>JAOQMS010000003.1:28309375-28340135 GCA_027563885.1 Erythroxylum longipes | reverse complement strand
CCAAACTTTTATAAGTGGATAATAAATTAAAACACTAGGTTAGTGGACCACCCACTTAATTTAATGTGGAAATAACACATTAAGGTGACAGAGACTATGTTGAGACAACTAGAGGAGAGTGAGAGTGATGTGGAGACAACTAGAGAATCGTGGAACTGGAGAGAGGAGGGACTGACATTGAGGGAGGTGACTGAAATCTAGTGGGGGAAGTGGAAGAACACCAAGGTTTTGTTTTTTTTTGGGATTAATTACTTTTTCTGCATCTTAATACTCAAGTTCTCTAGTTTTTTTGAAATTAATCAATATTTGGCTAGTATTTTAAATACTGGTTAGTACCATCGGAAAAAGTTGATATAGGTTAGTACTACGGGTTGGTACAGTACTAATAAATTTTGTACTTTTAAAAACTGGTATAATACCTTTCGATCGGTACCGACAATGCAATATGAGTTCCGTAATAATGGGTTATAGTAATCCAAAAAGGCTTATATGAGAGCATAAAATTATTATTTCGAATTAGCATTTGCAAGCAAAAATTTCCAATGTGATGACTAACTATCTTACCTTGTGACATATTGTTTCTTTACCATCAAATCATTGGACAAAGAAATTGTAGTTGGTACCATTTGATTATTACATTTAGTGAGATGAGTATAAGTTTCATACCGACTTAAACAACAATATATGGTTTAGGAGTCGACTTAATTTGATGCATATTGTATTAGTATTGGTACCAGTACCGAATTTAGTTCCGGTATGATACTATACCAATACCATTCAATACTGAGTATTATTTTCGTTAATTTTTTAAAATTATAAAATAGTCTATGATTTTTTTATAATTTACAAAATAGTCCCTCAATATATTTTATTAAATAATTTAAAATTTTACATCAACTTTATTTCCAAAAATCATAAAATAGAAATTTTAAATAAAAATCTATTTATTTATATTAATATTATTTTTTACAAATTTCACATATAAAAATAATCATAATTAATATGAAAAAGATCATTTAATCATCATACAAATATAAAATTAAGGATAACATAAAATATTTAAAATATTACGATTTCTTCATATGATAAATAATAATTACATCAAAACATTAAATAAAAAGAATAATAAAGATCTATGACTTTCTAATTATTATAATTTATAATAAGAGTTCGTGTCGACGAAATAACCAACTAGAAGTGACACCTAAAAAAAAATATTTACATTTATATTTATATTGCATCTATAAAAATTAACATATACATCAAATGCAAGTGAGAGTAAAAAAAGAGAAGGCATGAAAACTCAAAAATTTATTCAATCGAATATCCACTCAAATTATATTGACCTTAATTCTTATTTAGTACAAAATCCTCATCATGGAGAGGAGTCTCATCATTACCGTCATTTAAATTCATTGCACTAAATGACATGTCAATACTTTCATAACCAAGAGTATATTCCAAGTCACTCTAATTTATCAAATTCAGTTCCTCAGAAACTCAATCCGTAAAAAAATTGATATGGTCAAGGTAAATTGATCTATAGAACTATTGTATTAAGAGTCCTAATAAACAAATAAAATTAAATTACTAAGAAATTATATTCAACTTAACAATGATAATAACATACTTTCTCTGAAGCTTTAAGTTATATGGAACAAAGACCAAGTCGTTCCTTCTTTTATATCCCAGTTGATTCCTTTTTTTGAAATGGATGAATTCAAATGTGTCCCGATTCCTTTCATACCTTATTGCAATCACACATTAACTTAGAATTCGAATTGTAAATATTTGTAGTTTTAGACAATTTCCGAATTGATCCCACCAAGCAACTGTAAGACAATAAAAGTAATGTTCTAAATAAAATAAAGTGACAATTAATTTTCAACAAGTAACAAAAGTGAATATATACGCACACACATACCTGGATTAAGCTTGTCTTTTTTATGAATAGAAATGAGCATCTCAAAATCGCCATAAGCATCTTTATAACCTCTATTTGTAAGCTTATGATATCTTACATCATCTCATAGGCAACAATTGTTGTAATAGTTGTTAGCATTCCCTATTAACTTTAACTTTATTTGTAAAATTTGGTATAAAATAGACATTGGGATTCAAAAATTCCCCAATTGCAAACGGTGGAGAGTAAAATTGCCTTTTTCATCTATCATTGATAACTGCAAAATAAGAAGTGTACAAAGAAGACATATTTTTCAGATTGGCCCTGATTACTTTCTTCAACCTTTTTATGGCATTATAAAAATAACTCATTGTTACCGTTTTATTACTATCATCTAGACGAAATGCTTGCACTCAAGGCTCAGAAAATCATATTACAAATTGACACTAAGATCAAAATTCATAATCTTTAAGCATAATTTTAGAAATCTCAACTCCAATATTAAACTTAATATACTGTGATGTGGTTTACTTATCACTTGTAAATATTTGCTTTAACTCTTTCTTCATAAAAACAAAACATTAAATTGATAAGAAATCAGTCGCAAACTTGGCTATGGTAGAACGACACCAATTCCTATTACTGGTGAAATTATTTTTTATCAAATTTAGGACCTATGCACAATAATGGATAAACTTGGTCACTTTTTTTAATTTTCTGTATAATCTCATTAATGATAGGAAAATATTTAGCATCTCCTATATTTTTCAATATCAGGTCAATGTAATTTGCAACATAAAAAGTCTAATAAAAAGAATTATATTAGCTTTGCAATCTTTCCTAGCTGCTTTTTAAGCAGAATCATTGTCAATAATAAATTGAACAATATTTTCTAGCCCAACTTCATTAAATATCTGAAACAGAGTATCATCATTTCTAACAAGGTCATATGCATCAAGATACTTCAAAACATTGTCACCTTAACAGAATAAATTGAAAATTTGGTAATGAGTACATGCTTTTATTTGTCCAATTATCACACATGATTGAACATCCATAATTTACGTTAATTTTTTTCATCCAAACAACTATTTATTTTATAAACAAAGTTGCTCAAAAGTTTATCTCTATAGTCATCAATTGAAGGAGTCTTATATCATTGTCAATAATAAATTGAACAATATTTTCTAGCCCAACTTCACCAAATATCTGAAATAGAGTATCATCATTTCTAACAAGGTCATATGCATCAATATACTTCAAAACATTGTCACCTTAACAGAATAAACTGAAAAATTGATAATGGGTACATGTCTTCTATTTGTTCAACCATCACACATGATTGAACATCCATAATTTGCACAACTTAATTCTTCTTTCATCCAAACAACTATTTATTTTATAAACAAAGCTGCTCAAAAGTTTAGCCCTATAGTCATCAATTGAAGGAGTCTTCTATCATGGATTGTAAGTGACAATGGCATCCACCATATGTTGGTGATAATACATCTGATCGACAGTGGATGATACATCTAAATCATACCAATATCTAATCATTGTTATGTCCACATTATGAGCCATTTCTTTAGATTGTAAGGAACTACGGACTGAAGGCTAAACTCCAAAAGTTATTCGTAGTGTAGAAAAGTGAAATTTGCCTTATTTTTCTCACATCAGGTGGGTAGAAATACCACCATCTTCAACATCCCTACTATCATCCTAACCATGAAAAAACAATTTTTACAACCAATTTCGCAGTTTAGCTTTTGTCTTCTATTTTTTTCATGCTGACACTATATAAATAAAGTCTTTATTTTCTAAGTAACATTATGACTCACTTTTTTCCAAAGCTCTATGTCAGCTTTGATCCCAGCTAAATACTACTTTATCTGACAATTTCTCTACATTTCAAATGCTTGTTACAATACATACAAATGATATGGTTCTTCAATCTAGGAATCAATCTAGCATGAGCCTGAGCTAGATCATTAAATTTTCTTAAAACGACTGAATTATCAGGAGTACTTAAACTCCCCTCCATTTTATCTACAAAAATAAATGAAGACATGTGTCAAAATTAAACTAATAAATTCAAATTAAAAAATACAATTTTTGTATATAATATCATTAAATAACTATAAAATTTAAATATTCAATTATAACCATATTCATATTCTAGATAGAATCTGTCTTATATCTTTCTTTATGATAGCACACATTGTAAACAAGACTTTTTTTTAATGATAACACACATTGAAAAAATGACTTAAAACACTTGCAATTTCAAATTATCTCGAGCAATGGCTATTCAATCATAAATTCACATACTTTTCTACTATATATTTAACTATCTTATATAGGATTAATATTTGTAATATTATTTCCTAGTGATAATAATGAACAATATAAAAATACAAATATTTAATTTTCTTAACCTAATTACATATATTAAATGATTTAACTATATATTGAATCATATATTTAAATGATTAATCATATTTTAAATACATTTTATATAAAAATAAATTAGTAAATGATATGTTTCATATAAATCAGTTAACAAATCAAAAATTAATAAATTAATTTTAATCTCATTTTTATGATTATTAAAATAAAAATAATCTGAAATATCAAATACATAAAATTTCGTTTCTTATGAATTCACAATTCCTAATGCTTAAATGTTATTGAAACATATACAGATTACACATGACTAATTGGACACACAGGTGGTGCGTGACAGCAGCAGGTGGCAGCGTTGTGTGGAGAGGGCTGGCGACAGTCTGGTGCGTACAGAGCCAGAGTAGCGAGCGGTGGAGAGCAGACTGTCGAGGAATTAGCAAGGAAGCGACGGAGAAGGAATCAACAAATGGTGGAGGAAGCGACTGCAACTAGAGATGAGGGAGGGCGGCGGAGAGCAGATTGCTGAGGAACCAGAGAGGAAGCGACGAGTAGGAAACAACGAGTGGTGGAGGAAGCAACAGCAAGAAGCGACGAGGGAGGGCTGCAACAAGACTGTGAGCAGCAACAACAGAGAGACATGCGTGATAATTGAGACGGTGAGAGGGCTGTGACTTGTGGGGCACAACTGAAGTGAACTGAAGCTGAAGGAAGAAAAAAAAAAAGAAAGATGTACAACCCCTTTGCAACGAATTTCAGAAAATTTAAATTATCGTATTGACTTGGAAGGGGGAAAAAAAACATGAATTTTCAGCAAGCATTTATAATTTGTGAAATAAAATAACACTTTAAAGTTATTTGTGGAAATGAAAAAAATGAACTTTATTTCCATGAATTAAATTGAACTTTTGAAGTTTACAAAAATTCTTTTCTTGTCCAAAAATAGAAACCACTGTTATTTTAACAAGAATGTCAATGAGGAGCTAGAAGAACTCAAAGATTGCTGCTGGGAAAGGATTGCAGGACAGAAATGGCTTCTTTTCGAACTTGGTCCCTCCTTATTTTCCCAGTCGATGTGAGTGGAAATGGCTTCTTCCATAAAATGAATACTTTTGGCACTTTGAACCTGCATAAAGCTCACAAGTTGACAAAGCATATATAAGCCGAAGCTTTCAAGGTCCGGCAACAAAGGCCTAATATATCTACCACAACTTACAGATACTTTGACCTCAACAGAATAGCCTTGGAGTGAAATAAGGAAATGTAAGCATATACCCAGTTAAATTCTTCTCTCTACAGAAGTTTTGGAGAATTTCTTTGCATAACAGTTGTTTATTCTCAGCAAAGGCCAAGCTACTGTTGTCTGTCCATTGCCAACTTTCTCTTAATTTAATGCATGCAGTAACCTTTTCGGTCAGGCGAGGATCTGGGATGCCAACGGTAACAGCAGCAATAACTCCTGGATGTTTTAAGAGCATTGCCTCTACCTATATATTTACAACCAAAAGAGGTAAATGTCTATTAGATTAGGGAACAAGAAGACATATATAATTTCACTGAATATAATTCAATGAGCTAAACTCATTCAAACTGGTGCTATAACTCAATGAGGAACAACCCTACAGAGTGTAATTTTTCCCTGAGATCTTTATTTCATTCGGTTAAATGAATAAAGGATACCAATTAGAGGTAAACACATCTATTTTATATTTTTGTTTAACATCTGTTAACAGATCATCATACGTAGAGCATATAATTAAAGGCATGCATGCAGCTCACCTCTTCAGGGTGAACATTCTCTCCGCCACTCTTGATTCGGCCGTTTACACGTCCAACAAGCCATAGGCTACCACATTCATCCATGGAACCAATGTCACCTGTATCAAGCCAAATTTCATTTGTAGAATTTAGCGCATTGGCAGGAATTTTTTGGTCCCAATATCCAAGCATTACATGGGGTCCTCTAGTCAAAATTCTTCCAGTTTGAGATGAACTTTCAGACGAAATCTTTAACTCAACGTGAGGTGCAGGCTTGCCAACACACACACCAGATGGTGGTTGATAAACTGAATTGTCCTTTCCATTACAGAGTCTTACAGGGGCATGAGTGGAGGCTTCACATGTTGGATCGTGGAGAGTCTTAAAGGTTAGTGAGGAACAAGTCTCTGTCATCCCTTTATAATACGTAAAGAATTAGGAAAAAAGATTGAGGAGATAATCAGTAAACATGGCAGTTAGGAAGAAGTTTACATCCCCCAACTGAGAAATTACTTCGAAACCATTTTGCATGCATGCATTTGATTGCAGACAGAGCTGAAAACATATGAGCCTAGCTGACAGTGAATTAACCATAATTCATATATAGTTGAGTATTGTTTTAACCAAAATGTCTGGAATTACCATTTCACAGATGTATTGTACAAATGATGAAATGGAAGAATTTCGTCTAATGATATTCTTCATTAACTTGTTCCCCGATCAAATTTTTCGTGAGGTAAATATTGACAAATTTGGAGTAGCTTACAGCTAGAGCATTCCTCAACTGACTGTTTTCCTTTCTAGCAGACAAAGTTGTATTATTCAACAATTATTCTGTTATAGAAACTTCTTAAGATCTTAATGCCTTGCCGAATATTTGATATATTTACCTCACTTACTGCATGCACAGTGATCTTTTGAGCTATCTCTCTTTTAACTGATTTACATTTCAACATTCAGAGTTGGCAACTGTTTACACTTTTATTTTTGAAGGCGAGCATATACAAAGGTTTATTCTACACATATCTTTCAAGGAATGTGGCATTTATAACTTTACGAAAAGATCATTTAAAAGGTTACTCATTCCTACGTGGTTGTTGAAAACATTATCCAAGAGAATGGAATAATGAGAAAACATCTGTTACTAACCATAAGCTGAAAGAAGCTTAGCTTTTGGGAAGATTTTGGCAGCATCTTTTATCAGCTCATCCGGTAAAGTCCCACCACCATTCAAAATTTTCTTCACGGATTGTCTCCCCGCCCATGTTTCATTTTCCCTGCCCAAACAGACCTGAAACTTTAATTGAGTACAGTACAAGTGAACATTATGAGTACAGAATTAACAAGTCCAGCTTGTAGTCCAATACTCAGCGTAAAGAAGAGGACAAAGGAAAAAGAAATAATGGGGCACGACTTAAGGGCATTGGTAGACTTTCAGAATGTATGCTAAAATGCAGCTTTAGATCTAAAAAGATCTCAGAAATATGGTACTTGCTTAATATTAAGAAAAAAAAAAGGAAAGAAGCACGATATGAAAGACTATAAAACCAGATGCCTAGAGGGTGAGGGTACGGTATGTTAGCCCCAGTATGAAAAATAAGATGAGAAAGAATCCAGAACTAGGAAACGTTAGAGCATTGCTTAGTTATGTTGAATGGACAGGCCATTATTGACAAAGTTATAAATGATCTAACAGAATTACTATAATTAGAACATCAGTAAGCACAGTGCTTGATATAGAAAACTTCTGCTTAGCTATAACTAACTTACAGCCTAAATTATATTACACATAGACAATAAATGAACAAATTTTAAAGGATTCAATTATATTCTCACCTTGTTAATGAAATCAAATCAGACAATATTGCAGGAACCGTGATAAGAGAAGTCACACCCTGTTGCTCTATATTATCAACAACTAATGTAGCTTTAAACTTAGGTATAAGGACATGGCGAGCTCCAACCATTAGCATAGCCATAGCTGACGAAAGTGCACCGATGTGACACAATGGAGCAGTATGCAAGTAAACCTGCAAAAGTCCAACTAAGATTCTAAACAACTTGTTTGAACTGTATGTATAACAATACTCTCCTCATAAATAAATCAGAAACGTAGATATTCTCAAGGTTCTTGATAGTTTTGAACTTCCATATCCTTGTGATAAGACCTTAAAATTGTTGTTGAGAAATGTTAAGAAATAACATACATCATCCTCAGTGTAACCAACAATAGCAACTTTTGCTAGGGATTGTACTATCAGAGATGAATGGCTTATGATAACTCCTTTTGGCCTTCCAGTGGTTCCTATAGCCATAACAAATATAGCCGAACAACAATTAGACAGTTCGGATTAAGGATATCTCTTTTCTCTTGACATTTTATATAAAATCAAGCACATCTGTAGGAAAAATCCAAAGTAGTTAAACAACCCTTAGGTAAGCTTTCAGTTAAGATAGTAAAATCATTTTTTCATGAACTAGCGCCCTGCTATTTTTCTAATTCTTCAAAAGTACAGCTATAAAAGTATCAAAAAAGTCAAATGATGATTAAAAAATAATGTCAACACTCTGTCACATGAAACTAAGTACAAAACCCCACAGAGATCACCAAATTTTCTAGTCTCAACAAGAAAAGGAAATGTAAAAGTTTTCCCTTGAAATTCGTTATGAAGTGTTGATAGGCTGATTCGATCAAACCTTAACACAACTTTTAGCATTGTGATGAAATTCAACGCATACAGATGGCGAAAGAGAAAACAAGAGAAGTGAAAGAAACTGTCATCTTTCCTTGAGGCGATTTTCAAGGAAAAGGGCCTATAAAGCTCATGCTTATTGCTTGGAACATATCATGAGAAATTCCTTGGTTATATTTCTACTATGGCATTCTTTGTCATGCAGAAAAGAAGAAAGAAAATGTACTTCTTCTCCCACATAAGAACTATAAATGAGGACCAGGGCATTCTATAATTTCTCCCCATATCAACACTGGTGAAAAAATTAGGCACATTAGTATAGTAAAAGTGCAAGTGGAAAACAATTTGAAAAATGATAAGTGGTCTATGTCCATTGCTTCCTAGTTTTTCACCGGTAAAACATTAATTAGCATTAGTCACAGTTTTTTGAAACGGCTTCCACACAAGAAATAGCAGATAAGAAGATCAACAAAAGAAAGACTTGTACCTGAGGTAAAGCATATTATAACGGCATCGTCAGGCGCCCAGGAGTAATCCAGTGAAAAGGACCTTGTGATAGGCTTTCCAAATGCTTCAGCCATCGACACTGGCAGAATGAAAATGCAGCAAGACTATAAAGTCCATTAATGAAGAAGGGAAAAGGATAAAACTCTTAATTTTCAATGCAGATCATGATGCGTTCTTTTTTTATTATTATTATTAATTTGTTCAGAGACACTACATACTCGTTGTTGATTTTAGAAGACCAAGGGAAGAGGAATCCAAGAAAAAATGCCACCTCAGAGATGGAATAGCATTACTCCTGATCAATGAGCACCAATGGCTACAGCTCTCATCAGCCACCAGCATGACTGGATTTATTGTTGAAAATGCCGATTTTGCCTCTTCAAAATTCTGCAATTGGAGAAATTGCAACTTACAGTATATAAAAAACCACCACAATAGTTATCGCAATGCAAAACTGAGGGCTCGGACAAGGTTATCGTAAACAAGCCAGGAACTACTGTCAACTTTTCTATGGTCCACAAAAATGCATTTGGTATGGGAAACGCTCTGACTTCGCACACCATTTTTTATTTACAATTCCAACATAATTACTTCTTGGGAACTTTCAGGTTCCAATAAATAAAAATATCTTAGTTACAAGTGAAGCAAGCGAAAATAGAAATAGCCCACATACCCATCTGTAATTGAGAGGAGCAACTATGCCTCCAACAAATGCAACAGCTAGTAACCACTCCAAGTAACAATCACTGAAACGACGGAAAGACAAAGTGACTTCATGAGGACACATATACGTCAACCATATACTTAACGAACTCTCCAATCTGTTGAAAGAATTTCGACACTCGTGTCCAGAGTCGAGATCAATCAGCTCAAACCCACATTTCAAGATTTCCCCCAGGCTCAACAAACTAAAAATAAAACGATGGAAACATTGTTTTAGTAAAGAATTTGAAGAAACACAAACCTGTTGAGACCACAAATGGCCACAACCTCACCATTTCTAAGGCCAAGTTGAAGGAGTTGGTTAGCCAGACGCAGAATTTCGTCAACGAACTGCTCCCCCGTTTTCTGTCGATTACCGGAAATTGTTACGACGGAGGTTCTTCGCAGAGTGGACAAACGGCTTAGGCACTGGCAAATGTGGGCCTTAGAGTAGTAGTAAGCCATTTGCGAGGAGGGCAAATATCGTAAAGACGACAGTTTATTTATTGAAGCTGATTTCAGTTTGGTGTCAGAATTAAGAAGAAAGCTCTCGTTTTGAAAAGGGCGGGTGATAAGAGTTCCAAGTGTCAAGGAACAGAGCGTTATCTTATCCAACGGCTTATTGCACGGTATCTGGTTGGATAAATTATGTCTGTCCAAAGTTGAGTCCCATGATGCGTAAGAGCACTTTAGCATCCTTTTAAACCAAACAACGTTTACATTAACAAAAGGACACAGTTTCGAAAGCTTCAAACAATCAATTTAATTAAGTAATTAGGACATTCCTTTATAGTTTGTTGGTATCTACCACAATTTGTCGAATCGTAAACATTACCAAGATCGACAATCATACATAAAACCTAAAAAACGGCAAGTAACAGTAAACTCGTTGTACCAACGAATGGCCGACTTCAATTTTGATAAATTAATTAATTTTTATATAATAACCTCTTTGTTAATTAAATTTAAAATTGTTCCATGTATAAGAATAATCTCTTTTAATCATATTTCAAATTATTTAAATTTATTTAATTTTATTTAATTTTTAAATTAAATCTTTTAAACATTAAATTTGTTACCTATTTTATTAAAATTACAAATTCATATTTATTAATTTTAAGAATATATTTATTACTCTAATGTAATAATAAAATAAGAATTTTATCAAATTTTTATTTACATAATAAATAAATAATAAAATTTTGATTTTATTTATTGTACATTATTATATAAATAATTAATTACTGACTTGATTAATCTTTACTGTTAATAAATAAACTCAGAAATTTTTATTATTTTATTGTTTCTTTCAAAAATTATTATTTTTATTGATTTATAATACCTGTACACCTTACTTAATCAAGAAGCATGAATAATTAGATTATATGTAATATAAATTTATTTTTATTAATAACTAATAATATATATTAATTTATAATATTTTATTAGAAATTAATATATTAATCAATTTAAAATAATAGTTAATTGAATATTTTGTCAAATTTTATTTTATTATATAACAATACTAGTAAGTAAGATTATTAATATGTTATCCTAATTTATAATTGTTTATAATCATTTTTTATTTATAAATATAAAATTATGAATTTATAAAGGCAAAATATATGAATTAATCCTTAAAATTTTTTATGAAAATTTAAATAATCACCTAATCTTTGAGAGTATAGATTATTCTTTCAAGCCCATTTGAATAAATAAAACTATGGGCATCAAACATTCTTTAATTATCTATCTATCTATCTCATCTTTGTAATCTCCTCTCTTATGAAATAAAATCTTCATTTTTACATATTCAATTCGCAATTTTCATTCAAAACTTTATTCTTCTTACAAATCTTTAGTAGTAGCCTTAAAATAGGAAACAAATTAAGGTTACACCGGACTATGCTAAAGGGGCATCTAGGATAGTTAACTTACTTTAAGGTTGGAGTTAGAATGCTTGTTAAAAAATTGGTAAAAAAATCCCAAGAAGCTACGGTAAAAAAAAAACTAAATATACAGGTTTTAAAAATGTGCATATAATTATTTTATGATTTCTTATTTTTTGGAAAAATTTATATGTAAATTATTTGAAATAGATTTAAATTCTTTGAACTCTATAAATGAAATAATTACATCTCTCTTTCAAGAAGTCATTAATATTATAACAAATAATGATAAATTAGAGGATGAAGAATTTTTTTGGATCTTTTTAATTTTTGATATTATTAGTAGCTTAGATATGATAAAAGGTTTAATTTGCTCACATGATTAAAGCGTTTGTGTTTGTTCTGCGTCCGCCTTTGAATTGGTATCAAATCTATGGCTATTTGTTCAACTTGTGAAGAGATCCATCAATAAATTCAGGAAAAAAGATATTTGATAGTTGTCAAAAAAGATGTATATGAGAAATAAAAAATTGTTATTTACATCATTGTTTCATTGAATACTTTACTAGATTTTAAAACAATAATTTTTTAATATCAACTAGTAAAACAACAATAAAAAAAAAGCATAAAGAATTACATCTTAGCTTCTCCGAGCATTATATATTGCATCTAGAAAAACATTATTAGAGATTAACTAGTTGTTCTTATTGTGATCATTCACCTTTTGAAATAAAAAAAGTTGATTTTTTTATACAAAAGGCCCATATTGAATTATATCATCATAAAATAGATATAATTACTTATTATTTACAAATTATCATAAAAGAAAAAGAGAATGTTTTTCTTTTAATTTGTGTGTCAAAACAAATCACTCGATACTTCTATTTATTAGGAATTGCAATAGGTTGAGCTAAGACTTAGATCTGGCACGACCAGGGGTCGCTTGAGCCTAAACTCGAGCCGTATAGGCCCTAACTAGCTCGACACAACTTTTTATTTTTTCAAAAAATTTTCAAAAACAATATCGTTTGTTAAAAATGACATCATTTGTTCATTGTCAGTCAGGCCTCAGGTTCGGCCCAGAAAACAAGACCTAATACCCAATCAACCCAAGCCCCATTGATAATAAGATAACATGTGTAATCTATATAATTACCTTGTCCTGCTATTAGATAATTCTATCAATTAAGACATTTATTCTATATAATTATCTTGCATACTAGGCAATCATGTCTTTTGAGACATTCATTTTACATAAATTGATTTGAACTACTACACACTAGCTATAATATGAAAATCAGCAAACCTGAGTATCCAAGTCTCCTCACTTTTCAAAAGTTAAGAGAGGGACATCAATTATATGCGGTCTTCTTTTTATATTTTTCTGTTTCATGACTCATAAACTTATAACCTTGTAGTCACAAAAGAGTAGCTGGCCTTCTAAAAATATCATAATCCCTATTATACATTGACAGCTATAAGAGTTTAGAAGGATGTGAAAAGCAAGAATCATTTCTCTTTGAGTTCAATTAACTTTATCCTTACATAAACAACTATAGGAAAAAGATATCAACAAATGAATGTAACTGAAAAAAAAGAAAAGAACCAAGAACATGTTGGAAGAAATAACTTTGTCAACATTACAAGGTTTTTATTAAATGAAAAAAGAAGAATAAGATATCTATGTACCTATTGATCAACATTACAAGGTTTTTATTACCTATTGATCGAGTGCCAACCACTCTAGCTCTAATTCTATTTCTCCACTTTCAACGTTTTGAAGCTTGAGTACAACCTCCTGTTTCACCTTTCCATCAACAATGTTGATGATAGCATCATCGATTAGAGCATTGTCATGTGATTTCAGCCACTTTCCAATCTGCATATTCCCAAACATTTCCGGATCCCCGAATGCCATGGCTGAGGTTATCAACGGCTGGATATCTACCTCCGCTACTCCCATTATGTCATCGGCAGAAAAGGTATCATGATCATAGACTTGCTGAAATATATGAAACTCAAGAAATCAAATGCTGGGCTCAGGCTAAAAGCAATTTGGTGATGATGAAAGTATCAATAAGAGCAATAAAAGCAAGTTGATGAAAACGATGATTACATTTCTCCATCTATGTGTTGTTTATCTACAAGGATCACATATAATTGAGAACATGAAGGAAATATGATTTTTCAGTTGATTCAAGAAAAAAGTTGCTTATGGCTTGAAATGGTCGCTTCAAACAATTTTTTTGGTGGATATAATCTCATTGCCTTAAAGATGCAATTAGATGATATACAGAGGACATTGATTGCACAGTAAGAGAAGGAAATATTGTCAGCAAGATTTCTACTGGGTGTTATTGTTGCCATTGTTACAGAGGAAATTGATTGCATGGTTAGAGAAGGAAATATTGTCTTACCAGCTTTACAGGCCCAAAATCTTGCGGAACAGAAAGCATAAGTTCCTCATTCCAGACTGGATTCAAGTTGCTCCTTATTACAGTTGTCTGTACAGTCTAATGACATGAACACACATATTCAGAGTCAGTGCCAACTTCCTTCAGCAACGCAATGACTGTTAGGCATGAGTCGTTAAGGAAACGTGTAGGCATGCCGATACATGCACAAGTAAGAAATGGATGTAAATATATGTAAAAAGATATATGGCATCCAATGCCTCTGGCACCTGAGGTCCCTTGTGGTCTCAATTGTATCAGCCTCATCAATCTTGAAAATGAACCCGAAGGAAAATTAATACAAGTAAAGCAAATGAAAAAAGGCGATGACCAACCTGCTTTCCCAGGGTCAGAACTACATAAGGATCACTTGACATCATATCTCTGATGGCTAAATTATAACCTTTTTTGACATTAATCTTCAGCAATCCAATAAACTCTATCAAGCCATCCTGTTAAAACTTCCCAAGTCAGATTAGCATAAATCCATCCAATCAAAAAAGCAAATTATGAACACTTTTTGACTTTTGAATTCTAAAGACTTTAGTGAACAACAAAAACAGAATTTCCGGAACCAGTGGATCAGAAAACAATGTTCTGCCTGCCGTTCTAGGTTTCTTTTTCTTGTAATCTGATGTCAGGCTACAGCAGATGGTATAGCATAAAAACCTTAAGTTATCTTTGTATCAGATATGCTTTATTTGTCAGAAATTAGAAAAAAGAACTCGGAATATCATCTAATCTATAGTAGGGTTCATGGCATCACACGTAAGGTCTATGTACAGATGCATGTAATACCATCAAAAATTGTAAATATTATCAAGCATAAAGCAGATAGCAAGGGAAAGAAAAAGGAGAAGAAAAATACCGATTTATTTGATGTGCTTGAAATTCGAAAGCTATCCAAAATCTTTCGAGAGAAACTTGTTTGGAGAGAAGCAGAAGATGATTTTCCTGATGAAATCCGCAAGCTAGGTTTCAGAAACTCTTGCACCTCATACTTAGACCTACATAAATATTGAAGTAATATAGTGAACCACTCTAGGACTCCAGTTATTGACAAGTAATAGCTTTAGAAACCACTATGCAAGGTCCAAACCGGAGAAGAAGGGAGTTACTGCCCAAATTGGTTTTGAAAGAGTTAAGGCATTCACAATAGGTGCATAAAAGTGAGCATTAAGATGGAAGACAAGAAATGACTAGTCAATCACCAGCATCATATCCACAAGAAAGCCTTTTCTAACCTGATGAATTTCATACGCTGCTCATGACTGGCATCTGGTCCTGGCTTTGAAACTCCTTCAGGTATAAAGGCCTCATAAATTGAATTAGCAGAGGAGTTTCCTCCAACTTCAATCATGGAATCAATTTCATCATCAGACCAGTCATCCAATGTTACAGATAAAACCTAGTCAGTTGAGATTAGTGTTAAAAGTTAAGACTAATTGCGGCAAAGTGTAAGATGCTTTGTAAGCATCATAAAGATAATTCAGTTTGTTTTTCAATAGTTCAGTCATGTACAAGAAAGGCAAGTTTTACATACATGGAGTTTGCACATGTTTATAAAAATGAGTGCTGAGAGAATACCAATGCTGATCTTACTCCATCGTTTTGAAATGTCGGCCTAAAGTCTAAATGGTAAGGGAATCATGTTTTTAATATTGAGCATTTTTAACTGATGATGTCATAAGTACTTTTATATAAAGCAATTATATCACTTGAAGCGAAAATTTCATGAACTAAGACAACGAAAACCTGTCGTGGTACAAGAAAATAGACTCATATTTAAAAATTCTAATCATTGAATTTTCTGAAGGATGCAAATAAACAGAAGCAACGTGTTCAAGATTATTCAAGGTGCTTCTGATTAAATGTGTTAACCAGAAGCATCAGAGGGTCAACAGCAGTTATTCTTATATATATAATGGCTGTAGTCCAGAAATGGGATAAAAAGGAAACAGAAGCACATGTACAAATGTCTCCCTGTTATGTATACTATGAGAGAGCAAGTTGAACAAGCATTTATGTTTCAAATTTACGATGAGATTTTACAGAAAAAATTACAGGATATTCATATAATACTATAACATTTTCTTAAAGTTGACAAGTCAATATCACCTTGGGCTACTTTACTAGAAGAAAAGTATTGCCAAATTAACAAAAGTAAAACTAGAGGCAACCTCATGCTGTTACCTTTGAGATGTGTGTACCAAGGCTTCTATGAACACCACAACATTTAAGGCATATGAAGACTCCAATATTTGCTGACCTGAAAATAAGAATATGAACTAACCTTTTAACAATAATGGTGGGAAAGTTGAAACCAAAATTCACTCATAGGTCTTCAATAGCCATATGCAAAGAAATATCACCCATCACTTCTCAGTAATAAATTTTCATTTGTGGGTCTCATCTGGAAACACTTCAATGAAGATCATCTTCATTGTTAAAGATAACAAAAATCTAAAATCACAGTTAAGTTGTATAACTTACGCCCATTTTGGATCCGGTGCATCACAATCAGCACACTTGCGATTATCAGTCTGGGACAACAATTCTCTTAATCTTCTCCTAGCTGGACCAGAAAATTTATGACATGTCATTGGTTTAGAATGCATCCGCAAAGCAGTCAAATAATAGATACTGAATATAAGGAAGGGCGCGGAAGAAGCTTCTGAACTCAGGAGGTAAAAACATTAGAATCTCTTCTTTCCTTGTTGAATATCTCAAGCCACAAGGATGAGCAATAATGCCTCTTCATGTAACTGATCCTACAAGCTTTTTGATAGTCTAGAATTTTAGTACACGTGTGCCTTAACTCTCCTGCTATTCAGAACATGTAGCTATTGCACCATACCTGAGCCAGCTTTCTGAAGTTCTGAAATACGGCTCATTGCTATGATGATAACAAAGAACATCCACCAAAGCCTGCACCAAAAGATTGTCTGCATAGAATCAAACCAAACGATCAAGGCACACACATACCGAACTAACAAAAGAAAAAAAATCCCCATATGCCTCCAGTGCACCAAATAAAAAGGAAAACGAGAATATTTGTGGTCAGCTGCAATGATTGAAGTCATGAATTAAATAACCATAGTCGAAGTCAGAAGTTTTGAAGACTAAACTTTTCTTAAAGCCATCATGAAATCCAAATAAAATCATACAGACAAATTTTCATTACTTCAAATGATGATTGCGAGATGCCAATGTAAAACAGAAAACCTCCACCTTTCGGAAAAGCTAAAATTAGAAGTGAGTATTACAGAGGATACAAAAATTCATTTTAGCCATCCCAATCAGTCACTCTTAAAATGGAAATTAAAAGGAGGGGCTTATAATTATTATTTTTTTCCTTCAATAATGGATGAAGAAGCCATGTTGCCGTCCCATATATTAGAAGTAATAAGATTAACTGAAAACTGAAGAATATGTTAATTTTGGCCTTGTTCAATGACCAGTTGAAATGATTCGAGAATAACTCGAAGAAACAAAGAAAAATGGAAAGATATCCCCTTGCACTCTTTTCTTCAACAACCATATAAAACAGAGAAACTAGCAAGCGCGTTGAGATTAAATCCAAATTGACAAATGATGAGATGATCTTCAGAAGAACTGAATGGCAAAAGCACTTGGCGGATAGTTACAAATGGTAATGGCAGATTTAGAGGCATCTACAATTGCATATAGAAAAAATATCAATGATGCAACCAACAAATGGGATAGATAAACAGAAGCCCTTAAATGGCAGGAAAATGGGCAAAAACCCAACAACAGAAACAAGGATAAGCATGAAAAAATCGAGTCAGAAGGAACGGAAGGGATCTAAAAGACACAGGGAAAGAGGGATTCACCGGTGAAATCTGTCAACAAACAATAGAAGCCCTTTTCTTCAAAACCAGAGCCTTGGTTGAAAGAGAGATGGAACAGGAAGAAAGAGAAACGAGGAAGAGAGAGAGACCAAACAAATAATGTGTGAAAAGGCTCGGACTTTTAGTTTTACAATATCGGCATCAATCAAATGTCATAAAAATGTGAACTTTATGCGATGGGAATAGTCGATGATTGAGAATATTAGTCATCATTCTTAGGAATCCTTCACCTGCCCACAACCACATGAAATGGACATCAAAAATCATGCATTTACCATAAAGCTGAGAGCTTTTATCTTTGTCTATTCCTTTTGTTTGCTAAATTTTCCACCGGGTAAGAAGACTTGCCACGGCATGTTATACAAATGTTAAAAGTACTAATCATTTTCTAGTACGTGACAACTGCCGTAGTTAGGTTAGTTAGGATCTTACGCACGCTGAGTTGTCCTCGTAAAGGGTAAAACACGTCTGCCTTTTTCTGTCCGAAGCAAAGTTCATGGCCAACCTTTCATGAATGGAAGGGTTGGCCAGTTACAGTTGTTTATTTATCATTGTCAATATCGTTATTAATATTGTTAGTGTCAACCTTCAATTATAGATATTGAAAAATGAAATTAGACTTTATGATTGATTTAAATAAACTTACGATAAGTCTTAAAATAACCGATGAAGTCATTCCTTCGTGACCATAAAGTCACGCGCTCCACTCACATAAATGATTTTTTAATAAAAATATAAAAAAACTGCATACATTAGCAATATCTTCAACTTCCTTATGTTTCTTCCTGAGGCAGCAATACAAATCACATATCATAGTAGTGGAACTACAAATTAAACTGGTTTAGTGTAAGGGTGAATCTATGTACTACAATGCTTTATGCAAGCTCGATAACAATGGAGTTCACTTGCATTGTCAGCTTATCATTTATTTCGATATGAAATAGAAAGTTCTTGGCATTTGCTTATCATGTATTTCGATATGAAATAGAAAGTTCTTGGCATTTCAACATCGTTGAATTGGCTGGCCTATGACCATTTCTGGATGTGACCGATGAGTTTCTCAGCTTCTACAAATAAAATAGAAGGGGTCTCCTTCTAATATATTTTAATTTATTGGGTGAGTTTTTTAATCTTTATCCCAACAATGGTATGATTTTGAATTTTAGTGGACAATGATATGTTTTACACTTAATTTTCATATTTCCCTTTCTTAGGGAATGTTATCAAAAAAGTAAATACAATGATTAAAAAATTCGACCGATTTAGTCAGTTCAGTTCAACTGTAAAAATCTTAAATCGTTCAATTTTTTTGTTTAGTTGTCAACTTGCCGGTTCGATTTACTATAATAATTTTTATTGTTAAAAATCTTCAATTTATTAATTAGTCAATCAAATTTTGTAAATTAATAAATTTTTATAAACTAAAATAAATCAATTAATATTTATTTAGCCATCTTTTTTTAATTAAATTTCATTTTTTTTAATCATATTTTAAATTGTTTAATTTTATTTAATCTTTAATCGGTTTCACGACAATCTATCTTAAATTTTTTGTATTTAACTTTCAATCTAATTTTTAAAGCATTGAATAAAGATAAATATGACCTTCAAATATATAATTATTTTAGATATTCAGAATAAAAAGCAACAACAGCTAACGTTTTAGCATTAAATAAGAGTTGCCTTTACAGTGGTTAAAGAAAACAGCTATCAAATTTGAATGGTTATATGTTATACTATTAATATAATTGTTTTATAAGCCACAAACCAAGTTTCGTGTTTAACGACACATTTATGCCTTTCCACCAAACTTTCCTTTGACAGGTTCAGATTAGAACTTTCTTTTCTACATTCAAGATGCTTGTAAACTTACGCCAAACTTTAGTGATGACTTTATGCATAAACTATAATGGCTTGAACATGAGAGAAAAAGATGAAGTAACGAAACATTAAATGTTAAATTTAGCAAATTTACGAGTAATTAACAATTTTAGCAAGGTGACGAAACTAAAAAAAGTTCAATTATTGTCTATTTCATGCTACTTTATTTACCAAATATCTATTATATATATTTTAAACTATTATTCAAAATGTGCTGAGTTTTTTTACAATTACAAGCAATGTTTTAAAAATCAGTATAGAAGTTAAACTGACAATACAAGAGGTTTAAGGTTTAAAAAGTTCAATCGATATAAGATGACATTGAATACTAAAGTGAAGGTATTCGGAAATAATAGGTTACTGGAATGTCGTAGAAGAAGCAACTAACATATAATATGCATTTGCATCTCAAGCCGCTGACAAGTTAATGTCTGAGTCTTAGGAGGTTGAATCAATAATAAGAGGCTGCACTATCATTATAAAACTGGTTAAAGATTGAATAAAATTAAAAAATTAAAATATGATTGAGAGAAATCATCCTTATCTATAGAAAAATTTGAAGTTTAATTAAAAAAATTATTAAATGAAAACTAATTGATTTATTTTAGTTTAATAAGAACTTATTAATTTACAAAAATTAATGAATTAATTAATAAATAGATTAATTTTTAACAAAAAAGTTACTAAAATAAATCAAATTAAAAATTTAAAAAATTTAAAATTTTTGTGATTAAACCGATCAAATCAATTGAATTTTTTAATCATTTATTAAAAGTATCATGCAAATTCTTCCAAACACATATATATGTAATATTTTCTACGCTTTATTTTGCTCCCAAAAAAAATTGTACTAAAATTGTAGAGGTTAGGGATGGCAAAAATGGTCCGACCTGTTTTTAGCCCGGATTGGCTAGGCCACAAGCCGACGCCCATTTTTTTCCAAATGATATTATTTTGAATTTTTTTACTTAAAAAAAATGATAGGCCGAGCCTATCAGCCCATGGGCAGGCCTAGATGACAATTCATCCCGCGGACCACCATGACCAAGGGCAGGCCAGGCCTTGTCGAGGGTGACCCGGGCCCAACCCGACCCATAAGGGCAATCTGCAAACCAGATTGTGCTCCATTTATGAGGGAGAAAACTATAATAACAAGCCTTTGATGTAATTAGTAACTATATGACTAATTTCAATTTTACTATTAAAAAAAGTCTATGTACTCAATACATAAAGCTATCCACCCTGCCCATTGATATGCTTAAGGGCAGTATGCAAATCAGATTGTGCCCCATTTATTAGGGAGAAAACTATAATAACAAGCCTTTGATGTATTAGTAACTATATGACTACTTTCAATTTTATTATTAAAAAAAGCCTACGTACTCCGTACCTAAGACTATCCGCTTTGCGGGAATTTAAGAAGAGTTATAATGTATGCAACTTTTTCTTTATATTTTTACAAAGAGGTTGATTCTGTGTCTTCGACCTATAACCTTATAATTACAGAGGAGTAATTTTACTAGTTACTCTAAAATCCTGAAATGCATAAGAATTTGGTATGTACAATTATCTGTAGACTTAAGCAATATTATATTTGAGTCCCAACAACATCATGTATTTTGGGGGCAATTTGCGATTAATAAAATTTTACCATATAACTAATTTCTGGTTGTTTAAATGAATGATATAAGACGGTTTTAATTAGTTCAACTTAAATTTAAGAATTAGATTGCATTTGGTTGATCCACTTGAGATAATCATATCGTATATTATCATTATTTTTTATAGAAATTTAAGATAAGTAATTGTTTTAAAAATTTTTAAAATTATGAATAATATTTTAAAGAATTTAATGAAATTACAAAAGATCCCGTATCTTTTATCTTTAAAAATATTTACAAATGGAATTTTCACAAACCTAAAACTCAATATGATAGCTCATAAACAGCCTGGAAATGGAAATTAAATGAGATTAGTGGTGCCACTTCAGACTTCCACATGCACCCTCATTAGACAATATCCAAGGTATTTCTAGGTCTATCAACGGTGGATGATGATATGGACGCATACTTTTCCAGAGCACCTCTGGATCATGTGTGGCTTACGTACGTAAATAGACGGGCCATTAAAGCCTGGATTCCTTTAGACAATATTACACCTGCATTCACATATACATCCTATTGGTGTTGGCTTAAGTCACCATACGGTCTTTAACACATATGAGGTGAGTTTAATTTATTCAGTCTTTGCGAATTTAATTACTTAGATCTGGTTCTTTGTTTATGATTCTCATTTATAATTCTTCTACATATTTAAAGGTCACAAAGGTGCTTGAGATAAAACCTGTTTCAATTTCAAGAATATAAGATCAAGTTAATCTAAACGTGGAGATATCTCATCCAAGATTAAAGAATTTTAATTCCTAAAACACCAATTATTATGGTACGATGGTATTGAAGTAACCTAAATCTCCAACGTTAACGTCAGAAAAGTCAATGTACTAAATATACAAAGTTCTTTACTTTACGGAAGTTTAGAGGGAGTCACAATGTACACAACTTTTCTTTTATATTTTTATAAGGACTTTTCACCTTTTCTTCACGGTACTACTTCGCTATCGGTCACTCAGGAGTATTTAGCTTTGCATGGTGGTTCTTGTTGATTCACACGGGATTCCACGTGCTCCATATTATTCGGGTCAGAGCGTAAGCTAGTGATGGTTTCAGCTACTGGACTTTCGCCATCTAAGGTGCAGCACTCCACTGCTTCGCCTAGCAGCACGCTTTTCTAAATGATCATATGATTATATACTATTAATCTTTGTGAAAGTTCTATATAGAAGAAAAAACTTAAAGTTTTAAGAAATTGCATATTAGAGCCCAAAAATGTCTTGATTTCAAAGAAATGAAGCGGAATGTAAAAGCTTGAGCAATAAAAACTAGGTAGGGGGCTACTCCCTCTTAAAGATGATATACATGATCATCGAGGGAAATCATAAAGAGTTAAGATCTCATTTCAAGAAGGGAAAAGTCATGGAAATGTGGAAATCAACGTCTGAATGCAATTGAACCTAAAATTCAATATTTAACTAATAAACAACCTGGAAATATGGAAATGAGATTAGTGGTGCCACTTCAGATTTCCGCAAAATCCAAGTATATCTAGATCTATCAATACCTAGTCAGGACTGTTTATGGTGGATGATGATGATAAGCATACCTTTCAGAGCACCTCTCTCAGACTCTCACTCTTCTGTGACTCACGGTAACAGGCAGGCCGTTAAAACATGGACACTTAGACAACATTACACGTGCATGCTTATATACATGCATTTTGGCGTTGGCTCAAGTCACCGTACCGTTTGGAAGGAAGTCATAATAATGGCAATCTAGCTTTTCCAAGAACGACATACGAATGGAAAGTGTAACATTTTCTGAATATTATGTTGGTGCAAGTCTTGATCACATCATAACTTGTCTGAAAGAATTTTGGATGTACAAAAACAATGTCATAACTTTTTACAGCTGAAAGACTTTTGGAGGTACAAAAACAATCTGATATGAGATGCAATACCGTTCGAATGTCTGAATCTAGATGTACGACAGGCTCGTCTTGGATTCAGTAGCAACGCATCAGTATGAAAAAGTTTAGCTGTAGCTAAGGTCATTACTCGACTAAGATTAGCTGACTTGCCCGGCGACAAGCGTAAGTACTGGTAGAAGAAGAGCTTTAACGCAGAATGCAATCGACCAACTGAACTTGGCTCCTGGGAACTTTTTTTATTTTGAAAATTAAAGAAATTTTCATTGGCTATAGTAAAACTATTTACAACATTACAGTTAGGTTCTCGAAGAGGATATCTAAACTACATTACACAATCAAAACCCAAAAGTTCACTACAGGCATGTCAAGTATATAACAACAGATAAGTTATTGGCGACGAAACTAAACGTCGCTAAATATTAAAAAATTGTCGCAAATATTAATTTGCGATGAAAAATAATCGTCGCCCTAATAGTTGTTGAATTTCGGTGGTAAAATAATTTCCGTTGACGTTTTCTTGAAAGCGTTGCAAAAAGGTTTTAGATACACAACAATTTCGTCAGTAAAATATATAATCCACAAGAACGAAAAATGTCGTACATAACATTTTGCGACGTATATATTTCGTAGATAAAATTTTTCACTTACTAAACCGTAGTCATAGGTAATTATTTTTACTGACGATTTTTTTTTGTTGGAGACTAGTTTTAGCTACTAATTGTTTGTTATAGTTAAATGTTTTTAGAGACATTCTTGTAATCGTAGGTAACAACATTTTGTGATGATTTTGTTTTGGCAGCTAATACTTTTTAGTGACGATTTTGTTTTTATAGCAGAATAGTTTTAGCTACTAATTTCTTGTTGTAGTAAATATTTTTAGAGACATTCTTGTAAACGTAGGTAATAACATTTGTAACGATTTTGTTTTGGTAGCTAATATTTTTTAGTGAGAAAAATTTTATTTAAAATTTAAAATTTATTATAACTGTTAAAAACAAATTTAATTTAATTTATTAAAATTTTTTAGACAGGTTGAAATATAAATTAGTTACATTTTATAATTAATATTAATGACATATTTTTAAGTAATAATAAATTGAAATAAAATAAATATTAAAAATGAAATGCATTTTATATTAAAAAATAATTACAGGTGATATATAAACTAAGACTCCTTATCGTCGTCACTACTACTGACATAATTTGAGCCTAGTAATTGTTTGACCATCTTTTAAACTTGTTCACTTCTTTTATATTATGATCTAACTTCTCCTCTGTATATTGTAACTTAGTCTTTAGTGCCTGGTTCTCCTCTTGAAGTACCGAGACATATGTTAGTCGTAACGAAAATGCACCAACAATCTTAGAGTCATACTCAAAATCTTTGATATAGCTCGATCTTTTACCAAGGACATTGTTGCAAATGTCATCGACATTGGGTTGATTCCCCTCAGACAATGATGTCTGCAACAACTCCTGTATTTTGTCCTACAATTTAAAGTACAAAATAGAGCTAACTAAAAAATTATTACTTAGTATTACATAGAAAAATAAGTTGTAATATTAATTTGTTTATACTTACATAATTACTTTATGCCTCTTCAGACGTCCAGCCTTGACTTTCCTTGTAGTGTGTTAGCTTGTAGAGTGTAATCCTATCACACTCTTGTCCTTGGAGTTGTGTTTGACTCTATTATATGAAGTTGAAAATGTTACACTTTCAAATTCTTGTCAGACGACAACAATAATGTGGAGCCGGTGTTATGAGGAGTCTTCATATTTTTTCTGTTCACCTTGGCTTTCTCACACTTTTCCTAAATTAAGAGATGTAGTCATGAAATGTATAAACAAAATTAATGGAAGGAAATATGAATAGAAAAAAACAAACCTGAACTTTCACTGAGGTTCAATAATCACACATTTGACTACAATTTTCTAGAGTCACCCATTCCGGAACATGTCTTCTTGCCTCTTCATCGGAAGGGAAAGACTGGTAATATTTATGAAGTCTATATTGATGATCTTTGCCCTTTGTTTCAACAGTGAATTAACACGGTTTGAAACCTTAGGCTTGTCGATATCAACGATATTGAGCTTCATCTGTGAATAACACGTATAAGTTAAGTTACTGTTTTTGTTAAGTAAAATCGCAATACATATAATCAAATCAATTGAAATATTACTGAAACTTTGTCCAAAGCATTTTGGAGCAAGTTGTCTTCCTTTAACTGCTTAGCATGCTTAAGGCAAGGTAATTCATTCCTCACAACGATGCCCAACTCATTGGATAATTTTGCAGATTGGATATTATCCAGAGAAGACGTTGCATGGGGTCAATGGTCACAAACAACTTGTTGTTCATTGCAATATTCATCCGTTGCAACTCAGCTCCTTTTGTGATACCTCTACCTTGTTTTCTAATGCTAGTATTGAAACCTAAAAACAAAAAAATCATAATAAGAAAAACACACTAAACATGTAATGGGTAATTTCAACAATAATGTAAATATGTTTAGTTAACAATAATAAACCTGAAGATCCCTCATTACTAACAGACGATGTTGATAACGGTTGTTGCTGACTGTCTTCATTCGAGGATGCAATTGTTGGTTGTTGTGTGGGAGTAACTTCTTTGGTTGTTACCACTCTCTTTCCCTTATTTCTACCAGGTGCCATTATATTGAACCTATGTAAATGAAATATGAAAATAACGTATAATCTTAACTCAAACATTAATATTCCACATGAATATAAGGAGATTAGTAGTCAAATACTAAACATTTGACATAACATTCCGCAAAAACATAAATGAAACATTAAAAATATGTATGTAGTCATCGTAAATTAACATAAGTAAAACATCAACAACATAAGGCAATTACGAACATAACATGTGAAACAATAAAAACAATTTATTTTCATTCAATCAAGATTTTGAAAATCATCATTATTAAGTATATTATCGTTAGATTCTTCGTCACTAATATATTCAAGCAAAGTATCGTCATTATCGTTTAAGTCATCCTGAGTATAGTCTTCTTCTGCTTGTAAGATAAGACTTGGACTTCATCTAGTCGAACTATGTTGGGCTTGACATCTCTGCTATGAAATGATGATATTTCTACATCTTCTACTGGAATGCCTTTGTTATTGAACTCCAATCTAATATCTTGATAGACTTCATCTGCATCCTCATCAAATTAACCAATATCCCTTTTACAAAAATCAAACATATTCTTTTGTTAAAACTTTTGAACAACCTTCCAATTGCTACCCAATACAGTATCGTTGACGTAGAAAACTTGTTTGACTTGACTTGCAAGGACAAAATGATCATTATCATACCATGTCTTACTAACATTTATGCTGGTAATATGCCCGTTTACTTTCATATCAGTTAGATCAAACTATTTGCATTTAAGTAGAACAACCTTCTTATCCTTGATGTAGTGCAACTATATTATTTCAGAAATCACATTGTAGAAGTCAACGATTTCGTCATCATGACATCTTTTACCGACAACCCCACTATTTTGACTTCTAACTCGACTATCTCAATCTTGTATGTGAAATCTCACCCCATTAACAATGCAACTTGTGTATTTCTTCCCATAAATATGAGGCCCACATGACAAACTATATAATGTTGTTGTCGCTTCTTGCACGTTACGGTTATGTAATCGTATCATCTGTACACAAAATTGAAAATAAATATGAGGATGAGACATATTCTCATATTTTCATAATATGTAATGAATATGAAACTTACTCAATTTCTAAACCACGATACAAACTTCTGCCTATGTCTTTCTTCAACATTAATAATCCTTTTGTTGCGAATTGTGTCTTTGTGCTCTCTATTTAAAAAAGATAACGACAGTAAGATCTCAGAGTGAATGAAGAAAATTGTAATATGATTGTTTGAATGAAAAGGAATATACGTACTCCATGTATGTATCCACTTTCTCGCAATTGTTCAAAATATACCAATGGACGATTTTGAATTCATCTTTAATTAACTCTACATATTTACCCACACCAAGTGGCCGAACTTTCTGGGAGAAAATCGACAACCCATCGTCGTCATGAAAATCAAAGTTACGTTATGTTCTATTAAATCTTATCTCCACATCAGTTAAGTACATTAAACAAAAAGTTAAGCATTCATTTGCTATATAAGTCTCTACAATAGACCCCTCTACTTGAGCTCTATTACGTACATAATGCTTAAGAGAGCATAAAAACTTGAACATAAACAGTTATAAACTTAGGAATTATTACAAACAAATAACATAGAAAAACTTGTTGAATTTAATATGAATTACTATTCAATCGGAAACATCCATCGAATTTGAAATGGTCCACAAAGTTTTGCTTCATATAGTAAGTGAATTCGTAAATGAACCATAACATCAAAAAACGATGGGGGGGAATAATAGTTCAAGCTTATATAGAATCAATGCTATGTCTTTTTTCATTTTATCAAGCTCTTCAACTTTAAGTGTCTTGCAATATAATTACTTAGACTCGCCTAATTGACCCAAAGTCGCCTAATTGACCCAAAGTAATGGACAAATCCTTCCGCAAACACCTACGCATTCCAATATGAAGTAGTGTTGCAAAAGTACATAACAATTATGAGTTTTCAACCCTGTCACTTTTCCCTCTTTAACATTCACACAACGACCTATATTTGATGCATACCCATCAGAAAATTTGACTGATTGGAGGAACTGACAGAATGATTATTTCTTATTTTTTGACATGTTGTAACAAGCAGGGGGAATAATGTATGAGCCATCATCTATTATTTTCAAATGCAAGTCCTTTCCAATATTTATGTCTTCCAAGTCAAGTCTAGCCTTAATTGTGTCTTTGAATTTCCCATTAGTTCCTATGATAGTCCCTAAAATGGACTCACAAATTTTTTTCTCAATATCCATGACATCAAGATTGTGCCAATAGTAATTCCTTCCAATATGGAAAGTTGAAAAATATGCTCTTTTTTCATATTTAGTTCGACATCATTTCTCTTACGCTTTCTATTACTTGGGTGTTTATCGGGTGTAATGTCACCCAAATATGACAGCTGGTAAACAATATCATCACTGGACAACTTCATCGGAGCTTCACCCAACTCTACTGTGCCATTAAACTATTTACTTCTTCTCCATCTATGCCCATGTTCCAAATAACGACAACGACCCGTATACATATTTTACTTCGTATCTTTTTTAAATATATTTGATGGTTACACATAGGATAAGCTATATACACTTTAGGACTTCACCCAGACAAATTCCCATAAGCTGGGAAATCATTTATAGTCCACAAAACAACAGCAGGCATTATAAATGGTTCGCCTTTAATAACATCAAAAGTTTATAATCCAAATTCCCATAAATCATTTAAATAATCAATTAATGGTTGCATGTATATATCGATGTCCTTACCAGGAGCAGTAGATCTTGGAATAAGCAAAGACAATAGCATAAAAGGCTCCTTCATACACTTCCATGGAGGTAAATTGTATAGGACTAGAATCACCGGCCAAATGCTATATGAACTACTCATATTATCGAAAGGATTAAATTTATCTGAGGCCAATCCAAGTTGAACATTATGATAATCTTGTCCAAATCATGAAAACTTTCTATCAAGCTCTTTCCATGCCATTGAGTCTACTGGATGACGCTTAATGCTATCATTAATGCATTTCTCTTTATGCTACCTTATATCTATGGCTGTTTTTGTTGACATAAAAAGTCTTTGTAATCATGGTTTAATAGGAAAGTATTGAAGGATTTCATTCGGTATCTCTTTGCCTCTCCCATCATCCACCTGCCACCTTAATGTACCACAAATAGGACACTCCTAAAGATCTTTACTTTCTTCCAAAAGAGAACACAGTCATATTTACAAGCATGAATTGAAATATATCACAATCCAAGGCCCCTTAACAGTTTCTTCGTATTATAGTAAGATTTTGGCAACTTGTGTCGAATAGGTAATGCATTGTTTAGTAAGTTAATTAACATGTCAAATGACTTGTCACTCCATTTATTATAAACTTTCAAATGTAACAACTTCACAACAAATGATAGTTGTGAGAAATTAGAGCACTCGAGATATAATTGTTCTTGAGCAACTTTCAATAACTTCCCAAAATTATCTTCTGTAATACTACCAATTATGTTAGGCATTCCTGTTTCATTCATAGTCTCTATATAATTTTGAACAATCATCTAACATCTCGTCAATCCCATCATCACCATCATCATTCACATCATAATCATCTACATCATTATTATAACTATCATCATAACATGTACCGCCACTACTACTACAACTTGCTTCCTTACGTTCACCATGATAAATCCATGGAGTATAGAATTTGTCTATGCCTTGGATCAGCAAGTGATTAAATACCACATCTTGACTTTTAAAGTTGACAATTAAGCAATTGATGCATGGACAACGAATACTACATTTATCACCCATTTGATCTTTTACGAATTGCATGAAACTCTGAACTCTTTCTACGTATTTAGTTGACCATTTTTGATGACACATCCAACTTTTATGCATTTAGCTATACAATAAAAGAAGATAACTGAGTTATTACATGCATTTTTCGTTTAATATTATGTTAAAAACCTACGTAATTAAGGTACATGACGTTGTTTACTATCTACTCAACAACGTTGTTTCAGTTCATACATACCAATTACGTAAACAATATACAACAAAATGAAACGACAACTAATATATACAACAATTAATTAACAAGCTAATTAGTAAGATGTTACTACTTATTTGCAATAACAATACTGGTTAAAAGCATATTTAAAGCACAACAAAGGATGTTGAACAATTTGGTAAAGTATTTTAAAAGTATAGTGATTTCTCACACACCAAACAATCATTTTAACCTATAGATGTATAAATTCAAAAAGTATATTTTCATAGAAGTATGCATTCAAGAAGTGAGCATTCACTATAAATAACTAAAGTGAACACATTCAAGAAGTGAGCATAAATTCTAGCTAGCATTTACTTATGAGATGTAACACCCATATATACCCCTGGGAGGATATTGCGAGTGCCACATACACACTGAACACACTGAACACGAAGCATTTCGAAACATACAAAACAC
>JAOQMS010000003.1:28287197-28305300 GCA_027563885.1 Erythroxylum longipes | reverse complement strand
CTGTATTCCTCAATCTTATCCTGAACATACATCTTGCCTCCGCTCTTGTTCTTTTGTTCTCTACTAAGTGCCTTGTCGTACCGAAAATGGTCTGGGTAGTCTTGAAGATACTTGGTGAACTCATCATCGTAGAGAAGACTATCCGCGTTGGCTACCCCAAGGAAAAGCCAAGCAAGACCACCAAACTTATATGTAGGGACATCCTCCATGAACATTCGTCTGAGATAGCCCCTGAAAGGAGCGACCCCAGTGCCAGTAGCTATCATTATGTGAGTAGCATTTGGATCTTCTTCAGGTAAAAGCATTATCTTCCCAGAGGGTCCTACAAATAGTTTTACCAGCTCAAATATACAATAATAGAAAAGAATAACTCTAACAGCAAAATCCACACCATGCATAAGACAAACAAGTTGGGCAGTCCAAAGTATACAAAACATATATAAGGATCGTTTGAATTGGAGGACTTCCAAAGAATTAGTAGTTCATAAAGCCATTCAGTCTAACTAATGAAAGAAGGTGAGCACTATCTCCCTAACCAATGAAGGAAAACTGGAAGATATTTTAGACGCAACTTCAATTTTGTTAGAGTAGTCAACCTCTTTTCCTGCCTTAAGAGCAAGAGATGCTGATCAAAGATTAATGACTGCTAATGATAACTTTACCTGAGAGTATCAATCAAGTGCAGCCTATTTGGCAGGCATGCAAGCCAACTCAAAGAGAAAAAGAAAGAAATTTGAGAACTTCAATACCAATGTCATACTGGCATACCAGTGATCAGGACTTTATCTCCAGGCTTTGAGTTGCAGAGATAATTGCTGCAAATACCGGCCTTTGAAGGATCCTCTTTTCCAGTCTCAGGGTCATAATAGACGGCACGGCGCACACATAAACTAGCAGTCTTGCCTTCTAAAGAATCTCCATATCTGGTCGATGCAATTGAATATAGTCGAACATTGTGGGGGTTCCCTGGCTTCTTTGGGTTTTCTCCCTGTGGTGTATAGTGTTACACATTAGATAGAACTTAGCTCCAAATCCAAAGTACAACTAACCTTGTAATATCCACATAATAATAATAAAAAAAACAATACAGTGGTGAAATCATTGATAACTGGATGCTGAAAGCAGGTGAGAAAGAGCTGAAATTTTCAAAATTATTTAGAAAAAAAGGGGAAGGAAAAACTCTTTCTGAAGAAATACAGTAAACACTCAACCAACCAGATAACAAACTTTGACCAAATGAGCAACAATACTCTTAAATACACCTATCAGTAATCAAAGAAAGTAAAATGCCTAGTTTTGCAAATGAGAGACATTCTATAAGTAAAAAGGAACAGAAAGGATATAAAGATTACAACATGGTAAAGAATTTTACTTACAGGAGGGATTACACCATAACTTTGCCCTTCCCAGTAAGGAACATTACCACCATGATCAATCACAATATGGCAAGTCTCCCCTGGAGCTTTTGGGCCCACGAGCCTCTCAACAGAGACAATGGTTGCAGTGTAAGGCTCCTTAGGTTTGTGCAAATTCAATGGGGGTTCTTTGGCATCTTCAAGTTCCAAAGGTGTAACTACAACCTTGGATCTGCTTGCTTGTTGCACTGACATACATACTACATATTGACTTTTGAATCGGGAATTTCTTGATTTCAAGTCAAAAGCAAATGCAGGAGCACATAATTTATCACCAAAGCTCAAATTTTGTGCCTGCAACAAGTTTATAAATATTTGAAGTGAGAGCTTGAGTGGCACGTCACTTGAGAATAGGAAACAGCTAGTGGCTATCCACACTATCCAGATAAGAGGAAATGTGTCATCTAAGGCAGAAACAAGGAGTAAAAAGGATTAAAAGAAGTACCTCAATGTTAAGCAATTAGTTCACAGCAATAGCAAGGACTAATGATGGGAAAACCACTATACATGATGATATAGATACAAAACAATCACCATACAGGGAACAGAAAAAGTTAGACCGATTGGATCAAATCAAATTAGAGGCCACTATATGCACGAAGTACTCCCCACGATATTAACCACGTCAAAACAATCACTACCACAAGATAGCTTTAATTAGCAATGATCGGGCAGTCTACATGCCTTTGAAAACCATTCTTGACACTTAGCAACTTCATTGATAAAAGAATTCTTCTAGGTAGGCGAGATTTCAGTAGTCTGGGGTCTGAACGCAGTAGAATACGAAAAAGTAAGCAAATTCATATCTTGATGGCAAAACCTTATCAAACATAGCTCACATCGAAAGGGAAAGAGAAAAGATTTCATCTTGACGGCTCAAACTACTTTCTGTACTTAGTTGTAGGAATGAACATGAAATGATCAACAACACGCTACAGTAGTTCAATGTAAGCATGGCCAAAAACATAAAAGACTTATGGTGGGTCCTAAGCTAGCTTTCTCAGGCCAAAATATCAAATACGAAAAAAAAAAAAAGAGGCAAAGAGCCATAATTTTAACGCCAAACTAACAGTCAATTAAGCCTCTGATCACGACCAGTACAGAGGATTTACCTTAACAGCAGATCTCCTTAAACCGGAATCACTCCCAACAGGAGCAGCAAACGAAACCTGCAACAAGGGAACCTCTCAATTTTGAAGACTACGTAATTTCAAGACAAAACGGCATAACACAGACTTTGGGTATTAACCTGAGAGATTGAAGCCAAATGTGCCATGATCACAGAAAGATGAGGAGGCGTTTTTCACAGAATTCCCAGATAGATTCTTTTGGTTTATGAGAAACAGAATGAATGTTTAAAGAGAATGGATTATGCACGAAGGGGCTAAGTTTGAAAATGTGATCTCTTGGAGAGCAGGAAAGGACGGCGCCTCCACCAGGCTGCTGCTAGTCAGTACTTCGTAGCTCTTATTTTAGTCCATTGTTTATTCTGTGCTTTGGTCACTTGTCACCTCTTGACCTTTAACTTTGTTTTAATGTTGATTTATCTCATAATTAAAAAAATCTTACTACATAGGATAAATCTATAATTGATGGAAGGAAAGCGTCTGAAATTGACTAATAATTTTCTATTTTGAGATTTTCCAATTTTGACAGCCAACAACTTCCACGAATGCGCGCACGTTTCAAAATAGTCGGCTGAGGCTCATGCAATGTAGCTAAAGTGGTAATTTCAATACAAGGAACAAGACTTTTTGTAAACTTTTTTTTATAGGAAAAAAGCTTAAATTACTCATTTAACTTTGATGTTAGCTGCATATCAATTCCTAAACTTTTTTTTTGTTAATTTAACTTTAAACTTTTAAAAAGTTTCTTATTAGTCCATTGTTTTATCACTAAATATAGTTTATAATACAAACTCTATTTACGTAACGTGAGTTTAATTCATAAATAAAGATGACAATTTAGCCTAGGATAGGCCAGCCCTGCAAGCCCTACCCTTTTATAGCTTGCCGAGCCACAGATCTAGCTACAAACTAGGTTAGGCTGGGATCGACCTGATCTATTATTATCCTTTATCATAAGAATATTTTAATATTTTACAAATAAAACTAATGAATATTATCTTATTCTGCCATCTCTCTTTCAATTTTTTTCTTAAAGTTTTATTTTCTAGCTTTTTCTCTCTCTCTGCACTCTTTTAAGTATATTATTTTCCTCTCTCTCTCTCTCTATTGTCAAGCATCCTTACTCTTTTTCCACTCTAAGTCAATAAAGTAAAGCTCTAAATGTAAGTTTTTTCACATGAAATCCTCTATTCCACTTACTCAATTCCAACCATATTCCATCCAATCTCAATCGCACATTGAACAAAGGATTTTTCCCAAGTCTTTTATATTCAATTGAGTGAAACACCACTTCGTTTTTCGGAAGTTATCCATTTAGGCACTAATACCTATTTATGGTTATATGTGCATTCACACAAGCCAAAATGCCAACAATTTTGGAAAGACAACATTGATTATATCTAAGCATTCAAAGCTTAAATCCAAATTTAATGTTGTTACAACATAGATAATGCTTTTGTTACTTTCTTTAGATCGCTACTTGTTTACATGTAATTTTTCTACTCAAAGGGTGAAATTGGATATACACTTTATTTCCATATAGTCCAAATGGACATGGATATTGGTGATCGGAATTTGCAGCCAGACATAATTTCCAATCTAGCCACGTGAAGGTCAAAAATAAGGAGCATAATGAAGGAACTTATCAGAATCTGAAGTCTTCTCAAACAGAAGGAACATTCTTGCCGCCCACCCCATTGTCGTTCAAAGAAAAATTACTCCAAGGGCAGCAAGGGACATCTTCAACGGCAAGGGGTTTACATTCAACCGCGATCACCCGACAATAGGGAGACGTGCAACACGAGATCATTGACGATGTTCCTGTAATCACTTTCTCTAATGAAGTACATCAGAAAATCACAAACAATTTAAGCTACAGCCTGATCCTTAGGCCTCTTGGGCGTCATATTAACTACAAAACCCTATATCAACGACTCATGATCTTGTGGAAACCAAATGGAAATATACATCTCATGGATCTAGCGGATGGCTATTTTCTCCTAAAGCTAGATGGAGAGGATGACTTCTACAAAATTCTGTTGAATGGACCTTAGTCCATTTTGGGACACTACATCACAGTCTTTCCGTGGGAAAGGAATTTTAATACCAAGCAAAATCATATTACATCAGTGGAAACATGGTTGAGGATTCCGGGTCTATCTCCAGATTTTTTCCAAGCAGACTTACTAAAAGGGATTGTCAGGCCGATCGATTTCTACCTTAAGGCAGATGAACACACCTTGTCAGCCGAACGAGGTCAATTTGCACGGATAGCAGTCAGGTTAGATCTCAACAAACCTCTCATCTCAAATGTTATCATCGACGGAATGGTATATCCTGTACAGTATGAAGACCTTCACCATATTTGTTACATGTGTGGAAGATAAGGGCATTCGGTAGAGAAATGTAATTTCAAGCCAAAGGAAGATAAAGGAAAAGAAAAAACATCGAAAAATTTGTCCCAGGAAGCTGCAGGAACTGCGAATCCATCTCCGACAAAGTCTAGCAATTTTCTGACAGAAACCAAGGATGTAGGGGACTGGAATGGTAGCGCTACAATCGCGCCTTCATCTGTGCAATTGCCATCCACTTCTCACGCTCAATCCCAACGGTCAAATCTATCAGAACCACGTCCCTAATTAATAGCACAAAAAAAAAGGAAGGAAGCCCACTATTCAGCAAAATCAAATAGGGATTCCAAAATCAATGCAGAATAAGGAAACAAATACCCCCTTTATGACGTCTTCCAGATTTAGTGCCCTGTCTTCAGAGGTGGAAAAAGAAGTTGTTATGGAAGGCGCCACATCGGACTCTTCCTCCCTTCCCTTCCTATCAAAGCCAACACCCACGGTAGCTTTCAGGAGCAGATCAAAAGGAAAAAGGAAGTTCGTTTCGCAAAATAAGGGGAAGCTTTGGGTCAAAAAACAGCCCAAAATAAACCAGCCCACTACAAGCACCAATTCTGATCCAAATACAGTACAATTGTAGCCCACTTTATCCCACACATAATCAGCCTTAAACCCAGACTCATACCCAGTCAACACAAATTTTGCACAAAACAGTCTAATGGAAGCAGCAGAAACAACACCAGATTCTTATAACCAAATTAGAGGGCAAATCCATGCAGAATAAAACATCAGCATATTACCCGACCAACATACGAGCATTCTGAACGGCGCAATAGATAGCGGCTTTCTTTCCAAGAACACAGTATCCTTCATTCCACAACCAAACCCAGGGTCCATCTTTAACAGAGATAATAGAACAACACAGAACAAGAAGATGGATCAAACAGGTACACATGCTTCTTTAAGAGGTGTGTATATTGGAAACAAAGTCAAATTCAAACCATCTACTCAACAAGATGGAAAGGAGAATCATAAGCAAGTGGAAATGCAAATGGAGGATGGCGAGGGAGTTGAATATTCGAACCCAGACGTAATCCTCTCGGTAAATGACGAGGAGTTACCTGATGCTGCCAGGTAGCCCAAAAAATTATAAATTTTCAATGGATAGTAATCTTAATCTCAATCTTATTACATAAAATTGCCAAGGTCTGGCTAATAAAACAACAAAAGCCACTTTAAAAGACATTATTGCAATGCATAAAATAAAGATCGTCATATTTTTAGAACCAAAAATAAATGGCCAAAAAGCGTAGGATATAATAAATGAACTTGGAATTCCTAATTCACATAGAGTCAAAGCTGTAGGTTTTTCGGGGGGGATTTGGGTTCTTTGGTATGATGTTGTCAAAGTTAACTTACTACAGGTTGATTGAAAATATATACATTTACGGGTCTCTATTTGTCAAAATTATTCTTTTCTTTTGTTCGTGATTTATGGGAGCCCTCAACCAATAACCAAGAGGGCTCTCTGGGAGAATCTTTCTTTTATTGCAGATACAGTTACGATGCCTTGGCTCACGATGGGAGATTTTAATGCATATGTCGAAAAGGATGAAATGGTTGGGGGCAGAAGAACTAATGGCTATGTTGGTTCAAGTCGTGGATTAGATACACACAAATGAGGGACCTTGGCTTCACTGGAACGAAATACACATGGTCGAGGGGAAATTGTTTTGAAAGGATTGATCGTGCTCTTGGAAATGGTCACCTAATTAACTCGGTCAGAAGAATAGAAGTTAAACATTTACGAAAGTTGGCATCGGATCATGTGCCTATCCTGGTTAAGCTAATAATGGAGGAATCTCCAGGAGGGTATAATAGGTTTTTCAAATACTGGAGTGCGTGGGAATATCATGATAAGTGGTCAACTTGGTTAAAGGAAAAATGGAATGATCAAATCACACTTATGGAAGCACTACAAATCATACAAGATCAAAGCCACGAGTGGAAATTCCGGATATTTAGAGACATCCACATCAAAAAGAAAAGGGAAATGGCTAGGTTGGCAGGAATCCAAACATCGCTGCCATTCAATCCACCAGATCACATATGGAAGCTCGAAGAGAAACTGAGGATGGAATTGGAGGAGACTTTAACATAAGAAGACGAACTAAAAACTCAAAACAGGAGATCACTTTAGATTACAAATGGTTATAGGAACACAAGGAGTTTCATTCAATTCATAGACCATCGAGAACAAGAAAAAGAATAAAGGCACTATTGCTTGCAAACAGAGAATGGAGTTGTGATACAGCAACAATTAATGATGAGGTCATAACATTTTCAGGAAGTTATATAAGGAGGACATGCAGGATAGCGGGCAAGGATCTCCAGGAATTTATCCATTTTGAAATTGTTTTCCTAGGATCTCCGACAAATCAAAAGCTATCCTCTCGACAGATTTATTAGACATGGAAATCAGAAACGCTGTATTTGATATGAACCCTCACAAAGCAGCGGGACCGGACGATTTTTTAGCAGGTTTTTACCAACATAATTGGGATATAGTTGGGGCCACAGTATGCAGAACAATTCGACAGATTTTCTTATCTGGTCATATGGATCTGACACTCAACAAGGGATTGATCTCACTTATACCCAAGACCAAGAATCCAGAAAAGGTACATCATTTCCGACCCATCAGTTTGATTAACATTGGGGCTAAAATTGTAACGAAAGTGGTATCTAATAGACTCAAACTGGTTCTCCTGAAATTGATCCTACCCACGCAATCCAGCTTCATCAAAGGTAGAAGTATTGTCGAGAATATTATTATAGTGCAGGAGGCTATACATAAGATGGACAACACTAAAGGCAAGGAAGGATGGATGATTTTGAAGATCGATCTGGTTAAGGCATTCGATAGGATAAAATGAAGTTTTATTAAGGATACATTGGAGGAGGCCAGAATTCCTGGAAAATTTAAAAAGAGTTATTCTGAGTTCATTGGAAACGAGCTCCACACAGATCATATGGGAAGGAATAAGAGGGGAAACATTTCATCCCTAACGAGGAGTTCGTCAGGGTGACCCGATATCCCTATGCATCTTTGTCCTGTGTATGGACAGATTATCACATGCGATTAACTTTTGTGTCCAGGAAGGTATTTGGTTTCCTCTAATTTTTGGTACGCATATAATACCCTTATCTCACTTGCTTTTTGCAGATGATCTGATCCTATTTACAAAGGCGTCAGTAGAACAAGCAAGCTTAATCCAACAGGTGTTATCTACCTTTTCACACTATTCGGGGCAGGTAATAAACACGGACAAATCTACACTATATGTCTCCCCTAATGTGCGAGAAAGTGAAACAGAAGCATTGAGCAACATTCTGGGTATAACAAGAGTCCCCAAGTTTGATAATTACTTGGGAACTCCCATTATCCATGGCAAGTTTACGAAGGCTACACACGCTCCATTGATCGAGAAAGTTCAGAAAAGAGCTTTAAGTTGGAACGCACACAGAATATCAATGGCTAGAAGGCTGGTATTATGTCAGGCAGTGCTTGGCTCATTACCGTCATATCTAATGCAGTCCACACCTCTCTTGAAAGGTACTTGTAAAGAGATCGACAGGATTAGAAGAACCTTTCTCTGGGGGGAAGAGGCCAGGAAAAGAAAGCAAGTCTCATCAAATGGGATGACATTTGTCAACCCAAATCGAGAGGAGGGCTCAGCTTATGGAAGATGTACGAAAACAATGTCTCCTTAATCCTGAAGCTGGCCTGGGACCTTATCGCCAATAAAGAAAAGTTATGGAAATGAATATTCTTAGCAAAGTACAACTTATCACAGGAGCAGCTGCATCACGGTTTTCCTAGAACAAGAGGTTTGCACCTATGTAGGCTTTTGCAACAAAGTTGGCAGATTATCTTGGATGGAATCAAGTGGGAACTGGGCAATTGAAAAACAGTTAAATTTTGGCAGGACAGTTGGACTCTTTCGGACACTCTACTCTACAGGGATGCTCTAAAACCTTTGTCCTCTCATTATTATGAACTTACTGCTAATCATTATGTTACCTTGACAGGTGAATGGAATTGAGACGTCTTATCTACACTTCTACCACCTTCAAGATTGGATGAAATCAGGGGTATTCCCCCTCCCCATCAGTCTCTAAACAATGATAAACCAACCTAGAAATGGTCTAATAGAGGACTGTTTTCCACAGCTACTATTTATAAGGCAGTTTGCAGCAATTATTGGAATGAAGAAGATGTCAAATGGAACACTATTTGGAAACTTAGAGTGCCAGAAAGGATTAAAGTGTTTCTGTGGAAAGCATTGAAAAATATCCTATGGACTAACGCTGAAAGGTCGAGAAGGAAAATAAGCACCAACTCGAGATGTCATCTATGCGATTTAAAGGAAACCCAATTACACATCTTCAGGAATTGCTACAGAAGCAGCAATTTATAGATAGGGATCAGACCAAATCTCTTAATTGATTTTTGGACATATAATGATAGCTCTCATTGGATCTATTCTAATTTACAGCAGCTTTTTTTGCAGGAAAATATTGGCTGGCCAATATGGTTTGCAGTGACTTTATGGACACTATGGAACGCAAGGAACGACGAGATTTTTCGAGACACCTAAATAGTAGGAAACTCGATGAGAATCAAAGTACAAGCTGCAGTCAGAGAAATACATAGGAGTTTTGCCACTCAAGACATGAAGATCCTAAACAGGATACCTCACAGTACAACAACAGATCCAGAGTAGATTTCAACATACACATCATTATTGCCCCATGATTGCTATCTTCTAAACTCTGATGGGGCTGTGTCCCATAGAACCAGGGAGTCTACAGCAGGGGGTCTAACCACCAGCAGGGACGGAACATGGGTCACGGGTTTTTCAATAAAAATTGGAGCCTGTCAGCTGCTTCAAGCGGAGCTATGGGGGATTTGGACAGGGGTCAACCTAGCTTGGACGAAGGGGATACAAAAACTCGAAGCATTTTTCGACTCAAAGGACGCAATTAAAATAATCAATGGGGAGGGAGACAGTGATTCAAGACATACATCTTTTGCACAACGAATCGCAGATTTTTCAATAAGGTTTCAACACATTGCTTTTCAACATATACACAGGAATCAGAATCAAAAGGCAGACAAGTTAGCACAGATGGGGTTTCGGAATACCTCTCATGACCTAGTGATTTATCTGGAAGCTCCATCGAACCTCGAGAGCATTGCAACAATAGAAGCTATGTCAGGGCAATTAAAACCACCATCGAGTAGGAAATCTTCTTATCAGCCACATCGGACTGACGCCGCTCCAGACATTCAAAGACGATCTGAGACACATCCAAGACTGAATGGAGAAGAGGTAGCACAAAAGCATCGCCAAATACACCACGAAGGAATAGGGCAGATCGGTACTTACCCCTCAAACAGCCAGACGAGTGAAGAATCCATTTCTTCGACCAAATTATCATGGAATTCAAACGGAATTCAAACGGACAACATTTCCTCTCGATCTCTCCGTCGAGCTAAGAAGTCAAGGATGGCATGAGATTCGAGAAAGAGAGAGACAGGAGATTTTTTATGACCACCATAATTTAGTTAACCCCCCTTAGAGGGGCATATCTGTACTTTTACGCACTGACCTCTTGGTCTCCAAAGTATTCAAAAAAAAGGGTGAAATTGAAAATGGAGCAAATGCTTTTATGCAGGTACATTCAGAATGTCTCATAAGAGGCGCATTTTCATTTGTCAAATATGATTGTGGAAACCAACTAACACTTGCAATGTATAGATTGGTGTTAGTGATAAGGAAAATACACTAATATTTGATAATTGATTAGTATAGTTTTTGTCAATTGTAACGGATAATGAATATTCCAAAGCAACTAGCAAAAGTTGTAATGAAAAGTAATATGATGAGTAGTTTTTGTCAATGTGAAAGTCAAAGTCCTTTAATAACTTCTTAAACTTATAACAATATTGGAAGAAAATTTTACAAATACCCTAATTATAAGGTAGATTAATTATTAATAATAAAATAGTTATTTGATAATAAATAAACCTTGTTACATCATTGTAGAAAGGGAAATGTAATTTTTCAGGTAGGTGGATCAAGATTTTAGTGAAAAGGCTAAATTAATTATAAATAAATTGAAAATTAAGAATAAAATGTTGAAACTTGAGAACAAGAAGCTAGAAAGTGCGTGGATAATATGATGAGCTACATGAAGAATTGACATAAGTGAAAGTGAAACCAAAATATATATAATATATGAGGCAAGAAGACTATAAAAGACGATAATTCATTATAGAATATATACTATAATATTTGTCATATTTGTAATTCATTGAAAAAATAAGGAATACGAACTTCATAAACTTTGATATTGCACCATGGTAATTTATTAGGAATGTTTTGTTAGATTGAAAATTTCTTGTAAGTTGTACGGAGAAATATATTAATTATCAACTTTCCTAATTATTTATAAATGAGAGAGTTAAGTTAAAACTTCTCTTGTATACACAATAAGCAAAAAGAAAATATTTGTTAGAGTGGTAGGATTTGCTCATTTATTTCCATTAATTATTCATTCTTTAAGTAATTAAAAGGGGAGAAAGGGACTTAGCTCCTAGATCAAGATAAGAACCCAAAGATAAAAAAGATGGTAGTAAAATGGAGTTTTTTAAGGGTGCTTAATTTCATATAACATGTGTTAGTAAAGAAACGTAGACAACCTTGAATAGCCTTTAGTGAGTAATATATAACCTTATGTGCAATGTATTTTTGGAAATTTCCCTTTTTAATGAAAATTTAAATTTTGAAGGAAAACAAAGGAAGAAGAGAAAAAGAAAAGGAAGTAACTATAAGCATTTCTAGCATCAATAACAAACTTTGCGTAAAGCTAGTGAGTCATCTCAAAATGGTTATCGTCATTACGCATCATCTTAATCATATAAGAAAGACTAATTTTAATAGCAAGTAATTCCAATAACAACTTCTATTTATTCAACTTCATCTTATAGTCGTAAGTTAGTTCTAGTAACCATCAATTTCCATTAAACCAACTTTAAAATATGAAAAATAATTTGATAATTAAGTTCAATGTTAAGCAAATTCTATTATAAAGATCTAAATCAATAATATAATTTCATAACAATCTGAAATGGGATACTAAGAGAATTCATAACAAGTTCAAAACATCAAGTTTGACTTGAGTTCAAGGATGAAGCCATATGCCTCTTCTCTTTCCGTCCCTCTTATTATGTAAGGTTGATAAAGTGATGTTATTCTCATGATTCCATTACAATCCTCTAGTTTGAAATTCAATTTCAGTTTGAGAATTAGACTATACAATAATGGATCTTTATAAGCTACCTGACCTCAGTAGCTAAACATTTGCTCCGTGTTATTTAGATATGACAATAGCAATGGTTATTTAGTATGAATGTGTAATTTTAAATAGAATACTAATAAAATATAGTTTTATTTGTAAGTTGACTTAAATGGTAGTCAATTGACCCAGTTTACATGTTGAAGTCTAATCTATATCCACTAACCCTTCTCCTTTTATCCTTGTATTTGCATCTACCTCTGCCTCTACTTCTTCATCTCATTCTACCTCTTCCTCTTCCTCCGATCATTGTTTGTTTACTTTCATGATCTTCACGATTCTCTTCTTTAGTCACTTCATGGGTATGTATAACATTTATTGATGCAATATGTATTAAATTTATGTATTGAACTCCTTCACTTTATCTCTTTATATTGGAGTTGGATGATCCTAACACCTATAAATATATTACAAACATTAAATGATTAGTAAGAAAATAGTAATAACAAAATAAACTATAAAATTAATGTGAAATTTCTTAAATTTGTTAATTTTTACATGATCTTTGGTTATCTTTGTTGTCCATATCTAGTGCACGTAATTTTCCTTTTATGTCTAGTAACTTTTCCTATTTTACGTCATTCAAATCTCTCTTTTTTCCTATTTTTTATGCCGATCATTTATTCTCCTTATTGCTAGTGGCTTAATGGCTTCATATTCATGCCAAAATCTTGGTCCATCATGTGGCTTTAAGGAAGGCTTATATATTTGCATATAACTCTCCTTGTTATAACATATATTAATGTATTCATCTAAATTTTAATGGTTGATATATGGTAGTTATGACACGTGGATATGGAATCCCTATCAGGTCCTAATATCTGTAAGTACAAGTAGGATTTCTATTTTTCACACAAAATCTGTTTAATTTATTGTTAATTTCATACTCATTGGGTTTATTTCAATCAATAAAGTAACTAAAATTTTCTCTCTTATTATCCTCTAACACATTCAGAACACCTAGTGATATGTTACAATCCCATTTTTCCCAAAAACACTTATTTTTATGCATCATTTTCATCACTATCTTCCTAATATGCTCTCATATGCTAAAAATAGGCTTCGTTCTAATCTCTAAGGTCCAAAACTTGAGGTCTCACTTATATTATTATCTACACAACCATATTTAACATTGATGCTAAAATACGCCTTTTACCCTATCTCCTCTGGATATTTCAATGGATATTTAACATAACCTGAACTCAATTCAGTTAGATTTGCACATAATTTTTGAAATCAGAGACAAAGATGGCCTTGGTTTTCCTCTGAAATAGAAATTTAGATCATCTCCATTCCATCTTTATCTCCAATTAGCATAAATATGCCTTGCATGCATTTTATGCTCAACATTAAGTAGCAGATCTTTAATTACATTAAAAAGACCTTAGATGGCAATAGAAACAATTAGAATAAAAAAAACAAGATAAAATAGACAAACATATGTAATTAGCAATATGAGAATATACCTTTTTCTTGTCAGACATGAATGTGAAACCGTTACCATTTCCAAGTTGTAAATATGAAAATAGAAGCTTTAAAAACCACTTCTACACTTTTGTATATTCAATATTAACCACACCCAAAGTAATATGAAATATATGATTGTTTCCACCCTTTCCAACAATAGTTAAGAACTATTTTACATATATATATATATATACTTTTTCAAGAAACATCCATCACGTCCTATTATTGGTCTACAACCTTCAACCTAATCCTTTTTATTAGCACTTAAACAAATATATACGCATGACAATTATGGCCCGGCCTGTTTTTAGCCCGGATTGGCCTGGCCATGGGCTAGACCGACCCATTTTTCCTAAATGACGTCGTTTTGAATTTTTTACTTTAAAAAATTAATGGCCCGCCCGCTTCATCCAGCGAACACGGAGGCCCAACCCATTGACATGCCTACAAATATAACATCTTTCAAACACCCTTTTACTATCAATATTAGTTATTATTCTGATTGCCAATATTGTACCTGGGTTCTTTGTCTTTACCTACTAACCTTAGATAGCAATAGAAACAATTAGAATAAACTATAGGATAAAATAGATAAACATATATAACTAATAATATAAGAATATAACTTTTGCTTGTCAGACATGAATGTGAAACTGTTACCATCTCCAAGTTGTAAATATGAAAATAGAAGCTTTAAAAACCACCTTTACATTTTTATACGTTCACTATTAACCACACTCAAAGTAATATGAAATATATGATTGTTTCCAACCTTTTTAACAATAGTTAAGATATATATATATATATAGCTCCATCATAACTAATTTACTCGGTTCATAATTTGTTAAAATGTATAATATTCTATATATATACATATATATTTAATATAAGCTCCATCATAACTAATTTACTAGGTTCATAATTTGTTTAAATGTATAATATTCTCATCTTAATAACAAACAACATATGAATTTAAACAAGTAGCATAAAGAATTTAATGAGTAGTACATATTTAAATTTTTTCTTGCAATCAATTTTTAAGTTGTAATAATCAATCTTTCTCACTAGAGGTGGACAAATTATGAAAAGTTTTGAACACCACAAGAGTTAAAGACATCGTGGAGTTGTAGCATTCCTATGCAGTCAATGCATTATTAAGAGTGGGTAACATCTTTTGGCTAGTTAAATTGTTTGACCAAAACAACACAAACAAATATAAGGTTAGGTGAAGCTATACCACCACTTCCATTATTAGTTCATTTAGTTAACAAACAAATATAAGGGTATGTATTAATATACAAATATCTTGACTGTAGTTATGCACTTTTAGATCATTCAAACTTTATAGCTTGTATACTACCATTTTGCAATTAGGTTTATACCTTAAGTAAGCTTGATTTATTCATCAATCATATACATTCATATAATTATCCAATTCTCACTCACAATTACTTCATGTTCTCCAATGTTCATTCATTTATATCTAATACACATTACTCATATCCTTTTAATCATATTTGCATTCATAAGAACATCTTAATTCCTTTAACAACTCATAATTTCTAGATTTCAATACATTGATATCAAGACAATCTATTCCTTAAGTTATGACATCAATTAACAACCTAAACTTATCAAATCGTTGACCAATGAATCAAACAACAATTTAGGTTTATTTCAATCCTCAATCAAGTCCAAATATACCAATGTAAAGTGACTTATCCTTATGTGGTTCAACAATTACACTAAATAGAAGTTTTTCATTTCAAAGCATTGCCTACCAACGTGGGAAGGAGCTAATGTAGCTTCCATGATCGAGGGATGAGTGAACCGAAGGTTCACCATCCATTTGCTTTCAATTTTTTCCAGATTCTAACACCCTCATACCAAATTCAAAACACCTTCATCATAGTTCATCAATTATACCTCAATTATACCTTAATTATACTTCAATTCCTCATCAATTTCATCTCTAATCTTAACTCAAAATCATTCATTTGGCAGCTCATAAACCATTGTCTTTCATGCGTCAAAAACCAAAACAGAAACTATCATTCAAGCATCATTTTCCAAAACTCATTTCATCATCAACACTCATGCAATCCATCCTAATTTAATCATCATAAACTTTCTATTATAACATGCCATAAAGATTAATACTTTTTGTTTAGCTTAAGTTCCACCTCAATTCATTAAGTTAACTTAGCTCTCCATGTATGCAAGATCATCTCAAATTCAAGGTGGAAGTACATTGGTTTTCAGTAAAAAGAAGACAACAGGATAGAAGATAGTAGGTTATAGCATTGTTGATGTAAGATTTTGTATGGATCTTGAAGTAATTATGAACAAAAGTAAAGCATAATTTTCAAAACTGTAAGGGTTTCGACAGTGAGAAGAAGGAGAAGAGAGTCTATAGCAGTAACCAAAACAAGAAGCTATCACGCAATGCCTTAAGTCAAGTCAAGGATGAGTGTTCTTGTTTTAGGGATATTTGTCATATATTTAGCAAGACACGTGTCCTCTCCCTAGCTGGCACACATGTCCTTCTATGAGGCTGCCAATTGTCACTTAAATGTACTAACATTTGTCACTCAATCATTGTTGCCATATGTTAATTAATTATCTATGCCAATTATCACTAAATTTTCCGTACCAAATGTCACTCATTTTCATAGGCTTAGTCATCCTAATTTTTCACATGTCAACTTGTCTTGCCACTTGACATTTATCCTATACTAAGTGTAGATATTAATTCATCAATCTCTCAATTGTAACAGTTAATTCCAAGTTACTAATTGTAATCCATCAATTCTTGTCATTAGTAAACCAAAGGACAAGACATTGAAAATGCACATTCATGTCACATTCATTTTAGTTTCATATCCCGAAATATGTCAATTGAGTGCAATTTGTCTAACTTACAATTTATGTGTGTGTGATAATATTATGCATTTGAATACAATCATAAAATCATGTCATAAATATACCAAATTCATTCTATATGATGCCATTCATGTGACTTAGTAGTCTAACACTTTAAATTCTTGAACAGTGTGAGAGACAGGATACTACATTTTCCTTTATCTTGTGGTTTTTCTTATATACTTTTGACAGTTGCTTATGTTTTCAAATGAGTGGTAGCAAAAGCAACCAAAACTAACGATTCTATAGCTGTTACAGGATTTATAAAGTCTAATATTTTTAATATATTTGGAATCTCACGTCCTATTGTTAGTGAGCAAGGAAGTCATTTTTGCAATAGAGTTGTGGCAGCACTATTTGAAAAGTATGGACTGCATCATCGAGTAGCTACCGCCTACTATCTACAAACCAATGGACAAGTAAAAGTATCAAATAGAGAGGTGGAATTCATTTTGGAAAGGACTATAAGTCTTAGTCGGAAGGATTGGAGTTTATGTCTAAATGATGCTCTATGGCATATAGCTTACAAAACACTTATATGAATGTCTCCTTATCGATTAGTTTTCGGTAAAGCTATCATTTACCGATGGAGATTGAACATAAGGCTTATTGGGTGATGCAACGTTGTAATATGGATTTAGCTAAAAGCCGGGGAAAAAAGGAAGTTGCAATTGTAAGAGCTAGAGGAAATAAGGTTGGATGCTTACAAGAAATCGAAAATCTACAAAGAGAAAACCAAATTGTTCCACAATAATATGATCTTGAGGAAGCAATTTAAAATGGGACAAAAAGTTTGATTAAAGCTTATACCAAGTAAGTTACACCCTAGATGGCTTGGCTCGTTTGTTATCTCTAATATATTTTCTCATTATGCAGCGGAAGTAAAAAGTTTAGAGCCTGAAAAGATTTTTTAGGTTAACAAATATAGACTGAAACCATTTTATAAGGAGATGATGGTTTCCAGTCTAGTGAATATTGATTTGGAACTTCCATCATATAAAGAACTTTGAGAAGAATCGACTCTGTCAAGCACATCAACGTTAAACAATTGCACATTTCGAAAGGCAACCTAAAATATAATAGTTTTTATTAATTTTGAAACCTAAAATATAATAGTTTTTATTAATTTTGTCATACTTCTATATAGTTTGCATTTGATTGTTTTTGAAAAATAAGTTTAATGATTTAAAGGAAAAAGGAATCTTAAAATTCCAGATTATTAAATTTCATAAGGCGTGATCACATCTTATATAATTTAGTTATCTGGAGTAGAGACCAAATTTAGTATTCTGGAATTTTAAGGATTTCATTCCAAAGTTTTCTTTTTTATTATTATTATTATTATTATTATTATTATTATTATTATTATTATTATTATTATTATTATTATTATTATTAT
>JAOQMS010000003.1:28273534-28287097 GCA_027563885.1 Erythroxylum longipes | reverse complement strand
TTATACCACCTTACCAAAATCCATAATATACCATATTAAACTTCAAAAATTTCTAATTCATAAATTCTAATTTATTTCCATGCTTGATAATCTAATAAAATAATTAAAATAAAATGAAATAGAAAAATCCTAAAAGCGGGATCCAACAGGAAGAGCATGGAGATGTGTCAGGTTTTGCTGTGCAAAATGGACCGTGGTCTCGTACTCGTAGCAAGGGAAAGGACAAAGATTCGATATGTAGCCACTGCAAACAAGTAGGACATGAAGTAAGTCATTGCTTCCAACTTATTAGCTATCCAGAATGGTGGAAGGACCACCCAAAAAGAGAAGGTAGAGGAGCAAGTCGAGGGAAATTACAATAATAGTAACAGATGTAGTAAATTGGTTTAGGACGTGGACAGAATCAATTATAGGCTAATGCAACATTGACAGCAGCAAGCAACTTTAGTAGTATAGCAATGCCTCTCACCGAAGCACACAAATCAGGCCTTTCGGGACTAACCAGTGAACAATGACAAATCTTACTTGAGATGGTGAATAATCAAAAGTCCAATACTAATGAAAGAATGACGGGTAAGATAATGAATATGCCTTGGATTATTGATACTAGCACTTGGAATCACATGACAGGATGCTTGGATTTTTTATATGAAATATGGGAGGTAGATGGATGCTTAGTAGCACTACCTAATGGGAAATCAGCCATAGCGACAAGAGAAGGCTCAGTGATACTTGATACAAATTTGAAGTTTGAAAATGTTTTCTATGTGCCAAAGTTAAACTGCAATCTCATTTCCGTGTCAAACTAATAGCTGAATCAAATTGTACTATCCAATTCACTCAAAATTTGTGTGTTGTGCAGGATCACACTTCGAGGATGTTAATTGGCATAGGTGAATGTCAGGATAGGCTTTATTACTTCCAGAAAGTCTCACGTGCAAAAGCTTTTAAGGCGGATGATGTGAGTTAGTTGGATCTCTGGCATAAAAGATTGAGACATCCATCATCGAAAGTGGTGAAGTTGGTACCTAATGTTAGTTTTAATAGAAATAGTGATTTATTGAATAAGGCATACGATGTATGTCAATGAGCAAAACAGACAAGGGATAGTTTTCCTAGCAGTAATTACAAGGCTTCATATTTGTTTGAACTTATTTATTGTGACTTATGGGGAGCATATAGAACCGATCCACTTATGGTGCATCATATTTTTTGACTGTGGTAGATGATCTTTCATGTGGTGTTTGGATATTTTTATTCATTGATAAGAAGGAAGTTTATCATACTATGTTGAATTTCTTAGCCATGGTTGAAAGACAATATAGAAAAGGGTAAAAAATGTTAGAAGTGATACTAAGACATAATTCACTTGCATGGAAAATTATTTTTTTGAACATGGAATAACGTTTCAAAATTCATATACGAGAACTTCGCAATAAAATGATAGAGTTGAGAGTAAACATTGACATATCTTAAATATAGCTCGTGCATTAATATTTTAGGGAAATCTTCCTATTAAGTTCTGGGGAGAATGTGTTTTGGCAGTAGGCTATCTCATAAACTACACCATCTCCATGTTACTAAATGGAAAAAAAATCCTATGAAATGTTGCACGAGAAACCCCCTTCTTATGCCCATATGCTTATTTTTGGATTTTAGTGTTATGCTCACAATCAAGGGATGAAAGGAGATAAATTTGCAATAAAAGCCAACGGTGTTTTTTTGTTTGGTATCCACGTATTTAATTAGTTGCCTATATAAGAAAAAACAAATGGGAAAATAAAAAAGGAACACCAATAAATGATAATAATTTACTTGAGCTTAGTACAAGCCTATAAAATTATGAGAACTAGCTATGTCATAATTATAAAACTGAACTGATTTAAAATGAGGCTAAAACTTAGTTATCAAATCAAGAATATCAAAATGTATAAACAAAAAAGCCACATAATTTATAAGATATATTTAAGAGAATAAAAAAAAGACTTCAAATCATATCAACATATTGGTTAATTAACATATAAATAGGGAATAGTCATTGGTCTGAAATTGTAATTTTGTAAAATCATGACTTTATGAAGACAACAAAAACATATGGCCTCAACAACTTGCTTAAGAATATATAATGACATTGAAGGGTGTCTTGTTTATCCATTAAATGTTATTACTCCTTTCAAACTTTAGGATGCAAACATGTGTAAATGTCATTCCTTTTGTAATTTTACATAAACATCCAATGATATAGTTAATGCTAACTTGAATAACCATGTGTTACATGAAATATAAATTTCTTATGTTACAAAGTTGAGAAATAGAACATTGAAACTACTTATGAATTTTTAGTCTAAGGCTCTATTTGGTAATCAGTGGATTGCATTAGCTATTAGCTGGTTCTATTAGCGGTTAGCTGACAAGAGATTAATATAGCTAATTTGACCAGTGGATAACATTAGTTATTTATTTAAAGATGTTGGATAAAATTAATTATTTAGTATTAGTTGTTTATGTGTAAAATGACTTATAAGGGCATGACTTAAAAAAAAGATTTATAAGGACATGAGTATTATATTGGGCATTCCTCGATTCCTCATTCTTGTAATTTACTCGATCCTTTCAGTTGTCTGTATGTTTACTTTCAAGTTTAAAGGAAGACTTATATAATGGGATGATAACTCTTTGTATATTTTGACTCAAATTTGATATTAATTCAACTTCAAAAGTTAAAATTAAAAATATTAAATTTAAATAATAAACTTACTATCTCTATCTCTATCCATCTCTATCTCTATCTCTTTGAATCATTTGTAATAGCTTTTGGATATAATAGTTTTTTAGTCCCTTAATTTCTTAGCCACTAGAAGAAACCGCTCCTCATAAGAGTGATTTCAAAATCAACGGATTGAGTTCAATCTACCAACTTAATTGCCTGATTACCAAACATAATTATCAGCATTTTGTAATGGTCAAATAGCTAAAAACCTTTTAGTCTGTCAAAAAATGGCTGATAAGCCGTTTACTAAACAAGGCCTAAAGTTTTCCAAGTCTGAGTTTTACACTTCATTATTAAAAAAAAAGAAGAACAAAAAGGAAACAAGTTCATATACTTATGATGATTGAATCACAAACAAAAAGGTAGGACCATTTAAAATAAAAAAGAGGTAGGGCCAAAAAGCATATGAATGCACGTCTCCATTATTAAGTCAAATGAAACTTCTTCCTTATTTAAGAACATGAACAATTGAAATTAAATCATGATTAAGTATGACTATATTAGAGCTCTCTTTAGCTGCATCAATTGCTCAAAAAATCTTGAAAATTCCCACATCTGTGTTCTTCAGAGTTGTTGAATCTTCTACCGTATCACTAACAAATGCTATTACATAATCTTTTCTTTGTAGATCTTCCACCTTTGCGGAATTTAGAGTTTTTTTTAATTATTAGCACAAAAGTTATGGATGAAGGTAACATAATCTTAATTTGGGGGTCGTTCTTTTACTGTTATAGAAGTAGGACAACAAAGATGGAGGGATTTTATACATTAATTTGAAGAATTTTAAAAATTAAAATAAAATTTCTCTTAGTTATAAAAATATTTATGCATTATTATAATCTTCCAATTATTTAGACTCTAATTTATTTGAATAGTAAAATAAGACTATATAACATCTTCTATTCCGTATGTTTTTAGAATATTAAACAAGTGATTGTATTTTGAATACACTACATCAATATACTGTTAATGAAGATCTAGTTGCTACTTATTGGTACACCAATGTTACTGGTTATAAAGCTTATCAGTTCATGTCTAAGCTCTGAAGTGTGAAGGTAGCTATCAAACAGTTTATGCTTGGCAAACCTCATTTGCATTTCCTGATAGAAAATCTCACTCATGCTCAATATAATTTTAATCTAAATCCCCACATTCTAGTACATCGTGAGCCTAAGGTTCACACCCTACAATCATATCAAGTAGGCCTCAAGTTTCATAATTCAATCGTATTACAGAAAGCCAAGTTACACTAGTTGCAGGATGGGGATACCAATACTAAATACTTTTATAGCTCTGTGCTAGCCTGTAGGAATGTTAACCAGATTCCTATGCTTCTTGATGGTAGTGGGCGAGAATCTACTAATCAAAACAGCCTCGTGGAACTAGCTCGACAATATTTCTTAGAGCTAATGAGTATTACGGATGTGGGTTCACCTAGCCCTAATATTTGTAGACTGTTTGAATGCAAGCTTAGGTAGGAAACTGTGAATGCTATATTATCACCTATTGTGATCCATGATATTAAAAGGGTCCTATTCAATCTACATCCATCTAAATCCCTGGGTTTTGATGGGTTTACATCGTCGTTTTTACATCGCTGTTTTTCAGCACACTTAGGACATTAATGGTGAGTTGCTTCCAGAGACTATTCTGCAATTCTTTCAGTCAGGCAACCTTCTACAGGAAATTAATCATATCTACATCTGTTTAGTCCCCAGGAAGCAGAGACCCTCTATTATGGATGACTTTCGACTAATATCCTGTTGTAACACTATTTATAAGGTGATATCGAAGCTTCTTTCTAAAAAACTCAAATTAGCCATATCAGACATCGTCAACTCGGCTCAAGGAGCTTTTATGCCTGATAGACACATTGGAGATCATATCATGCTGGTTCAAGAGCTCATAAAGGACTATAACATGGGTAAAAAAAGTCAAAAGTTGTATACTAAAGATTGATTTCTTTAAAGCATTTGATACCATAAGCTGGGATTTTATAAGGTTCTATCTGGAGGCTATTCATTTTCCTTCTCATCTATTGCAATTGATCATGGCTTATTTGCAATCTTCCTCATTGAGTGTTTTGGTAAACGATATTCCTACCAAGCCAGTCAAACCTGCTAGGGGCATTCAACAAGGTTATCGTTTATTGCCTTACTTGTTCACTTTAGTTATGGAAGGTTTTTTCCAGATTTTAACGAGGCTTATAGCAACTAATGGGAGATTCAAATATCATCATCTTTGTAAAGCCACTAATCTCACCCATATCATATATGCTAATGACCTTCTACTGATATTCTAAGCGGATATCCCTTCTATCAACATTATGTTAAATACTCTCAACATATTTGCTCAATGGTCAGGTCTCAAGGTTAACTTTAACAAAAAGCAGTTTATATCTATCTGGTGATGTGCAAAATTCGGATGAACTAAGATGACTTACTGGTTTCACTTCTATTTTTCATACCTTTGCCTATTTGGGTGTTCCTATTACATATTCCAAATCGAAATATCAGGACTGTATTCCCATCATTGAAAGATTGAAATCCATAATTCTAGCATGGCAAAACATATTCTTATCTTATGCTGGCAGGTTAACTCTCTTTATTTCAATTCTTAGTAGTTTACATATCCATTGAACAACGCATGTAGCTCTTCCTCGGAAGGTGATCAAATAGATGGATAGAATTATGAAGGCATTCCTATGTTCTAGTTCTATTGATAGCCCGAGGAAGGCTATAAGTAAATGGAGTGAAGACATGGTTACAAAGAGGAAGGAAGGGCTTGGTATTATTCCCATCTCTACAATGAAAATGGTTCTAATGTGTAAGAGGTTATGGAGATTGCACATTGATCAAAACACACTATTGATCAAATGGGTACATGAACACTATCTGAAACATATGAATTTCTAGCAGCTGGATTGCTCTAGAGCTGGGTCTCCTATTTTTAAGCAAATGATGATGATGAGAATGATCATTTATCCTTACATACAACATAAGATTGGTAATGGGGATAGAACTTAGATTTGGTATGACAAATGGCTCGACATAAACCCTTTAGCTTACTAACCAGACTTTCAACATTTAAGGAACAGATTGCCTTTAAATTTTTGTATTTCATCTTTGATTTTGAATGGTAAATGGTATGGGAGTTTTAGAGGATTCCACAACATGCTGGATCACCTTCCATTACTGAATGATCTTCAGAATGATGATGCCATTTCTTGGTCTCTAAACTTGAATGGTACTTTCTCTAATCACTCTTGCTACCAATTATGGACTGAGATGTGGGCTGATATCCCATGGTTTGATCTCCTTTGGGAGAAGGTAGTGAGTCTAAGGGCTTCTTTCATCTCTTGGTTGGCAATCAAGAATAGACTTCAGACCAAGAGCCAATGGTATAAAAGCACTGATGCAACATGTTTATTATGTACTATAGCTATTGACGATAGGGCTCACTTATTCTTTCAATGTTCCTATACTAAGGTTATCTGGAGTAAAATTTTACACATGTTACCTTATCATTTTTGTGGTTATAATTGGGAGCAAATATTAAACTGGGTTATAGATAAATTAGTAGGAGGAAACCTAATGCTCCTCTCTTTAAAGCAGCATTTACGATTGCCATTTACATCATATGGAAATAGCAGAACAGCAGACAGTTTACTGGTAAGAAGATAAAGAAATACTAGCTGGCTGATAGAGTTATGCAGATGATTTGTTTTAATTAAAGATAAATTATAAACCTAAAAGTTGACTATAAATTATATGTTAAATGGAGATACGGAAGTAGATCGCTTGATTGTGATGATATTTCTTTCCATTCAAATTGTGGTCGTGTTATAACATTATAAGTCTTCAACTAAGAAGTAAATTATACATTTACTCAAACTTCATAAAAGGTTGTAATACAGTCGAAAACTGACACATTCACTCATCTGCATAATTTATTCAATTCATAAAAAAATATAAATAAGAACACTTCTATTTCGTTTTAGAGTGCTACAGTTTATAATAGCATTTGTAGACAAGTCAAAGAAAGCGTAAGTGTCATTAAGAATTTGCCACACTTGCTTGTCGAGTCTTTTATAAGTAGCAATATGCTGTACAATATACTGCACATATGCCTCGATCTCAATCTCTTTCTTCCCACGACACACAGCACTCTCTACCATGAGCATGTCTGGAAACATGTTGCTTGCAAGTAGAATCACTCCCAAGCTTTACAAAGAACATAAACAAGCAAGAAGGAGTGTTCCACCATCAGGTCGTTTTAATGATTCCTCATTTCACACCATTTTTTCGCTTGTGTTCCTTTTTCTATAGCCTTCTAGCTTATATTTCTTACTTTATATCCTGCCCTTCTTCTGTAATACTTCCTTCATAAACGTTGACTATTCAGCAAAAGTGCTCCACAGCCAACCTTTTAAGGTTTACAGAGAAGAGAAGCATAATCGCTTAAGTTATAAGATTCTTCAATGTTAATCATCTGTTCCAATTCTTTGGACGAAGCCCGTGGGATGCTTAATATCTCCTTTTGCAAACCAGTTTTGCAATTTTCTTCCTTTTAGATGAAGACGCTGACTGTAGATTAAACCATGTTTGGTTTTGGAATATCTAGCAGATGTACGTTCTCTGATGCAGCCAAAGCCGAGAGTACTTCGTGAAGTTGCTGAGGTAATAACTCTCCTCTACCCTCTCATTAAGTCTGGCCAATAACCCAAACGGGTAATTATTTTGGTAAACCTTCTCTTACAGAAGGGTGACAAGTACGGTATGAAAACGACAAGAATCTCTGAAATGTTCGCAAAAGTCGATAAGCCGTCGATGTCGTCGTCCTATGACACGGCATGGCTGGCTATGGTACCATCTAAGGGTTGTAAGGACAAGCCATTGTTTCCAAAATGTGTGGAGTGGATAATGGAGAACCAACGTCCTGATGGTTCATGGTCTGTCGATCCATATCATCCATTGTTGCTTAAGGACTCGCTATCTTCTACACTCGCATGTCTGCTTGCTCTTCATAAATGGAGGGTCGGTCAAGATATGGTGAAGAGAGGTACCTATTGCAGTTGTTGACTTTCTAGTCTCCATGGCCAAAGGCTTCTTCACCTTCTTCCTCTGCTGTTTAAAAGATAACATAACTCTTTATGAAACCTTGTCATCGTAACAAGCTTGTATACAACAAAAATCAATATTTTTTATCACACTAAATTGTTTTTCATTTTTGGTAGGTCTAAAATTTATCGAACAGAATTCTTGGGCTGCCAATGATGAGAGGCAGCTTACACCTATAGGGTTTGAACTCATTTTCTCAGGGTTAGTGGCACAAGCCATAGAAAATGGAATAACCCCACCTTTGGAACCCAGCTTGGTCAATGAACTACTAGAACAGAGAAAGAAAAAAGTTGAAAGGTTCCTGACTTGCCTAATTTAGCTAATTCGAGTTGATCTTACTCATATTTTTACGCCTGCTAAGTAGTATTCATTTCAAATTGCGTGCAGAGGCCATGTTGGGTATGTTTTAGAAGGATTTGATGGTGAAAGCAAATGGAAGGATGGAATGAAACGTCAACACCAAAATGGGTCAGTTGCCAATTCACCATCTTCAACCGCTGCTGCTTTGCTTCACAATTATGATAAAAAATGTCATGAATATTTGGATTCAATCTTAAGGTTGAATTACAATGCAGGTAATTATGTCCTATACTACCTAATAGACGACGCTAAACATAGCCTAATGTAATATTGGAAGTATCTCTTCCTGCAGTTCCTGCAGTTTATCCTCTCACCATCTACAATAATCTACGTGTGATTGATAATCTCCAGCAGTTGGGAATCGAACGACTTTTCAAAGATCAAATAGAAAGTATTTTAGATAATATATACAGGTACTTTGAATAATGTTTTCTTCTTCCTTTTTTTTTTTGCAAATTGGAGCAGGAAATTAGATTCACTAATATTTGTGTACTTATTTGTTTTTTTTTTTTCCTGAAGATGTTGGCTACAAAAGGATGAAGAAATATTTTTAAATGCTAATTGTTGCACTTTGGGATTTCGGCTACTGCGGTTTAAGGGATATGATGTATTTTCAGGTACACCAAAGAAAAAGAAAAATTATTAAAAAATTTATCAATTTCTCGTAAATTGACATATAAATTAAATATCATGTATAGATGATTTGGGAGAGTTTGCTGAAGAGAACCATTTCTTCGGTTCAACGAGTATAGAATACCATAACACTCGCACAATTTTGGAGTTGTACAAGGCTTCTCAGTATGCCATACACAGCGAAGAACCTATTCTTGATAAAATAAAGGATTGGACAAGCTCTTTCTTGACGCAAGAATTGGTCAATGGAAATATTCTGGACAAAAAGCTACAAGAAGAGGTAAACTGAAGAACCTGCTGCTTCAGAAGTTTATAACTTCTCATCACAATCTATTCTTTTTTGTCAATGGGGTTTCAGGTTGGACATGCTTTAAGATATACTCATGACACTCTGGCTAGACTTGAGAACAAAAGAAGCATAGAGCTACTTGACATAGGCAACATGGAACTTCTTAAGACCTTAAACAGGTGAAATAAAAGCCCACTAGTTGATATAGTTTATATTTATTGATTTAATTCGTCATATAAGACAAAATAAGAACAATCATCCATAACCAATTTCGTTTATACTCTGCCTCAGAAATCCTTACATGGACAATCGAGACTGCTTAGTACTGGCAATGAAAGATTATAACCTGTGTCAGAAAATATACCAGCAAGAGCTTAGGGATATCGAGAGGTAATTATAAACATGGGGAATATTGAAAATTGAATAAAATGATTGGAGTGGCTGTAGAACAACTCTTGGCTGAATTGCAGATGGGTGAAGGATAGCAAATTGGATCAATTGCAATATGCCAGACAAAAGCTAAACTATTGCTATTTCTCCAACGCTGCCGTGGCTGTCCCGCCTGAGCTTGCCGCAGTTCGCATCTCAATGACTAAGAACTGTGTTATGGCGACTGTGATTGATGACTTTTTCGATTGTGGCGGCTCCTGGGAAGAATTGGGTAACTTCATGGAATTGTTTCAAAGGTGAGTCGACTTTCCTTTTTTTTTTTTTCTTGATTCTGAATTTGCTATCTATTTGGAGGTGACAATCATGACTCTTTGACAGGTTGGAAGATAACAAATCAACTGAAAATTACTGTAGCAAGCAGGTGGAGATCTTGTTTTCTGCACTGAAAAGTATGATCGACGACCTAGGGCCAGAGGCATCACAACTTCAAGGCAGAAATGTCACACCTCATCTAATCAGCATAGTGAGTGAGCAATTAACATCTAAACTGACCAAACGTACTCATACTTTTAAAACTTTCTTTCGTTAAATTCCTTAATGACAAAATAAACAGTAAGCATAGAATATTAAGGTTGTGATTGGACTTCCTGCAGTGGCAAGACTTGCTAAAGTCTATGATGAAGGAAGCCAATTGGGCACGAGAAAACATAACACCATCAATGGAAGAGTACATGGAAAATGCATATGTCTCCTTCGCCATGGGACCAATTACTCTGATACCACTATACGTGGTTGGTCCAAAGTTGTCAGAGGAAATGGTGTCAAGCTCAGAGTACTCTAGTTTGTTTAAGAAAGTCAGCTTATGTGGACGACTACTCAATGATCTTGCTTCTGTTAAGGTAAAGTATTTCTATGGTTTTATGTACTATGGCAAGCGAAACATAGATTTGGGATTCATAATGTTCATGTGTACACCACCTACTCGTAGAGAGAAGGTGAACAAGGTAAACTCAACAGTGTATCATTACGGTCACTTAATGCACAAGCGACCAAGACAGAAGATCAGGTTATTACGGAGACCAAGAAGCTGGTTGAAGATTACAGAAGAGATATATTGCGTACAGTACTGCAAAGAACAGGGAGTCTGATTCCAAGGGCTTGCAAGGATTTGTTTTTGGGAATGAGTCATATGATTCAATACTTCTACAAGGAAAAGGACGGGTACTCTTGCTCCACGGCCAAGGTGAAGGACTTCAAAGCTATCTTATGGGATCCAAAAATTAATCCCTACGTGCTAGCTTCTTCTACTAAGGATTTTGATTAATCTTGTAATGAGACTGTTAATCAAACTTAATTAGATACATGTCCCTCAACAGAAGCTTTCATTGTGACTTCAAGGCACTATCACATATTTGTTCAAAGCTTAATTTGCCTAAGATGAAGATAACTCATAAACATCCATCACATCCTATGGTCTACATCCTTCAACCTAATCCTTTTTATTAGCACTAAAACAAATATAGAATCTTTCAAACACCCTTTTACTATCAATATTAGTTATTATTCTAATTGCCAATACTGTACCTGGGTTCTTTATCTTTACCTCCTTACTAACCTTAGATAGCAATAGAAACAGTAAGAATAAACAATAAGATAAAATAGACAAACATATATAATTAACAATATAAGAATATACCTTTTGCTTACCAGACATGAATGTAAAACCGTTACCATCTCCAAGTTATAAATATGAAATAGAAGCTTTAAACACCACTTTTACATTTTTGTACATTCAATATTAACCACACTGAAAATAATATGAAATATATGATTGTTTCCACCCTTTTCAACAATAGTCAAGAACTATTATACATATATAGTTCTTTGTCTTTACCTCCTCACAAGCCTTACATAGCAATAGAAACAATTAGAATAAACAATAGGATAAAATAGACAAACATATATAATTAACAATGTAAGAATATACCTTTTGCTTGTCAAACATAAATGTGAAACCGTTACCATCTCCAAGTTGTAAATATGAAATACAAACTTTAAAAACCACTTTTATGTTTTTGTACCTTCAATATTAACCATACTCTGAATATATTTTCAAGAAACATCCATCAGATCCTATTATTGGTCTACAACTTTCAACCTAATCCTTTTTATTAGCACTAAAACAAATATAGAATTTTTCAAACACCCTTTTATTATCAATATTAGTTATTATTCTAATTGTCAATATTGTACTTGTCTTTGTCTTTACCTCCTCACTAACCTTAGATAACAATAGAGACAATTAGAATAAACAATAGAATAAAATAGACAAACATATATAATTAATAATATGAGAATATACCTGTTTGGCCTTTATTTGACTAAAGGACAACACGTAGCCCTTTATTGCGGTGTGAATGTATTTGCGAGCGTGCCAGCAATTTAAAGTATTTCCAAACTAAAGAAATAAGGAAACAAGATTGCGCCTCGTAATCTGACTGAAATCAAAACGACTGTGTATTGCTAGAAAAGGGACAAAAATCTAACAGGAAGAATTTTGCTTTATTGGTAAACAATTCGGCAAAACGCAATGACTAAGAAATTGAAAATTGTTGGAATCAATTGAAAAAAAAAGACTAATGCTAGAGAATTGCCGAAAATAGAGGTAAGCTAATAGGTTTGCTGGGATACCAGACTTTTGATATGTCAGAGGTTGGAGAGAAAGACTTCTTTCTTCTTCAAAACTCCTATTTATAGTCGAAAATGTTGAGTGTCCCAATCCAATTCAACTTATAATCCTGATAAAATTTTATCTTTCTAGATAAAAATAAAGATTTGGATAAAACTTTATCCTATCAGATAGAGATAAGATTTGGATAAAACTTTATCCTATCCAATAGAGATAGAATTTGAGTTGGTGTCTATCATCTTATCCTTTTATCTCCTCTTTAAACTTGGACTCTTAGACTCCCAATTCAACTCCAACTCCAACTCCAATACGTCCTTCTCTGCTGGACACTGAAATCTGATATGCCAAGGCCAGTGTCTGGACTTCGAACCGTGGACTTTCTTTGGGCTTCGAATTTTTTTGGCCCAAAATAGTAAAAATAGGCTGAACCCATTTTTCGGTGTAAACAATACCTTTTGCTTGTTAGGCATAAATGTAAAATCGTTACCATCTCCAAGTTGTAAATATGAAAATATAAGCTTTAAAAACCACTTTTACATTTTTGTATATTCAATATTAACCACACTGAAAATAATATGAAATATATGATTGTTTCTAACATTTTCAACAATAGTTAAGAACTATTATATATATATATATAGTTCTTTGTCTTTACCTCCTCACAAACCTTACATAGCAATAGAAACAATTAGAATAAACAATAGGATAAAATAGACAAACATATATAATTAACAATATAAGAATATACCTTTTGCTTGTCAAACATGAATGTGAAACCGTTACCATCTGCAAGTTGTAAATATGAAAATACAAACTTTAAAAACCATTTTTACGTTTTTGTACATTCAGTATTGACCCCACTCAAAGTAATATGAAATATATGATTGTTTCCATCCTTTTCAACAATAGTTAAGAACTAATAATATATATAAATAACTAATATCTTTTTATTAGCACTAAAACAAATATAGAATCTTTCCATCACCCTTTTACTATCAATATTAGTTATTATTCTAATTGTCAATATTGTACCTGAGTTCTTTGTCTTTACCTCCTAACTAACCTTAGATAGCAATAGAAACAATTAGAATAAACAATAGGATAAAATAGACAAACATATATAATTAACAATACGAGAATATACCTTTTGTTTGTCAGACATAAACGTGAAATTGTTACCATCTACAAGTTGTAAATATAAAAATAAAAGCTTTAGAAATCACTTTAACATTTTTGTACATTCAATATTAACCACACTCAAAGTAATATGAAATATATGATTGTTTCCACCCTTGTCAACAATGGTTAAGAA
>JAOQMS010000003.1:28242986-28261484 GCA_027563885.1 Erythroxylum longipes | reverse complement strand
ATGTATGTTTTATCAATGAATAAAGTGAATGTTTTAAGAGAAATGATAACGATATTGAGTATGTTAAATGATGCCGTATGCGAGTTCAATTTGTTATTGCTCCAACATACCATTATCGTAGGTTATGTGCCTAAAAGCTTAGGTACGTACCCTATGGTAGTGAGATGTTACAGTAGATATAAAACAGATACGCCTATTCAACTTCTGGTCCAGTTTTTAAAATATTGATAATATGACGCTTTATTCTTACCAAGCATTATATTGTGATCCACGATATTTTCATTTTTTAATTGAAAGATCTAATTATTACTAAATTATCATAAATTGGCTTTTAATATGTAAAATTTACTAATGTTCACTAATTTTATAAAAATAAGATTTTTTTATTTATTTATTTATTTATTTATTTATTATTATTATTATTATTATTATTATTATTATTAATTCTAAGGTTTGAGTAAATTTTCTTCAAATAAGAATCCATTTTATAATTGAATGTTTTCACGTTAAACGTGGCATCAATTTTTTTTAATTTTTATGACATCTTAAGGATATGTCAATATTTGTAAAACCAAATTGGAAATTGAACAGGTAATATAAGAGATTTAAAATTTAAAAGGTCCAAATTATATAAGATAATTATAAAATGAGCTAAAGATTAAAAAAATTTAAAGAATTTAAAATATGATTAAAAGATATTATCTTTTTCTATCAAATAATTTAAAGTTTAATTAAAAAAGATATGTTTAAATGAAAATTTATTTATTTATTTTAGTCTATAGATATTTATTCATTTAAAAAAATTAACCGATTAATTAACAAATTGATCGATTTTTAGTAACAAGTGTTATTAAAATAAATCAAACTAAAAACTTAAAAATTAAGCTAAAAATTTGATAATTTAAATTTTTTCGAACCAAATTTTTTAATCATGCCCAATATTAGCCTATAAATGTGCGTGAATTCCATGTCATTGGGTGCGCTAATATTTCCAGGTTACTATAGAACTAATAGGTGACACATGGTTTGGGTTTAATGGGTTTGAGTTGTGCTCCAAGTTAGGTTCTTGGGCTTAGTGGTTGTAGGCCTTTTTGCTATAAATTTTGGACATGATTTTATTGCTAAAATTGATAACTGCTTCACACTGATCGTTTCGCCAATCAGAATTAATGCAACATTGTTTCCTTATATAAATCAACAGCATGCGTAAGCCTAACTTATCAAAAAATAATTGAAAAGACCAATCTTTAGCTGCAGAGATGGTAACTGGTCCGGAACCAATTACGTTCAAAGCCAACCGGCCAGATTTTGGTTGATCAAATCTTGGGCCAAGTCTCGGATTATTCAAGGCCTGATTTTTATAAACAAAATAATATGTTTTTACATTTTTTACTTTTTTAAGAAAGTTTGAGCTTGTGCAATCTCTAGCCCGATCAGGATTTAAATTGGCTTGGGCTCCTGCAACAGGGGGTCGGGCCTAAGCCCATTATCTTCGAAGCTTCCATCGAGGCTTGAAGCACTTGAATTATGGGCCTTTCGGCTATAAAAATCATTTATGGTAGTTAGTTATAATTATAATATATATTTGGATATAAATAATTTTAAATCACTTGTACGACTTCTGACGCTACCCGAAGTCCCAATTTCCACACACCAGATTCTCTGTATCCTGTGCTCAATTTCAACCATGTTTTTTTCATTTTCATCCTCATATTTCTGTAGAATCATATAAATGTATGGATGAAAATGAAAAGAAAACAGTAAAAATTGGGCCACGCGACAGAAGATCTGTCCCCCGTTCCTAAACCCAACAGAAACACTCAAACACATGACTGAAAATGAAAAAGGGCAGCCAGCCGTCAGCGGTCAGCGGTCAGCTTCAGTCCCGTCCACTCGTATATTGGCCCCGCCAAGCTTCTGAACCAGATTTGCCAGAACGTTCGGTCACCTTCTCTCCCCTGCCCGCCACTTACATCATCCCATGGTAGAACCTGCTCGACGGCTTCCATCATTCTCACTCTCACCCAATTTTAATTTTGACACAAAAAGAAAAGAGATATTGGCGTAGCGTAAGGCGTATTTGATAAATTAAAATTCTTTTTATCGTTTTAATTCGTAATTAAAAAAATCAACAAAATTCTAAAATTACCGTCTTATATTTACACTTGCAGTAGGAAGCTCCGAGCTTTGACACTCACAAGACCTGTTATGTTTTATATTATGCCTGAGGTGTATCTGGACACGACCACCAAGCCATAGGTAACAATATTGTCTGCCAAGGCAAAACTCATATACAACAAGTCAACAGCATTAATCTCAAGTATAAGGCCATTTGAGGTAAGTTTCGATACTCCAAACCCTAGTTTTACTTCCTTTCCCTTTCCTTTTAGCAACCTCTCTATATTCTAATCAATTCCTCTCCTTCCTTTTAGTCTCTCTATTATTACACTTTCTTACTGTTTTGGTTGCTGACAAATCTCTCTCCGGATAACTTTGGAATTTTATCCTGACATTGCCTCTGTACCAGACGGGTTATTCCGCTTCGATTTGTGGGATTTCAATTGGGATTTGTTTGTTTAATTGGTTGGAAATTAACGTGAAGCGTTCTCCTTTTGTGTTTTGTTTTTTTGTTTTTTCCTATCTGCTCTGTTGTTCTGTTAAAATCTTTGAACGTTTCGTTGCTGCGAGGAGTACGATCTGTGGGGTTTCGATATTTTTTTTTAGAATCAACTTGCATGAGTTGGTTTAGTTGTTTGTTGTGTTTGTTTTTGCTGTTTTCCAACTCCTATTATGGCCTTCAACTTGATTTGAAATTGGCTATCGCTGCCAGTGCAAGACTTGGAATTGCTTATGGTCAATTGGGTTATACAATTCGATTTTTTTGTTTAGGATAATGGGCAGAAGCACGAAAGGAAACTTTATTTATTGAACTCAAGTTTCTTATATGTTTAATTTTTCTATGGCGTCGTTGGAGATTATTGGCATGCTATGGTAAGTATTGGATGTGGCGGACAAAGCATATGTTGGGTTTGTGTGATATGATATACGTGGCAAGAATTAAAATTTTGTCTTCATGTATCTGAATGTAACCTATATTACTAAAAGAATAGAAAAATATGCTTCTAAGATCACTTTTTCTTGTTTGTTCCCGCTGATCTTCCCAATAAGGAAAAAGAAAGATTTACTATCCTTTTAACTTATATCGGTTTGAGGATTTGTAGTGCTTTAGTTTACGATTTTCATATTATTCCCTCGATCTTTTAAATGCTAAACTTGAGTCCTTATCAATCAGTTCAGATTAACGCAGTTCAGATTAATGCAATTTATCAAAGTATAACTTCTGAATGAGGCTGGCATGAATTTGATGGATGCAGCTAATAACTTAATTTAGTGTTGCCTGTAGCTAGTGCAGACGGCTGAATACTATGTTGCAGGAGGTGCAAAAGTTCTGGGATTCATTGTGAGTAGAGCTAGGCTTTTGATCTGATTCTATTGGAAAATTTTCCAGCTCTATGATGTAATTTGGGAAATTAAATTCCAACTATACTCGATGGTTCTTTAACAATTTTAATTTGCATGTGTTACATATTCCCTTTTCAGTGGAACTTTTGTTACAAATGAATTACTACAAGGATGAGAATGCCTGGTTAGTCATTGTTCATTTTTAATTTACTTACACGAGTTGGCACAATAGATATGAAGATTTTACTGGACAGTAGCAAAGTGGCGCATTTTGTGAACTGGAATTTTAATTGGCACTTAATTTTGATGGAAACTTTATTTTACTAGCAGTCGACAAATGCATTCCTACAAGGATGAGAATATTTGGTTGGTTATCGTTCATGTTTTATTTGCTTACATTATTTGGTACAATGGATATGAAGATTTTACTTGATAGTAGCAAAATGGTGCATTCCAATGAGCTGGAATTTTGTTTAGGATGGAAGGCTAAAGTTTTTGGTAGTGTTTGGTTTATTGGCTTACACGAGCTGTTATAATAGATATGAAGATTTTACTCGACAGTAGCAAAATGGTGCACTTCAGTGAACTGGACTTTTGTTTTAGATGGAAGACTAAGGCTACTTAAACCTATTTTATGATAGACCGTTAATTGATATGCCTGTACACTTTGAGTTTTGTGCTAAATAGCTGCTGAGTGCTCTGAATATTTGTGACGTCCCTTCTGTTGAAATTGTGATGCTTGTGGGCTATGGTGGCGGTGACACGTTACTTTCTGTCAATAACTTGTGGTTATGTTAGTTGCATAGTGGATATGATAGATGTGTTAACTTCAGTATAGTTAGCAATATTGTTTATTTATCTGTGGGAACTCTTTTGTGAGTGACTTTGAAAATAAAGTGGCTTTAATTGTATGCCCTTTGAAATTACCATGTACGAAACACTTCTCTTCCTTAGGATCTAGGTGTATATAATGGTACAAGTATCATATTGTGGTGGTGATGAAGTTATGTGCATTTATTTAGTTATAGTAACTTGAAGTGAAATATTTGTTTATTTGAAAAGTTTCTACTCAATTTCCCTTTAAAAAGTGACTCCACGGTGTTGTGACTTGGATTTCTGGTTTGCTTATTTGAGTGATCTACTGAAAATATAGTGCTGGAAAAACATTGGGTTACTCATAAACGTTTGGGTTATTTTATATTTAGGACTCGAAATAGGGTTGATGATAGATTCATAAGGGGAGTTCTCTTATGCTATTGCATGCATACATATGGATCTAAAGGTCACTTAATTTTCTTTGTGGGAGACATTAGGAAAATTTTCATATGCATTGCTTAAAATTGTGGCAATACACACACACTACAGTTAGAGGTACCTACTCAAAAATTGGCATCTGTATTTATTACACTGGGTCAAGGATTAGCTTGGAGATAATGAGGTAGATACTTGAAGGGTATTCTCTGGTTGATAATTATATAGTTAATTTTATTACTTTTTTTGGAACCTTCCAAAGTTTAGTAATTCAAAAATGAAAATTTCCAATTTTCCACATCAAATCAACTCTTGGATATTCTTTTGCTCTCATTATGGCCTTTTTCTTTTTCAATGCTGGATATGAGTCTTTCTGTTATGACTTGGCATTTTGATAATTGATATGTATGGTTGTTTAGACCTTTTATCTCTCATGCGAGTAACTGGAACGGATTATGAGGTTGATTTTTGTTGGTTGTTGTTGAATGGCATGTATGGAAGATTTTGTTGTTATGTTAACCTGTGATTTATGTTCATTTGGCTTCCAGATTAAAGTTCGGAGATTCCCTGTGCTCAACAGCTTCATGACTTCTTCTGTTCATGATCTTTCTGGTACTTATCTTAAAGAACTAGATTGAGTTTGAGTTGTTTATTGTTTCTGTTTGGTTGGATTCATGGTCTATAATTGCTTGTTCAAAGTTCCTTCATGTTGTGGCATTTTATATTGATAAACTTTCATAAGTTAGAGATTTGTTAAACTTAGCTGGGCAGCATCCTGGTGAGACTCCAGTGACAGTTGAATTAATAACCATGAATCTGTTTCCGAAAGTCAGTATGAATTCTAACTTTTATGACAATTTTGATGTCCCAGCTTTGGGTGGAAAACTTACATATTCTGCAATATATATCCAGCATATCCAGCACACAGTTGGTTGAACTAGGCATAACCTTTTAGATTATTTGATTGTTCTATCGTGTTCTTCATGAAATTCCAATCCCAAGATATTAGGCTACACAATTATCATAACTATCATTAGGAATATTTGATTTTTTTGTTAACTAATATTTTTATAGTTTTCTTGTAGAATCAGATGTTTTTCCTATTGTTAATTACCTTAAATGAACCAATTCATGCTTTAGACTGACTGAAGTTCTCTTTCTATTTATGTCTTTAGACGGAACGTTGACGGTTAGATATTTCTCGCACTTTGTTCTCAATAATAGGTTATGTATGTGATTTTAAAGATGTTTTCCCAGGTAATGGCCAAGATGATGAGCAACAACAAGAGTTGGAACCTGAGATTCAGTCGACATCCCCTGCACCAGAGCTGATGCACTCCACTATCTCAATGCCAAATGTTCAATATGTGACAGCCCCACAAATCGGAGCAGGACATTCTATGGTAATTGTTAAGTAATCTATTTTGATTGATTTTGTGTACGAGCCCTTTAGTTTGCATATTTTTTTATTTTATTGCATTCTCTTATTAATTTTTCCTCTTATGTGACTAGTGATTTGCATTTTCATGCATGTGCTATTAACATTACTTGTCACACTCCAAGCTCAAGCCAATTTTACTAGGTCGTTGACAAACCGTCACCCAATGGCAAGGCCTAACCATGCAAACTTCACCATCGAGCTAAGGTTAACAACATTAATTCAAATTTCTCAATTAGAAATAGCAAAAACACAACTTTTATAGTCAAAAACTCAACTATCTCACAAATGTCGCCGCCATGGTTACCAAATTTAGTATATAAATCTTTAAAATCCAACTAAACAAACAAGTTGCATGATCCAAGTAGATGAAGTTTGTACCTACATCCTTTCTACATCCCGAAGCTCCTTCTCTATGGGTGCCTTATCTGAAAAATAGACAAAGTCGGTTATTACATACATATTAACTAGGAAAAAATCATAAATAAAACAAAAATGAAAAATTACACTCTACTATGCTTTAATCTCACAATTGTGCCTATTTGGCATTATCACTTACTCTAGAACACCTTTTAAGAAAATTATGATGGATGTATCTTAATCTGAGATATCTACGCACAATAATCATCAGCCATAAATCATGTGTCACCCTGTATCTATTTGGGGTAGGCATCGGATGATACGTCTTGGTCAATAGAATAATATATGTCTCACTTTGGCATAGGATGATAGATCTTGACCTATTGAATAATATTTGCACCATTTTGGCACCGGATTGTAGATTCCAGTAAACCAAATGGTATTTACCCCATTCTGATGAAGAATGACAGGACTTGACCAACCACCAAATTTCTTGCCTCTCATTAACAACGCAAATGCACAATGCATAAGTACCACCAACTGACTATCAGTCAGACATTGTCACTCAAAAATAACTCAGTGCATGTAACTCAAAATATTAACTTATCGTGCATGTTCTCACATATAGCATGTTCAAAAATTCTCAAAATCCGACAAGTTGAAAAATACCTAATTCTACCATTAACCTGAATTGGAGTTTTCCATAATTCTACCAAAAAGTAAAAATTATAGCATTTAAACACACTATTGACACATCACAAGACATTTAAAACACATAAATAAGAGAATAAATAACCTAAAAGGCTTCAATTGACATATACTAATAATTTTTGTATGGCAATTGCTAGAGCCAAGGAAAATCCATTAGAAATGTTGTAACCCCTCTTAGAATGGCTTTCTCTTGTGTCTATTCCTGTTTTGCTTTCCTTCCCTGTTACTTTGTCTCCCAAAACCCTTCTCTTTGTAAAAATCAAATTTCAAAGGGTTTAGCTAGCCAGACAGTCGATGGTATTGGTTCAGCTAGCCTATATCAGCTCTAGGTATCTTTTTAAAGGTTGTAGAAAAGTTGTAACTTTCTCCAGCGGTCCAGCCTCTTGAATAACCTCAGTCCGATTTTCCTACACAAAGTTGTGACCAAAATATCAAAGAGTGTTTGGTGATGACAACAAAATGAACTCATAAACTTCTTCCATAAAATTATCGTATTTGGGTTTAATATCAGTTCCTCATGTCTTCTTATGAAATGTAGATAATTCTCTTAATGTTTTGTAACTTCTTGAATCACCTCATCCTAATGTTATTGTCAGAAGTTATGTTTAAAATATTGAATAATGTTCAGTTTTGACTGCATATTTTATTAACAAGCCTCACTACATAATAATCCACCCATCCTAAACCTACAAGAACTAAACATCAACCACAAATCACTTCATAAGTATAAAAAAGTTTCTCCAAACTTCAAATTTTATAGAATTCAAAAGATTATAGTCAGAAACGATGCACTACACTCATGCAATAACACAAATATTAAGTTTTTTGGGGGTCTAACTAACATTTCTTTATAAAATCAATGCTTGATGTTGTTATTCATTTCAGTGGCTATTATTCCTGTACAAATATGCTAGCCATCTTAATTAGCGTCTAGTTTTGTGAACTACAATCCTAACTTTGACATCTTGACTTGCATTCATGGGTTATGGCCTATGAAATTGAAGGGACCACCGTCATACCCATATCCAGATCCCTACTACAGAAGCATATTTGCTCCTTGTGATGCTCAGCCGTATCCTGCAATGCCTTATGGTGCACAACCAATGGTAAAATAGCTTTTGGTTTTGACGTTCTCAAGCTTCAGTTTTAAGCAGCAATGGTTTATTATGAAATTGACACCAAATTTTTGTTTCTAACAGTTAGTTACTGAATCAATAAATCTTTTAGGTCCATGTTCAGTTAATGGGAATTCAACAAGCTGGAGTGCCTTTGCCAACAGATGCAGTTGAGGAGCCTGTATTTGTCAATGCAAAGCAATATCACGGTATTTTGAGGCGCCGGCAATCTCGTGCAAAAGCTGAATCAGAAAACAAATTGATAAAGTCCCGGAAGGTATATTATCTCTTTGAAAGAGAAGTCTCTTTTTACTTATGTTTGATTTGTGTTTTCTCACCTGTTTGATTATAACCTAAGAATTAGTGATTTGAGTTGGCTCCTTTTCATTGATTACCCTTTCTTGATTAAAAATCTTTGGTGATTGTTGGTTAACTTCTTATATTAAATTTGCAGCCATACTTACATGAATCTCGACATCTGCATGCTCTGAGAAGAGCTAGAGGATGTGGCGGTAGGTTTCTCAATTCAAAGAAAAATGATAACAAACAAGAAAAGGAAGTCACATCAGATGACAAATCACATTCCATAATCAATCTAAATTCTGATAAGAATGACATAGCTTCCTCCGATGGCAAGTCTTGATCTTGATGTATTGAAGGTACTGGTGTTGGATTCAATGAGCTGTTATTCATAGTTGATCTATGCCTCAGGAGTCTTTGCTCCTTTCTCAGTACCCAAATAGTTTAATATGTATAGCTTTTTCCAATAGTAGGTTTCTTGGTGCGGCTGCAAAGCATAATCAGGCAGTGTAATTAAGGGATGTTCTCAGTAATCTTTGATGTAGCTTATTCGCAACTTCTTTTTCTTTCCTTTTTTTTTTTTAAATGACGCTAGAACATAATCTAGCTCTAGACTTCTCTGGCAGCAAAACGAGTTATGTTGCTTGGTTTTGTTGTGATTAGCTTAGCGAGCATTAGGTGTTACTTCTTGATGTGTGTTAGCTTGTTTATGACCTACTACTGTCAAATAAAAATAAAGTCCAATGGTTTGTATGAGTAGCTCAAATTCTATTGCAGAGTGTAGGTGTGTTGAATCTGGGCTATGCCCTGTGATCTTGAAATACCATCTTTATGGTCGACACTAAATCGCCTTGGCTATCATAATTTTGACCTCCATGGTGAGATGGGTGGAATTCCCCTTACGTCTTAGACTTTTCTTTGGCATTATTTATTATGTTGGTGAGCCCTTATTTATCAGGTTCAGACTATGCATGTAGGGTGCACTGATAAAGTAACTTCAACTTATTGAGCAGCCACGCCCTTGATCCCTCTCCCGCTGCAGTTGTTTCATCTTCCTTTTTTATCATTATATGCAATGAAATCTCTTAGTTTTTGATAAATCCCTGATGGAAAATGAAAGAAGGAAGCAATTTGTGCTATATATCAATTGCTATTATTGGAGTAGTTCGACTTGTGTAGTAGTAATAGGCGGGCACCATTTTTTATCTTCAATGGAGGTCGAGTTGATGTTGTTGAGGGTCAGGGTAGCCTTCTAAAGATATATTCTTCTGGGTTTCATCCTTCAAAACTGGTGTAATTGCATTTCGTGGAATTTCCGTTTTAAACTTAATGGGGTCATTACCTCAAAAGATAAGCGAAGAACTTACAGTTTTCAGAGGGGAAGCAGTTACAAATTAAAACATATGTGAAAATCTTAACATGGGATATGCTCTGAAACTGATTGCAATTTCTACGGTTTATGTAGTAAATAATAGGAACATCAAAAGTTAATTGGAAAGTATGGTTCAATATCTTTATCTTTTCTAAGAATGGCTCTAGATCTAATTAAGAAGAATAAGCTAAAGAGCAAATGTAACACACCACTACTATGGAGCATATGTTCGAATATCCAGAAGATACTTAAATGGCATGTTAGAGTAATCACATCAATTTATTATGGCATCATATAGAACATGAGTATTTCTAAATATCAAAACTGCTAATTTCATTCACAAAATAAATCTTATTTACATTGTCATTACATTTCATTATCTATGTTTGAACATAACATAACATTTGGGAGTTCAAACTTCTATACAAGAAGTTCAATATGAAAGGCGAAGCTAAATAAAAGTATTATGTCTAGAGTTCGCAAGTATCAGTTGACCAGACCTTTGACCTATTCTTATTTTGAAAATTGACAGTACTAGACTTCTATTATATTACCTTAGAAGCTAGGTCTCCCTTGTACCTAAAAATTAACATTGCAATTTTGATAAGTTTGCGAATTCAGTGAGTGAACCACCATTGATGTGCTCACTCAAGTAAGAACACAAATATCACAAGTGTATTTCCCAATTCAGCAGATTTATCACATCATTCAATATTGAATACCAGATCACAATATACATCATATCTCAACAATACATTATGAACTACAAACATTTCATATAATCATTTCAGAATAATCTAATCATTTATCTCAATCATTCATATCATCAACATGTATACAAACATTGCAGATCACTATATCAACACAACTCAATAATTCTCCGCAATCATTCACATGATATATATATATATATATATATATATATGCAAAAGTACATGTGACTTCACTTTCATTTTTACTTTGTTATGATCAAGTGCTTATTTACTGTCCCGTATCCGTTGTAGATACTGGGCTCATTTCATATTTTGTCCCGTACTCATTGTAGATACCAAGTTCATTGATAACTGAGCATTTGGCTCTTTATGCACATTTCTAAGCTTTAAGTTCTTTTTCACACTAGTCACTTTGGTCACAACTTCTTTATCTGATCATGCATAATAATTCGATGGAATGCATCAATTCACATAATATGCTATCAATAACTTTTATTCAATGTGCATAGTCATTAATCACATTCATCAGGTTTGAGTATGGCATTCAACATTCACTTAAGTACACATTTTCCATATTCACATATAATTAGAAAGCACTTCCAATACAATCCCGAATATCAAACTCCTCAGACTATCAATGTCCAGAATTATCACAATCATATCAATAATAGTTCAATATCTAAAAGTTAATCGAAAACAATTCAGTTATAGTGAGAAAACATCTAGGTTAACTCACAGTACGCTCCAGATAAGCTATTGCCTTGATGACCCAGTAATGTCCGGATTCTGACGATCAATTTATGTTTCTTTAGTTATACAATAAACACATATAGTTCACACATTACTAAGTTGATCAATCATATGAATATTCAATCATGCACTTATATGTGTGTCATTTTAATTCATGCTCAATTGACCTTTATGGGTATATAACGAAATCTTGACCATTCAAACATCATATTTTGTATGCTACCATTTTGCAATCAGATTTGTACCTTTAAGTTAGCTTGATTTACTCTAAATTCATCAACCATAATTTACACTTATCCTTGAACATTTTCATAACCAAAAGTCGCTTACAGCACACACACAATTGTTACTTTAAATTTGAAATTTCAGCAAGCTAGATCTATACATTCTCCAAACTTTTGTTAGCAATGTATATTCATACATTTACCCAATTCTCATCCATAAATACCCCATAATGCTCATTCATCCATACTTTATACACATTACTCATGTCCTTAAGATCATGTTTGCATTAAAAGAACTCATTTATTCCTTTAACAAATCATAATTTTCAGATTTGAGCTCAACCACATCAAAAAAATCCATTCTTTAGATTATGATATCAATTAACTACATAAACTTATCAAGCTTTTAACCAATTAATCAAGCAACAATATAGGCTCATTCCTATCCTTAATCAAGTCCAAATATGTCAATTTAGAGTGAAATTTATTAACTGGTTCAACATGTACATAAGGCTAAAATTAAAATTCTAGAATTTGTTATCAACATCACTAATGTGTATAACTTTACTGCCTTTAATACTTTACGAATTTTACAAACTTAGAGACATCACTAACACCTGAAATTTTTCATATTTTATGTCCTTTAAGGTTACTTAATTTTAGATTATTTTAACTTCCATATTGGTTACACCAAGGCTTACAAAATTCTGCTCACTTATGTCATTAACATTCATTTTTTACAAACACACCTACAGCTCTAATTTTTCAGATTTGAAAAAACCTTAATAACACCTATCTTTAATATGAATTCTTCATCAGTATACTTCAAATCCCAACTTAAATCATCCATACAACAACCCATAAATTACTATTTTCATATATGCAAAAACAGAACAGAAAAGTATCCATTCATCCTCCATTTTCCAGCACATCTTCAATATAAACATCATATACAGTCTATCCCAATTCAATCATCATAATCTTTCTATTATAATATGTCATAAAGAACAACATTTTACTTACTTATTTAGCTTCCAATTCCAGCTCAATTCATCAAGTCTACCTAGCCCTTCATGCATGCAAAATCATCCCAAATTCAAGGTGAAAATTGGATGGTTTTCGGCTAGGATAAAAGACATTAGTAATCTGGTTCTTTAGCTATCTTGTGAAAGGGTAAAAAGCATGCCTTTAGTGTGGTAATTTAGCATAGCTCAAGAAAAACACAGGAATAGGAGGTAGAAGCAAGTTTTGGTGGTGAGAGATGAAAAGAGAAGAAGAATGAACAAGGCTGAAATTACTCTTGCATAAATGTAACTCCTTAGATGCTAGATGTCATCATGTTACATTAAAATATGTCCCTAAGCATGTAAGCCACTTATCCCCTCCATAAGCTATCAAATGTCACCTAGTTACTAGTCCATTTGTCACTCAATCATTGCTGCCATTTGTCAATTAATTACACATGCCAAATGTCACTCATTTATCTATGTCATTTGTCACTTATTTCATAGGCTTAGTGATCCTAATTTTTCATGTGTTTATTTATCTTGCCACTTGATATTTTTCTTAGACTAAATATAAATTTTAATTCATAATTTTTCTAATGGTAACAATCAATTCCAAATTTACTACTTGTAACCAATCAAACCAAAATTCAAGACATAAATAATACACAATTCACATCATGATCATTTTAAACCTTTCATACCCCGGAATATGTCAATTAAGTGTATATACTATCTTTACAATGTGTACAAAATCATAATTCATGTGTGTATGCTAATGATATGCATGTGAATGAAATGCATTTCATGAATGCTAAAATGATTTGACTCATATGCAGTAATCTAAGGCTCTAACCCTTAGTATGGAAAACAGGCTATTATAGGAAAGATTTCAGGAGACTTTGCTCGGCAATCAGGTTGATTATTCGAGGTGGTCATTGTTGGCCCAAGTCTTGATTCGAATTTCATGGTGACTATGCGCCAAAATTGGAATTTAATAAAATAATAATTAAATAAATTCGGGAACATTTCAATAAAATAAAATTATATATATATAACTAAAATAAAATTTAGATAAAGGGAATTCATAGTGAGACTTTTCTGAAATAAAAAATTAATAATAAAATGACATAAAATAATTTTAGACATGAAAATAAATTAAAATGGGGTCGGACAATACATATAATCACATAGAACTTTTTCTTGAAATAAATAAACAGTAATAAAATCTAGAATAGTACAAATAGTGGTCAACAAGAAAAAATAAATCAAAGAATTTCACTCATGATTTATCAAAAATTTTGGCCATCACTATTAAATATCACGGCCATGACATAAAAATGTCATAGCCTTGACAAATAATAAAAATTCACGGACGTGAGGGAGAGAGCTCATAGGCGTGAGTGAGGAGCAAAATGTCACAGGTGTGAGGAAAAACTATCGCGGGCGTGAGAGGAAAATAAAAGACTCATAGGTGTGAGGGATTAATGCACGGGCGTGAGGGAAGGAAATGAAGAAGAGAGTCGCAATTGTGTTTCATCACGATCGCGACATTTTGTGAACAGTAGCATAATCAAATGGTTTGTCGTGCGATCGCGACTTTCTAGTCGCTCTCCCTCACTTCAAACCATCAGAACTTTCAACCCAGAAATTTAAAAATTACAAACTTTATGTCATTAAAAAGTTAAGAGAAAGATCTACAACTTTTATGAAGACAATTTTATCCAATTTTGCCTAGATCAGTGCAGTTTACTCCTTGAAGTTTTATATTATATTTTAACCCTTATTCTCTATTTTCTCTCATTTGTTAACAACATCTATATATCTATAACTATTAACTATAACCAAAAGACCTGAATCCAACATTTAATTCATACATGAAAAATCTCAATCTAAACAATTTTACTTAAAGAAAATCCATCCAAAAAGCCATCACACAACAATAATTTAATTTCCAGCCACGTTAACCTTTTGACAGAACAAAACATTTTACATATATACATATGAGAATCTCTGCAACTTTTTCTGTCAACTCTCAACAAACAGAGTCTTAACACAACTTTAAATTACAAATCTCAAAAACCGCATTAGTAGCAAAATGCAAAATATATTCATAGATGCCCATGCTTGATATGATTCTAAGTGCCAAAAGTTTCTGAACTACCTAGTTAAGTTACAAATGATAAAATCCTTGGAGTTTGCCGAATTTTTGCAAGGTTAATGTTGATATGCTTTTTCTTCACTTGAAGAGTGAAAAATAATGGGGTGAGCTAGGAAGCTCAGTGGCTAATACATTTATAGACAATGATAACGAACTACACATAAATCAAGCATATATAGTATCTTTTAATTTTAGCAGACCACAGTATTCACCTTCTAAATTTGAGAATTTTACATAAACATGAATACTTCATCTTACAATTAAATTATAAAATCAATTTATAATCAAACATAAAACTCAATTATGCTCTATACCTATCAATTCAGGATGCAGTGCATAAATATAATGGCTCGAGAAAATCCCATGAAACAAAATGGCGAAACCGAAGTTTACACCATGAACAGAGTGAGTCCATTTTTTGGAGCTCATATGTCACAAGCGGGTAGCCGGGAGAAGGCTTTTATTCAATGTGCACGTGACGAATAAAATGGTATCTCTCTTACCCACATAAGCAGATTTTCTGATGCATACATATTTCATAACATATTCATATATTTCATGCTTCTTGAATTTTTCTGTTTTGCATCAATACTAAATTGCAGTTTCTTTCAAAATAAACATGATACAAATTCATAGGACATTTTTCCTACATTCACAATAAGTAAAAGTAAGCATTTAAGTACACATACAAACAAATAATTTCAGCTCATTATCACAAAGCTATAAATATATTACCCACTTGTTTACTTGATACTTCCAAAATCAAGCTTGCTCTTCTCCTTGCTCTTGACTTCGACTAGCTTGATTCCCTTCACACACATATATTTTCATTTAATCAACAAACACGAATGAAGCTTTCCTTAAATCTAAATATCCATGAATGAGCTTAAGCTTAATCTATTCTTGATTCCTCTAACTCAAATAACTAAGATCTAACTAAAAGTCATAAAAATCTTAGAATATAAAGCTCTTGTTCTTCTTCTTTTTCTCTTTATTTTCAGCACATATAACCTAGTTTCTCTATTTTCTTCTTCTATCAAACCAAGAAAATAAATAAGAAGTTACCTAAAACTTAGATGAACCTTCTTCTTCTTCTTCTTAACTCCTTTTTTCTTTCTTTCCTTCTTCTCTTTTTTATGCTTCGGTTTCTTCTTCTCTCCTTCTAGTTTCTTTCACGACTCTTCACTTTCTTTTTCTTTTCTTCCACGACTCTTCACTTTCTTTTTCTTTCTTAACTCTCACGACTCTTTCTTCTCTTCTTTGTCTTATTAGTTTAAGACAAAATTTTAACTTTCCAATCTTACACTTCCTCATTAAATCTAATTCCTACTATTTCCTTATCTTCATTTTAATTCTATACTTTTCATTCATGCAAACGTATCAAAATAATAATAGACCATATTAAACTCCAAAAATTTTCTAATTCATGAATTCTAACTTCATTTTATGCTTGATAATTTAATAAAATAAATCCTAAGGAAAATTGGGACCCAACAGTCGTTCATTGTTTTACGTCCCACATTTTCATTATATCGATGTGAATTGCCTCATGAAATAGCAGTGGAGCTTTTTCAGACATTTGTAATTTGTGGTCTAATTAGACAACATCTTGTTTCCAACGTAGGAGTTGCTAATAGTAAAGCTCCATAAAAAGATCCAATTGTATAAGAAGTACTTCAAGAAGTTATGCAGGGGCATCCTGTATCGATGAATAGAGCGCTAGTCTACATAGATTAGGGATCCATGCATTCCAACTCATTCTAATAGAATGTCATGTTATTTGTTTATATCCATTAGTTCATACCGGATTTGATGCAAACTTTGATTATGATCAAATGACTTTTAATGTACCTTTTATCATTGGAGGCTCAAGCGGAGGATCGTTTACTTATGTTTTCTCGTATGAATCTCTCGTCTCATGTTGGTGGAATATGAATTTCACTTCTCTAAGTGTAACAAACAAATTTTAACTGCAACTTTTAAGAACTTTGCATTAAACAAGGCGCTCACAAGGTTCATAGATAATAAACTGTGAAGAGGATTCAATCTCCACAGAGGGGGTGTTCTTGTTTGCTTGTTATGATGCAAAATGAGAAATTAGAATGAGGTCAATAAAGTTAATTCCAGCGGTTGACCAATGTCAATGATTTTGAGCAAATGGGCCATTCAAAGAATATATATGATATCTGTCAATTATCTCTTCATCAAAACAAAGATGTTGGAATCTCTCAAAATTTCAACCTATCACTATTACCTTCTTTTTCTCTCGCATTATCCGATTCCCAGAATTTCAACCATTGAATCATTTCAATTCTCAGCAATGTAGCTCGTTTTCTAACTATGCTTGCTGTTCATGTTTTGTCCTTTGTAGGACCTGCTGCGTTGCGTGCTCCTCCCTTAAACATCTCTCCGTTATTTGAGTTGGGTTGGTTGATGATACAACGACTTGGAACCTTAATCAAGGATATAGATTAGCCCATGTTTCACACGTATTCTACTTGTTAGCGATGCTAAACTTTACAACTCCAACATCCTCCTTATTAATTCAACGCATTCAATCGAGAACATCTTTTTTCTGGATATCTATGAGAGTATTTATTCGTTTTTTTTAAAAACATTTTAGACTTTCCAACACAAGAGTATACATCTACTAGACTACGTGAGAAGTGACATTTAATTACCTTTTTTGTTAAGATACATTTGGCAGGCAAATTTGAAGACTTAGTGCATGATTAGCTCTTTTCTTTTTTCTTTTTAATACAGGAATCTAAAATTTTGTTGTTCTTTGTTTGTATTTTAAATAAAATATTTAAAATTTTACAAATAAATTGTTTAACAAATTAATAATTTAAAAATAATATAAAATATTTAATTACTTAATATTTAAAAATAAAAGACAAATTCATCCAAATAAATAGTGATCAATTTTTTAAAAATCAGATTGAAAGTTAAACTAGTAAGACAATAGGTTTAATGTTTAAAATGTTCAATTAGTATTAGACCGTCATAAAATCGGTTAAAGATTGAATAAAATTAAAGAATTTGAAAAATGATTAAAGAAGATCATCTTTACCCATCGGATAATTTAAAGTTTAATTAAAAAATAAGACTGTTAAATGAAAATTATTTGGTTTATTTTAGTCTATAAAAACTGATTGATTAATTATTAAATTGATTGATTTTTAACAACAAAATTTTTAAATTGAATCAAATGGAAAAGTTCAAAATTGAATAAAAAATTAGCCAGTTAAAATTTTTTATTATTAAACCGATCGAATTAGTTCAATTTTTAAATCATAGCAATGTATTCCTACTTTTTGAAGACATTGCTGATTAGATGAGATAAGTCCTTACGGAACCAATCTCAACCATTGATATGAATTCCGTTCCGTACCGGTCCAAAACCGGTACGGAATTTTGAAGTTTGGTACCGGTTTTAAATACTGGTCGGTACCGGCCAATTTCGGTTGTACCGGTCGGTATGCAAAATACCGGCCAAATACTGGCCGGTACCGGAAATTTTAAAAATTTGGAGGACTTTTTTGCAAAATTTTCAAAAATTTTCAAAATCTCCCTCCTTTCCTCCTACCTCTCTTTCCCCCCTTTTTTTCAAAGTTTTTAAAATAATAATAAATAT
>JAOQMS010000003.1:28213383-28242886 GCA_027563885.1 Erythroxylum longipes | reverse complement strand
ACAAAATTTTGAATTATTTTCATTATTTTACAATAAATTATTATATTTAGATAATTATTATATATAGATATATATTAAATATAGATAATTATTATATATAGAAATAATTAGAATATAATAAAGACATATATAAACTAAAATGGATATGATATAAAAAAGCTAAATTAAATAAACTACAACTATACAATATGATAATAAACTATTTTGTAAATTTAAAAAATTTAGGGACTATTTTATAAATTTAAAAAATTACCCGAAACGGTACCCAGTATTAATCGGTACCGGTATAGTACCGTACCAGGATCCAATCCGGTACCAAGTCCGGTACGGTATTCATAACTTTGATCTCAACCACCAAATTCTGAGAACCCAGTCTTAAAAACTAACAGTTTGTTTGGTTCAAGAAATGTAATAGATAAGGAAAAGAATGTTTATTATTAAGAATAGAAAAGATGCAGAATAGAATGAAACGAGTATTACTTTGTTTGGTTCAAGGAATGTAATAGATAAATAATTTTTATATCAACGTTTGGTTTGAAAATATAAACTTGGAATGACAAAGGAATTACTAAAAAGAAGACCAAAATATCCTTATACTTATACTTATTATTATTATTATTATTATCATTCCTTGTTATTATTATTTTTTCTTCTTCTTTTTATATTATTAATAATAATAATAACAATCTGATTATTATTATTATACAAAATTTATTATTATTATTATTATTATTATTATTATTATTATTAGGGAGGCTTAAACGTGAGAAGGATAAAATTGTCTTCCATAAAATTACTTATTCTTGTAATAGATAAATATAAGTAGGGATCATTTTTACCTATTCTTCAAAGGTAAAGAATATCTGTTTTTTATGATTAGTTATTTTTAGAATTGTTTCTAACCAAATATAGGCTTAACTAATATGCTAAGAATAGTTAAAAATAGAATAACTATTTTGTTAAACCAAACATATCATAAAGGTTTTAAAAGGAATACTCTTGATCAGCTTCTCAAGGGTTCAGTTGGTAAGAGGCGACTGGCCCATATTATTCGTAAGCATGACAAAACGTCTGTCATTTGGCTTGCTTGAAGACCTTGAGCTTTTTAGTACCTATAAATCTATAAATTATAGGCAATTAATTAAATCAAATGATCGAGATTCCAAACACTTGGCACACAAATTTAGTTAGATAGTCTTTGATTGCGTACTATTTTGATCATGCATACAGTTTGTTAGAATATCTTATACCGATCAAACGTAAAAATATTAAAAAGTTTATAAGTGAAAAAAATCAACTATTTAAATAATTATTTTTGGTCATTTTAATAATAATTAACCAAAGTTTTATTCTTATTAATAAATTCTATACACTATGTTAATATTAAAAGTTCTAATATAGTGTTAATTCATATAATGATTAGAAAATCCAAGCAACGTTTCAACAAAACGATCACAGTAGCCATAAGGTAGATTGTAAAACGAAGCTTCTTTTGAATAGATCCACTCGTGTATCATCTTAAAGCCTTACAACTTAAGGCCATTGAAGACTTTACGAGGGAAGTTAAGGGCATGCGTTTGCATTCTCCATAGATCCAAAGGAAATTAAGTACTTGGCTGGTTTAATTCAGAAAATTTTGGTTATTTTGGATTGGCTAATGAATTTGTCAACAGAGTTTAAGAAGGTAATAATTACAGCATTACCTTTTACAGACAAAACAAAGGTCGAGTCTTGTTATTTAAGAGTCCTTTTCCTTTTGGTTACACAACAAATTGATCTACACATGATGAACATTGATGTTTGAACTAGAAGCTTAACTACGCAACAAAGTGGTTGAAGAATTGAAGGACCAAAACCGAAACAATATGCAATGGAGTTAGACCATCGTTAAAAGATTAGTTGGATGATGTACACTTTTTCTTGGATGCCAAACTAATTGTGTGGGATTTCAAGTCCCTAAGCTTGCTGGCCAACATGAGACACAACTTTGCTACGGGAAATTAACTAGTCTGAAATGAACTTTGAACTAATTCTTTGAATAGAAGTCTCTTTTGATTCGAATGATTCACTTACCTCATCCACACACACATCTAGTATTAGATCAAATAAGACCTGTTCAAGGCATTAAACAATTAGATGTCAATTCTAAGCACTGTGCAATTTCCATGTATTTCTCTTCTCAATTTTAGTAGGAAAACGAAAAGCAAGAACATCATTCATGGAAGCCTGGAGAACATGTGAACATGTGGAGATTGCTCCTAACACTCAAACAAGCAAAGCATATTCATTAAAGATGTATACTAATTGGAGCTAGTCGTATGTTAATTGAAGAGTCTCACTTCATGAAATCTTTCTATCATACTTTTGTATGGGTTTGACAAATAAAATACGTATACTTTGATGCTACTCCTAATCATTACAAGTATTATATATAGAGTGTGACATAATTAGTAGGCAAAAGATAATCGATATCAAGATTTTGGTTTTGCCTCGCATTATCTATAGATATGAATTGCAATCTGGGGTCGATTTAGTGTTGCTCTCTGTCCATGTAATACCTTTACACTTCCTATCATGCATGGACCCTCCACACCACCTCACACAAGTCGACAAATGAGAGACAGACAGAATAAGAGAGAGAGAAGTGAGATCAGAGGTGTAAAATGGAAGCAAAGCAAAGCAAAGCAGAATAAAAGAGCACACAATTCTAGAGTGAGAAATGTGCATGGTGGGGTCAATCTGAATATTTATGGACTCTTTTGGTGCATGACAAAAAATGGGGTCACTTGATCTCCTCCAACCCCAAACCACAATACCATCTTCCCCAAGGGTCCCTCGCCATATAAATGGAGCTGGAAAGGTAACACCCTAAGGCCTAAAGTTGTTAATTTTGTACAATCAAGCAATGGGATATGGAGGAAACAATAATCCTTTCCTAGCTAAGTGAACATGCACCATTTATGTGAATTCATTTCATACAAAGGAAAAAAAGAATTAAAATGACAAACAAAGAGACCGACTATGTTATGGAGATAGTAAGAAACAAAGTTATTACGTGTAGACATTGATTCCTCTAAAATCCCAAAATCGACAGAGTTCCTTCACCCCATCATAAGCCATTAATTCTATGACATAACATATATATGCAAATTTGAGTAAGAGAGATAGAAAGATGATGGGTGAAAAAAGCAATTGACTTTTAGATTTCACAAGTTTGACATTTGCCATAAAGTGGTTGGTATCTTTACAAAGCATCCAAAGCTTTTTTTGATACATATCTCTCTTTTACTGTCTTTCTCTTTCTATTGGATTCTTACGAGTGAAGGGATGGAGCTAGGTGGGAAACACTCTCAATTGTCACCAAAAGAAGTGGTTTGGTTGGTGCTGGTCGACGCTTAAACTTCAAAAAGCAGTGAAGGTTTAGGGTTTATAAGCCTATATCTAGGTTTAATGGTCAGAACTGTAGCCAGTCTCAACCATGAGCTCAACAAAGTATATATTGATGCATTAAGACCTAAAAATCCTAGTACTTATGCTAACTAAATATTCCACTTAAACTTGTAGAGAAGCAAAAGCACGTATGAAGTTGTGCTCATGATGACACTCCACATGCATATATATTAAAATTTAGAAAATAAAAAAGGAAATCATGTAGGGTTTACTCGAAATTTAAATCCTCTGCCCATGCACACATGGGTAACACTCACATGGATATATTTGTGGCCATGTTTCCAAACCTAGACCAAGAGTTACCCTCTTAAAGCAGCCATGTTTATAGTTATGCATCTATCAATTCCCAGCTTAGTCACTCAGGATCATCATATTGTTTTAGTACACTGAAAATATCCTCATCTTTTCAATCATAAATATGGTAATAACACTTAAATTTCCAACTTTTGTTTTTAGGTAACAGCTAGCTAGTGGTGAAAATACCTTACTGTGTTTTAAATTTAACCTTCCCACTAAGTCAAATCAATTTGATTGAAGTGTTGTTTCTATTAATCTACCTCCACTTCTAGCAATCCTCATCACCTTAACCATGCATTTTATGGTTTCTTACGCATCACTGATACTTTCTTTTTCACCCTTTTCTTTATTAACATAATTTGAAAAACTTTTTGCATAATCTTTCATACGTTCATTAAGATATGGATTAATGTGGTCTGCCTGTAGATGATAGGTTAGTTGATTACCCGACTTCAACTTGGCTTGTGTACAATAACCCTTAGATGCCAAAGTCTTGATTGCCTTGAGATAGAACTATCCTATCTCAAGGCACATTTGCATGCAACTTATATATTTTTCTCTATTAAACCAAGCAAGTTAGCAAAGGCCTAGACATGTTTACATGAAAATCACAAATCCTAATTACGAACCATGCAAGTTATTATCAAAACTTGAACACAACAATTTTCTAACTTTTGGGCCTTTTCTTCCACGTAAATTTGGTACTCTCCTCAACCTGGAAAGCCCGTGGTCAAGCACAAACCTGATTGACCCGAACGGCAGAAACCATCAAACCAAGGCATGTCTGATGTCTCTCTCTCTTCACGCCCTCCATGTGCAAGCAAAGAGAGGCCAAAGTTGGAGGCTTTTATATATGGATTGTTTGAGGTATCAAAACCATGCATGATCATGATCATGGCAAACAGGATATTATAACACATAGACATAGGGCCATACCCATGCTATACTTACCAAACCTCATAAACGCATGCATAGAGCATCACCTTGAACCCCGCAAAATACACTTCACTCTCTCGGTCTATGTCTAGACCGGCTACAGAGACTACACAATACTAGTAGCAGTAGCAGTGAGTGACTACTGACTAGTGAGCACTTTTTTGTTGTTTATTTCTTTTAATATATTCTCATAAGGTTAAAACTTAAAACCCCATTTCGTCAAAAACATGATCTCTGAGCGGTGTCAGGTTAAAGATATCACATTTCAGCCCTCCCTATGCTATCTGCCTGCCTGCCCGCCCTCTCATTTATTCTCTGTCTTTTTGCTTTTCTTTTTGGTTTTTCTAGAGAAACCTTGAGAAAAGGTTTAGAAAAAGTTTATTAACTTGCCAGTAATTATGTAAATCCCATCTGGCTTTTCATTTATCATTGGCTCCCCTCTTGTCTTTGTTCTTGTTTCTTTCTGTTCTCTGTCATATTCATGCTCGAGAACCTCTCTTTTTTCTCCTATCTAAAAACCTGTGTCTGTCTCTGTGGTTTTTGTTTTTGTTTTTGTTTCTGTTTTCTTTTTCTCTCTTCCTGTTGAGGTATAGAGAATCTCGAGATAGGCGTCGTAAGATAAAAACCACAGGACCCTTGCCTAAATAAAGCTCGTTTCTTTTCTAAGCAAAGGTGCTTGAGATGAGCAGTGAGTGAAAGAGAAACAGAGGAAACAAACAACTTTGCTATTATCAATCTGATGAAGGAGAGAGGAGGCTCTCTTGGAGGAGAGAGCCTACCTGATACCAACAGTACCAACATAACTGTTACAACCAACAAAGAAGAAGATAATCAAGAGCCAAACCCATCTTTACTGTTCTAAAAATCGAAATCAACATCTGAGCCTCTGTTGTTTTAGTTGGCTAAGCACCCAAAAGTGTCCGTTGTATCTTGTTCTTTTTGATCTTTTAGGTTGGCTCGTTTGCATTGAAGGCTGTTTCTCTCTTATGGCACTTTCTATGCACCACAAACTCGACGCTAGCAATAAACAGATGGATACAAGCAAGTATGTGAGGTATACACCAGAACAGGTGGAGGCATTGGAGAGACTCTACACAGAATGCCCAAAGCCTAGTTCTTTGAGAAGACAGCAGCTCATTAGAGAGTGTCCTATTCTCGCCAACATTGAGCCTAAACAGATCAAAGTCTGGTTTCAAAACCGTAGGTAATTGTAATACACTTCATTCTACATTCAAAAGGAGCATAAAGCTGCAAAATCACAAATATTTCTCTCTTTATGTGTCAACGGAGCATTGCACAGATGTTGTCCGCTAACCTTCTTTGTAAAGAAACGATCTTTACCTCATATAGTGACTTTTGCAATGGTAGTGTTTATCTGAGGCCTCCTGTCTTTGGAAAATGAAAATCATACGTAAATTTTTTAGTTTTTGGTTAAAGCCTTTTCCTTTTTGTTTCCTTAATTTCTGTGAGACGGTCACCAGTCGTCTTCTGATGTTAAAATGGAATCTTTTTTTATTTTCCTGAAAGTAGTAAGTTGTTGAAATGGACGGGGCTGGTTGAATTCTCAACTCTTCTTTAGCATATGCTTCCCTTCTCTGAAGAAAATTAGGCCTTGAAATCAGGCATGAAATCATGTTGTTACTTTTCTGTGTTTTCATTTAATACTATCTACAAAAATGTCTTTAATATTTTGGACACTGAGGACAGCTTTAGTTTGTGCTATATAAAAACTGATGCTTCCTTGAAATTAACTAAGAGACGATAATTCCTTTTGAATTTAAGATTTCCGCGCGGTCTATGCTTCTGCAGATCGGTGGACTTGCTAATTTCTCTCTGCAGAATTTCGTCCCTTGTACTCATTTTAAGAGATTGTAGGTCATTGTGTGGATGGAATTTACTGCAAAAGGATATTAGTGGTTGAATGTCTACGTTGTGGTTTATGAACGAGTGAAAGATTGTGACATTTAAAAGTTTTTATTTTGTGAAATATTTGGTTTCCTTTCTTTCTGGAGGAAAGTAGTTTTGTTACGTTCTTCTCCTCTTTGGTTGTCAAAATCGAGAAATTTTAACTGCCCACCATTGGACATAATTTGTTAGTTAATATGTTTATCGGCTTGTTATTATGCACATAGAGTTATGCAAATCTTGAGTGAAGATTCTGAGTGAAATATAATTTGTACACTCTAATGGAAGTTGGATAGTAACTTGAAGTTGTGCAATCTTCAGTCAATGATGGTTACTGTCAAAGTATGTCACATATTTTTCTTCCATAGGATCTATGATAAGCAATTTCTTTATTCAAGTAGAATATATTCAAAGTCTCTAACTTTTCACTTATCGTGGCAGATGCCGTGAAAAGCAGAGAAAGGAAGCTTCTCGCCTGCAGACAGTTAACAGGAAACTGACTGCTATGAACAAGCTGTTGATGGAAGAGAATGATCGTTTGCAGAAGCAGGTCTCTCATTTGGTGTATGAGAATGGTTTCATGCGCCAACAGCTGCATAGTGTAAGCCACTCAGGCTCCTTTGAAAAATTAAATACAAACCCTGAACTATTATCAGAAGCTTTTTCTTTCAACTGAGCTACGTTTTGATGTGTTAAACTCTCCTGTATTGACACACTCCTTAGTTGTTTAAGTCTATGAAAGATTTTCACTACCTGGGCTATGGACGTACTTCATTACATCCCATCTCTTGTTTTCATTTCAAATCTGGTGTACTTTTATCAGGCTTCAGCAACGACCACAGACAATAGCTGTGAGTCTGTGGTCATGAGTGGTCAGAACCAACAACAGCAAAACCCAACACCTCAGCATCCCCATAGGGATGCTAACAACCCAGCTGGGTAAGTAATCACTGTCTGTTCTGGTGAGTGCAAGCCTTTTTGTCTTGTCCATTTTACAAACTCACAAGTCTTGTATGGTTTATCAGTCTTCTTGCCATAGCTGAGGAGACCTTGGCAGAGTTCCTTTCCAAGGCTACAGGAACTGCTGTCGACTGGGTCCAGATGATTGGGATGAAGGTAATAATTGTTGAACTCTGTGGGACACTTGTGTTGCATGTGTTAGAATGGTTTGTGTTAATGTGTTTGGTGCGAAACCTAACTCATTTTCTCATGATATGTAGCCTGGTCCGGATTCTATTGGAATTGTTGCTGTTTCCCGCAATTCTTGTGGGGTAGCAGCACGAGCCTGCGGCCTCGTGAGTCTAGAGCCCACGAAGGTTCTCTTCTTTAATTCCTTGTGGCGTTTAATAAATGATCCAATGCTCTATTGTAAGTTTTCCATTGAATATGCATCTGTGCAGGTTGCTGAAATCCTCAAAGATCGTCCATCTTGGTTTCGTGACTGCCGATGCCTTGATGTATTGAATGCTATTCCTACAGGAAATGGTGGAACGATTGAGCTTATATACATGCAGGTTGCTGGATTTTTTTGATTGATAATACAGTTTGATTAATGCCCTTGAGACCTTGACTGATGTTTTTGTTCCTTTTTTTGTTTTAAAATTTTGGATGTTCTATGCTAGACTTATGCACCTACAACACTTGCTGCAGCCCGTGACTTTTGGACAATAAGATATACTTCCACTTTGGAAGATGGGAGTCTTGTGGTAAGCTAATCACTGTACCCACTCAAATTTCTTTTCTTTGTTGCTTGGCAGAATTAAAATGTTGTTGCATACTAATTCTCGTCAACAAATGCAGATATGTGAAAGGTCTTTAACTTCTTCGACTGGTGGCCCAACAGGGCCTCCTGCTTCATGCTTTGTGAGAGCTGAAATGCTTCCAAGTGGATATCTAATTCGTCCTTGTGAGGGTGGTGGATCCATTTTACACATTGTTGACCATGTTGACTTGGATGTGAGATTATGATCCAGCTTAATTGCTATTGTTTCCTTGTGAATATTCTGAGTTTTCACTCATCAAGCCACCTTAACACTTAATTACATTTTGTTTTAGGCTTGGAGTGTCCCCGAAGTTCTGAGGCCTCTCTATGAATCATCCAAGATTCTTGCTCAGAAAATGACTATGGCTGTATGGACTACATCGTGAATAAAGTTGTTCCTTCATAAAATTTGAAACAAGTTAACCTGTCCCTGTCGTTTTGTTTAATGATGCAGGCCTTGCGACACATTCGACAGATTGCTCAAGAGACTAGTGGGGAAGTCCAGTATGGTGGTGGTCGTCAGCCTGCAGTTTTAAGGACATTTAGTCAGCGACTTTGCAGGTAACTTATAATTCTAGCCTTTGGTAACCTTAATGGTGTGGAAGCTAGGATATCAACTTTTAAAGCTCATAGTTGTTATGCTTTAGTTGAACCATAACTTGTCTCGGCCTCTTAATCTCTCTTTTTGTGCTCAAAACCTGAAATGTAAATTTCAGTTTTTCTTCCTACTGGTTTTTGGTTGTGAAATGATTTTTGAAATGGATCTCAGGGGTTTCAATGATGCTGTCAATGGATTTGTGGATGATGGATGGTCAATTCTTGGTGGAGATGGTTTGGAGGATGTGACAATTGTCATAAATTCATCTCCAAATAAATTTCTGGGGACGCAATATAATGCATCCATGTTCTCAACTTATGGAGGAGGAGTGCTGTGTGCAAAGGCATCGATGCTGCTGCAGGTATCTTGAGTGTTAAGTAGGCTGAATACGAATGCCAATTATGATACATGTTCTGCTATCTCTGTTTTATCTTAATGCAGCCATCTATCTTTAGCAGCCTAACAGTTCCTATGAATCTGCAGAATGTTCCCCCAGGTTTACTTGTTCGCTTTTTGAGGGAGCATCGATCTGAATGGGCTGACTATGCCGTAGATACTTACTCTGCTGCATGCCTTAAAGCTAGCCCTTATGCTGTGCCTTGTGCTAGACCTGGTGGCTTCCCTAGTAGCCAGGTTATTTTACCTCTTGCCCATACTGTGGAAAATGAGGAGGTAATAATCATGTAATTTAATTCAGGTCTTTAATTTCCTTCTTTTTTTCAATCTTCATGATAATCTATCATTCTCCCAAAGTTCTTGGAGGTAGTCAGGCTAGAAGGTCATGCATTCTCCCCAGAGGACATTGCTTTGGCACGTGATATGTATTTGTTACAGGTTGGTGTAAAAATGTTTGACTGTATTTGATATACTTTTCTTCCCTCATGGACTGATAATGTCTGTCAATATGTTTTTGCAGCTTTGTAGTGGGGTTGATGAAAATGCTGTAGGTGCATGTGCACAGCTTGTCTTTGCACCTATTGATGAATCGTTTGCTGACGATGCTCCTTTACTGCCCTCTGGGTTCCGAGTCATACCACTTGATCCAAAAACAGTTGGGTGACATTTACAGTTCTTGTTGGAGAGATTTTAAACTAAACTGCAAAAGTTTCCATGGTCATTAAAGAAGATATCATACTTCAGAAATGGTGTGAAAAAAATAGTCTAATTGATTCTTTTAAGTATCGGAACATGCATATTCAAAGTACTCTTATTTTTATGTTTTTTTTTCCTATGGTCTGTCAGTTTGTCCTCTTTTACCAAGTACTTTTAATTTGAAAGTTCTGCTCATTTGTTGCCTTGATTTTGCTTTTAATGGAATGTAGGAAGGAGCTCCTGCAACTCGAACATTGGATCTGGCTTCGACACTTGAAGTTGGACCCGGTGGTACACGTCCAGCAAGTGAAGCTGACGCCAGTAGCTATAACCTGAGGTCTGTTCTCACAATTGCATTCCAATTTACTTTTGAGAACCACATGCGCGACAATGTAGCTGCTATGGCACGCCAGTATGTGCGAAGTGTAGTTGGTTCAGTTCAGAGGGTTGCAATGGCTATTTCTCCGTCAAGACTCAGCTCCCATTTGGAGCCAAAATCCCTTCCTGGCTCTCCCGAGGCTCTGACTCTGGCACGATGGATTTATCATAGCTACAGGTTTGCAATTTGTTTTCTCTTTGGCAAATTTCATTTGTCTGGCAGCATTTTGTGAATATCTGCATGTTGTAGGGTCCACACTGGAGGAGAACTCTTCCGAATCGACTCCCAAGCTGGTGATGCTTTGCTGAAACAACTCTGGCACCACTCAGATGCAATCATGTGCTGCTCTTTGAAAACCAATGTAGTAGTTTCTGTTCATCCTACTTTATGAATGTTCTGACGAAGGATTGCTTTTATAATGAAATGCTTGTACAAGAAAATTTATCTAACAAAGTGGAATATAATTGCAGGCATCCCCAGTTTTCACATTTGCCAACCAGGCTGGATTGGACATGCTTGAAACTACTCTTGTGGCCCTTCAAGATATTATGCTGGACAAGGTTCTCAATGAAGCTGGCCGCAAGATTCTGTGTTCCGAGTTTTCAAAGATAATGCAGCAGGTAGATTTACCTAGAGTGATGGTGTTATTAAATTAGGATCATGAACTTGTTAAAGCTCAAATGACTTTATGGGATTTATCAGCAAAGATCCAAATCCCATTCTTGGATATTGTGTGCTTTTGTAGCTCTTAAGTTCTCGAAATTGATTTGTGCCTAATTCGGGTTATTTATAATGAATTTCAGGGCTTTGCATATTTGCCAGCCGGAATATGTGCTTCGAGCATGGGGAGGCCAGTGTCCTACGATCAAGCTATTGCCTGGAAGGTTCTGAATGACGATGATTCCAACCATTGTCTGGCCTTCATGTTCATGAGCTGGTCTTTTGTTTGACAATAGTTGAAGAGTTCTTACATAGCTATGTATTAAGTTATTACGTATGTTGTTTACATCTAATGCCCAGTGACATGTATTGTAGTAATGCTGCATAATACATAAGAACTTCTATGAACTATGTACTTGTACGTGTGCTTTCCTCGTTCAAGGCTATGGTTATTATGTCCTTTTCAATATGTCCCCAGTCTCTTGCAAATTCACCGAATTCCCAGTGATCATTGATACTGGTCGGGCTGTAGGTTGGCAGCAGAGGGACCACTTGACGTTATTTATTCATTGTAGCTAGCTAGTTGGCCTGCTGGAAACATTTTGGTGGGACGTCCATCTATCAAGCTTTGTATCGTCACTATTAGGCAAAACCAAGAACGTTGAATATTCTTTTCATGGCTTTTTCTGGTAATTGCTTTCGGCACTATCTCATCTAATCGAACCCCTTGCAACTTAAGACTTAAAGGGCACTGGAAATCCTGTTACGACTCTAATTTAAAACAGGAGTGTATTCCCTTCTGTTCATATCGATATACCATAATTATTATCAGCCAAGAAAGGACAAGTTGTGCAGACGTATGTTGTGGTTTTAGCTTATGTCACATCTGTTATTACAAGACATCACAAGGTATACTTTCACTGTATCGTCTTTCGTCATATCTTGGCTACGTTAGGACCAAATCAACATTGAAAGAGCTAAGCTAGGGATTGCAAAAAAGTCTGTGAGATGCTATAGCTACCCAGCTAGCCACAGTGATCTTTACTTTTCAGTCATAAAATAGTAAATAGAACAGAAATCGTTAATAACAACAGTACTTCTCAGGAGGCAGTTTTAGGCAAAGGAAAGGTCATAGCTTTAGCCTTTAGCTTAGCTCCTCTCCTCTGCAATTAGCAGGTCTAATTTACTTTTCCATTAAATGAAATCTATCATCCAAGCACAGAATCACAAAGCTCTCGCACCCCCAAACTAGTTCACTCCTTTTTTCCCATTTTTGTATTCCTGTTCTGTTCTCTTTTTCACAGTTCATTAATGGTCAATGTAACGATGTGGAATGGACCAGATGAACAGAGCTTTTGACTCATTTTCACCACAGCATTGGAACCATTGGTTCAAACATTACCATTTTGACTTTAATGCAGCTTTAGAAATGATGGAAACTGACATTACATGAAAATGAAGTGTTTAGATTATGGGAAAAGTCAACTGTGAGCTGATCCCTTATCAGTTATCGCTTTCAACTTTGGTCCAAGAGCAAATTAATGAGGAGGAAAGATCAGACAAGCAACAACGCACAAAGAATACCAGACAATGTAGTACATTACTATACCACACACAAAGTACTATGGTCCAACCACTAAATAACCTTGGCATTAGGGACCAAGGAACTGCACCTCAGTCCCACAGTAAGATTCTGCTCATCCACCCATAGCTTGCCACGCCACAAGTCAAATATTGGAAAGATATTCCTATACTACGTCGTATGACCATGAAAACTGTAATTACTGTCGAGTTCAAAATTGGGAGGTAATAAATGTTTACTCCTTGTATTTTTCTTGTCATAAATATAGCGATTTATTTGTGATGGATGAATTATATCTAATAATTAAAAAACTCAATCGATTCGATTAGTTCAATTATAAAAATTACATACTATTCAACTTTTGATTTAATTTATTTTAATAATTTTTATTATTAAAATCGAATCAATTGATCGGTTAAATTTTAAAATTAATAAAATTTTATGAATTATAATAAATTAATTAATTTCATTTAACAACAATTTTTAATTTAAAAAACTTAAATTTTTATATGTAAGAATAATCTTTTTTTTAATTATATTTTAAATTATTTAATTTTTAATTTTTATGATAATCTAATTTGTTGAACTTTTAAATGTTGATTATTTCATTCAAATACCATGCATGGAAAGGGTATGGCATCGGATGAAAATGATAGGATACATACATACATATATATATATATATATAATACAAGACATACATGCATGTCATAATTACGACGAGGTTGGGTTCAGTTCTGTAGTTCTGTTCTGTTTTGAGGGTTTTGCCCTTTTCAGCTGTCTGAAATTCGAGGCATTCTTAAAGGCACTGTATTTTCGAGCCTCGTGATTTTTCTTTTTTCTTTTCAGTTAATAATATAATTATGAGCGAACATTTATTATAATCTCTGTTTTTGGTGTTTGAATCAGAGTTAGCTTTGCATGTCCACTGCACTTTTGTCGCTTGTAGCATCATTTCATGCTTAAATTTTACTCTTTCTAAAAGATTTGTTTTTTTCTTGGCCTCTTTTCAGTCCTAAAGATTCAGACGAGCGTGCGTTTAGATCCTTTTCATGCCACTGTGCATGTCACTGTTTCTTGCATCACTCCAATCCCACATTAAAGTGCAAAGATCAACAGCTTTTCTAAAACCAATAACAAGATATACATAGTAAGAAAAAAGCAAAAACCAAAAGAACCCCATGTAGGTGGACAGTTTAAGGGAGCGTTTTTGTTTTTAGTCACAGTTTTATTACGTGTGTGTGTGTGTGTGTGAAAGAGACAGTAGAGTTGTTAAAGAAAGAGATCTTTTAGGTGTAAGGCTGAGAGATACTGTAGGAGAGTAGACTATCATGGCATTTCTGATATCTGATATACGCCAAGGAGGTGGGAGGTTATTAAGAGAAGAGATAGGAGTTTGACTAGTGTAGGGTTTTGTGGGAGGGTTTCTGTAGAGTTTTAGATGATGATGATGGTGGTGGATTTGTCTAAAGATTATTTGCAAAATTTTGGGCGTGGGAGTGTGGGAACTAAATCACTAATGCCTAATGGTGGGGTTGTAGGGGAAAATCTCTTGGGTAGAGCAGAGTAGTTTCCATGATTGAAGTTGAAGTTACCTTACGGTCTTTTAGGGTTTTGTGTTGGACCGGACAGAGTAAACTAACAAATCCACATGCTTTTGAATTGTACTTGGTACTTGGGTAGGTTTGCTTTGTCCCCTTTGTACACTTTTAAATAGTTTATAACGTTTGGGACATGCAACAGGTGGATCCGTGGCGCAATGGTAGCGCGTCTGACTCCAGATCAGAAGGTTGCGTGTTCGATTCACGTCGGGTTCAAATCCCGTGTATTATTTTTCATCACTTCAAATGGTCGCTGCTTTCTTTTATAAAGCAAGCATCAACATTTTATTTGTCAATCGATAAATCGCTCAAAACTAAAAGCAAAAACATACAAAAGAAGGATTATGGCAGCTTAAAAGCATACTTACAAAAGACAAAGCTAAAGAATCATAAGCAATATAATAACATAAAAAATCCTAAATGTCAAGGATTAAACTAATGAAAGACAAAGCAAATGAATGATGCATATGAGTCAACATGTTTTGTTTCAGCACTATCACAGACAGAATCAACATCAAGTGTGTGTTAGTTTGACTTATGGGCTTTAGGCCTTTGAAATAAAACCATGTTACTAAAAGTCCTTCAGTCATAATTAGTTGAGTAGAAACAAGAGAAACAATTTACATCACTTGAAAATTTGTGTCTCATCTATTAACTTCCTTGTCTGTCTAGTCTCTCTACCCTCTATCCTTATCCTTATCTTTATTGGCTGTTAGTTCTGTTAGGTTTTGTTTCAGCCCAGGAATCAATGGACTTTCAGAATGAAAAAGGGCTGTCTTGTTTCAAGAAACCAGAACTTTAGGCAAAACATAAACATTTCTCTGACATCTTTAGCCCAATACAAAGTCCTGATTTTTCCAATGGAAGCTCTTTTCTCCTCATTGGCCCAATGCTTGTGACCTAACATCTTGGTTCTCATTTTGTGACAGGCAAAGAATGTCTGATCCACAACGTTGAAAATTTGCTTTAGCATTAGTTTTGAATATGAGTTCATCATAATAGGAATATGAGATCTCAGAATTAGTGGTTGCATAGGAAATGACAGAAACGAAATATGGAAGCTTATACTATGGTAAAAGCTCATCCCTTGTCAATTATCCCGAGAAATACCAAGGTTTCTTATACATAAAGGAAATATATGGAAGCTTATACTATGGTCACTTTACAGCCTTTGCTCGTTGCTGTCTAATATCCAAAATTTAACAAGTGGGAATACTAACAAATGGTATTTAGGAAAATTTGAATCCAACAAATAGAGCCTGCAACATGAGATCATGGAAACATTTTGCGTCTATATACAAAAAGATGGCTGGTTGCCAACCAAGTGACATACATAAGGAAGGGTCGGCGTAGGTCAGATATATTATAGTTTAGTGACCTTCAGTTACCCTCAAAACCCACATTTTTTTGCACTCAAAAGGTGGATTGGCTCATTTTAGGTGTCCTCACACCCTATCCTGACAGAGTAATAAAGGAGTAAATTAGGTTTAATTTCACTCAGTTTTTTAAAGAGAGAGCTCCGTACTTGGTACGCATAAAGAGCCACTATATTAGATAAAATTTCCACACTACCGTTACCGGGACTCAACCATGATACCTTCCACTCAAAGCCCACACATTTTCTATGTCTGTCTGAGCTGATTTTCTTCCTGCCTGCAGACTCTAGGGACCTATGAATCCTCAACAGCTATTCTATTTAGGCTTAATCATCCGTGACCAGTCCATCCTTTTCTCCAAACGTTTTCTCTTAGCCTAACATGGAGTAGCCCAGAAGGTACAAGGACATTGCCTTTCCTTTAACTTCCTAGCAAGTTGGAATATAAGAGGGGGAGAATGATACCTTTTTGTAATATCTTTATGCTGTTAGTTCACATTTCTTTATGGGGATTATGGTTTGACTGTACAATCTATAAATTCCAATCCATCTTTTGGTCAGTTTAAGAACCAGAATCCCAAGGTTAGTGAAACTTGTCCTTCATATATTACACCTTTTCTATTTTTGGATAGAAAGAAAACGAAAGCCTCGTGGATGATATGGGTTCGTAGCCGTTCTGCTCTGAATTCTGCAAAACTTGCAACTAATGTGGCTCTAACACTTGCAAGTTGCAGCTGGTGCTTTTCAAGTTTGAAGTCTAGTTCTTTTTAGACAAGATTAGCAACCTGAGAGGAAAAAAAAAAAGAAAAAATGATTTTGTTGTTATGATCTCTGGAAGGGCTTGCCCTTACCTGACTTCTGATTGAACCACTGCAGTACACTGTTAGCCGCCAGCTACTCAAACCATTTCACTTTCACGTCCTTCATTCACCATTCACTCCCAGCGCGTGCCATCTCTCTCTAACACGCAATTGGTACTTCCATATCTCTCTACCTCTCTTACTAGTCATGCAAAACGACGTATATATATAAACCAAACCCCGAAAACATCAGAAATAGTACAGGTGCAGGAGGCACTAAGAGTTGAACAGAAGTAGATAGTTAGAGACTTGAAAATGGTGGGCAGTGGTGGTGCTTCTGGTTCATCATCAACAAGGAGTGAGAGCGAGAAGGAAAAGACAAAGCTTAGAGAGAGGCAAAGAAGAGCCATTACCACCAAGATCTTCCATGGCCTCAGACGACACGGTGGCTACCGCCTCACTGCTCGCGCTGATATCAACGAAGTACTCCGTGAACTCGCTAAAGAAGCTGGTTGGATCGTTGAGCCTGATGGCACCACTTATCGCTACAAGGTCACTACTCTAGTTACTTTTGTTTCTTCACTGTTCTGATTTCTCCCTTTTCAAGTTCTGGTCTTTCTGTCTCTTTTCCTTGTTTGCTCCCAGCAACTAGTTGAATGGGAAGTTGGAGTAAAGGAAATTTACAATCTGGACAGCATCTTTTTCCATAAATTTTGATTCTTTGCGCTCAATATCATTTACCCACATTTTGGTTATTATAAGATTTGTTGGAAACCATGTTGCCCTCACATTTAGCCAAGGGACAAAACATTAGTATCCTACGTAGTTGTTCATAACTTGCCAGTGTCACCTATAGTATCTGATGTGTTTGTGTCAATGTTTTCAAGCTTGTGAACCGTTGTCCAACTTGTGGATCGACATCTACAAACACAAGCAATACGACCACGCCGACCACCAGCAGCACCGTCATTGCCGGTGGGGACAGCTCAACCACCGCATCCCCACGCTGTGTTGAGCCTCCTGCCTCAGTAATCAATGGTAATGAAGAGTCGAGCGTCAACGTTCATGATATTCCTCTTGCGTTCTATATGTATCCTGGACTTATTGCTAGTAGCATTCATCACCTCCCTTCAACCGTCGAAGCTCCTCTGGCCACGGGCGGCGGTGGCGGATTGAAGTTGGGCGTTCCAAGTCAACATCGTCATCAACAGAACACGCCTGTGGGGTCACTAATGCAACATCAGAGCAAGTAGTTCCATAATGTCTGTGCTGTTTAATCAGTACTGTACTGTTAATCAGTAACAATGTCTATTTTCTTCTTGCCTTTCTACTATAGGAAACAACATGCTACGATGTCTGTTTTGTTCGATACTGATAGTTTTAGTCTATATATATATATATATATATATACATATGATGGTTTATATGTAAACAAAATGTGGATAGGGGCTTTTCAATAGATTGGTATGAACATCTTAGTTTGATTATCTCGCAACGATGCATTATCAGTTCATAGTTCTAGTTCTTTTGATGACTTTTCCTACGGAGGCGTGTTTTGGTTTCTGATCCAATCATAATCTTTCGACCATTCTCCAATTGTCAGCAACTAATGAGTGAAATGACTGGTATATAGATCTTTACCACTATTAATATAAAGGGTAAATGATATGTTAATTTCGAAATTTTATTTAAAATTGTAATGTTAATCATAATAATAAATCATATCAATCAAATACAAAAATTTTAATGTTTCAAATATAATTTGTCATTTATTTATTTTTGACTAATATTGCTTACATAGAGTGCTAGGAAATTGTTTTGTTTTGCAAGACGAATATAATATAGAAAAATAAAGAATAAAAAATATAAGAATTGACCAATTTATGTGATTTACATCCCATGAGATAACCATATACAACTTCTCTCAAAAGTGCTCTCTGATTCTATCGATTCTACTTACAAAACCTTTATTAAACTATTTATAGATTAGAGTTACTTATAAGAAGTCTAATTGTAATAAAACTTTATTATTGTAAAATCCTAAAGTAATTTTTTAAGATCCGATCAATGTAAGTCTTTTGACACAATCTAAGAATCCCATTAGCTCTATTTCGAAGAATCTGAATTCCAAGTATATAAGAGGCCTCACCAAGATCTTTCATATCAAAATGACTAAACAACAGTTGTTGTCTCAAATAATAGATCAGTGTCATTAGAAGCAAGTAGGATGTCATCAACATACAGTACCAGAAAAATGAAACTGCTCCCACTGAACTTCATATATATACATTGATCAACTACATTCTCCTTAAAGCCATTTGCAGTGACAATCATATCAAACTTGAGATACCACTGCCTTGATACTTGTTTTAACCCATAAATAGACTTCCTGAGCTTGCAAACCATGTGCTCTTTACCAGTTATCTTGAAACCAACTGGTTGGGTCATATAGACATCTTCATACAGATCTCCATTCAAGAAGGCGGTCCTCACATCCATTTGATTGAGTTCTAAGTCAAAATGAGCAACTATAGCCATAATGATTTGTAATGAATCTTTTGTAGAAACTGGTGAGAAAGTTTCTTTGAAATCAATCCCTTCTCTCTGGCTATAGCCTTTAGCTACAAGTCTGACTTTATACCTTTCTACTTGTCCACTTGAGTCATGTTTGATTTTGTAAACCCATTTGCAGGCAATAGGTTTACAACCTTTGGGTAGATCAACCAACTACCGAACTCCATTTTGTGAAATAGAACTCAACTCATCTTCCATTGCTTTCATCCATAACGCAAATTGAGGACTGTTCATGGCTTCTTGAAAACTGACTAGATTAGTATTATCTCTCACATCAAACTCATGTTCCTGCAAATAGACAATACAATCATCTGGAATGGTAGGTCTACATGTTTTTTATGATCTCTTGACAACAACTTCATCATCCTCAGTATCAATGACTTAATCCTATGCTTGATTCTGATGTTCATCATGAGATTCTACTGGAATCTGTTCAATCACAGGGTCATCAGTAGGAGTTGAAGTAACAGGTACAGGGACTATAATGTGTTCTTCCCTGAATAAAATTTCTCTTGACCCTTGATTTGAATCAAATTCATCTTCAAAATAGACAGCTCTATCTGATTCTATAATTCTGGTAGTATGAGATGGGCAATAAAATCTAGAACCCCTTGATCCGATGGTGTAGCCTACAAAGTAGCCACTAATAGTTTTCGGATCAAGCTTCTTAGATTGTGGATTATAGGGCCTCACTTCTGCTTTGCATCCCCAAACATGAAAATGACGCAAGCTTGGTTTCTTACTTGACCATAACTCATATGGAGTCTTTGGAACTAATTTGCTAGGTACTTGATTCAAGATATAAGCTGCTATTTTCAATGTCTCACCCCACAAAAATTCAGGCAAGCTAGAATAAATCAACATACACCGCAACATATCAAGAAGTGTGCGATTTCTTCTTTCAGCGATTCTATTCTGCTGAGGTGTCCCTAACATTGTATACCTTGCTTCAATACCACATTCTTGCAAATATCTAGCAAAAGGCTCTGGATTCCTTCCATTCTCATCATAACACCCATAATACTCTCCACCTCTGTCAGAATTAACTACCTTGATTTTTTCCCCTTTTGAAGCTCGACATTCGACTTGAAAATCTTAAATGCTTCCAAAGATTCAGATTTTTCACGAATGAGCTCCATATGACCATACCTGAAAAAATCATCAATAAAAGTGATGAAGTATTTATAAACACCCGTAGCAGGTGGAATAAATGGTCTACATATATTAGTATGAATCAACTCTAACAATTCTGAACTCCTGTCTATTTTGCTTTTTCTAACCTTGGCAGTCAACTTCCCTTTAATACAGTCAACATAGGCAGTGAAATCTGAAAAATCAAGATCCTATAGTACACCATCCTTTACTAACCTCTCCATTCTGTCTCTAGAAATATGGCCTAAATGTTTGTGTCATAACATAGAAGATCTCAAATCCAACCTCATATGTTTGGAACCAACGACAGTATTAAGAGAAGAGGAAGAAGCAACAGTAACAACATCATTCAACTCAATTTTGTATAAATTTCACATAAAATTCCATTTCCCATCAAAAGAGAGTCACGATACAAAGTCAGTTTTCTAGTTCCAAAAAGAAGACTGTAACCTAGTCTATCCAAAATAGATACAGAAATCAAATTCGTCCTAGTAGAGGGTAAATAAGTGACATCATGTAACTTCAAAAGATGTCCTGTATTCAACTGTAGTCTAACTATCCCAAAATATTCAACTTGGACTTTGGTATCATCTCCCATGTACATATGTTGCTCAGAACTAGTCGGCCTTCTTCGACTTATAAATTTCTACAGGGAATTCGTAACGTGAATTGTTGCTCTAATATCTAACCACCAACTATTTGAGTGCACATCAATAATATTGGACTCTAAACAAACCATCACAAGATAATTACCTTTCTTCTCTATATGAGCTTTGAGCTTTCGGCAATCAGCTTTCTTGTGCCCAAAATTCTGATAAAAGTTGTACTTCCCTTTGAAAAATTTATTCTTCTGACTAATAGAAGATGAGCCCGCCTGTCCACTTCCTTTAAGACTAACAGTTTTGTTCTTGAAAGGCTTTTGGTCACTTGAGCTATTAGAAGTGAAATTTCTCTTTTGAGAACTACTGTGGTTTGTCATCATGGAGATGGTTCTTGCCCTCCCCTTTCATGTCATCCTCTTCCTTGGAAAGAATAGCAGTCATCTTCTCAACAGTCCATTTCTCTTTCTGAGTATTATAGCTTGATCGAATCGAATCGAATTTGGAAGAAAGAGTTCCCATCACAAACCTTACTATGTAATCTTCACCAAGGTCTATATCCATATCCTTAAGCTTATGGTAACAACCCATGAGTTTGTCGATGTGAGCCCTAAAGTCATTTTCACCATCATAAATGATGTGATGAAGCATGTTTAAGTACTCAATCTTCTCATTCTTTGAGAACTTCTTGTACTTCTTCCTAATGGAAGCAAGAAAATCCTTTGCACCATCAGCCTCAGGAATACTATCATGAATAGATTCATCCATGTGATACCTCATAATCATCAAGCAGCTTCGGTTAGAGTATTCTCACTCCTCATAGGATTTCTTATACTTCTCAGTAGCATCATCATCAGGTTTAGGTGGTACATCAATTCTCAAGGCCAAGTCCATTCGCATGATAGTCAAATTCATCATGAAAGATTCAACCCATTGCTTGTGGTTTGTTCCATTCAACGTTAAGATAGCACAGACTCTCATATTACTTAAAGCTGAATAAGAACCAAGTTCAATAACCATGATATGCATGTTAAAATAAAATCATGCAATTTGTGTGCTTTTTTCAAAATTAATTATATCATTCATGCTAGAGTTCTTTAAACAAATATAGAACTCATTCACAGGTAAGAACAATTTATTAAATATTACATCCAAATCATCAATATACAATCGAAAGGATAGAAAAATTGTGTGGTTCATAATATTTCAATAAAATTTCTTCACCATATTAAGCATCCTATTAAGTAGTAATCATCGACAAGATAATTAATTACCCCTATGGATCTTAATGTTATTTTAGAGGAAAAACACAAAATTTTAAACATATATTAATATTTAAAAGTTCCTCATCAAAAATAGTTTCACATGCTCAATTTTACAACAGGTAAAAATAAGCATTCACTATTGTCGACAAATAATCATATTTATGCCACAATAAGATTTAAAATAATTAGAATTATCAGATAAAAAACACTGATTAATCCTATGCATAAACATAGAAAAGATAGAATTAAAAAATGGAGCAAAATGATCAAAAATGGTTCAAAAATAATCTTTCACGCGCCCTCACGTGCTACTATATAAAAAATTTAAATATTATTTAAAATATATATTATTAACAGGGTCTTGGACAACGTTGTATGGGTCATCCCTGATCTTGAGTCAGGTTTGTAGGTTGACCCACAAGTGTGCAGGTCCGACCCGCCTGAAACTTTCTATCTGGCAGCCCATTTCTGGCGAGATTTAAAGGTTTTTCTTCCATTTTTCATGCTCTATGGATTTCCAATACCCATTTAATCCAAAAGTGCTCCAAAACCATAAAGTTTCTAACCCATTTCTGCCATTAACGAAAACCCCAAAAATTTTAAAAATCTCACCAAAAAATCGTGATTCATTTTCCCAAAACAAAGTTAAAAGGTAATAACAACAACCAACAACAGTTTCTACATCTTCAATGCATTTGCGAGACTATGTCCCTCTAAAGTTTGATACATTGGATAGGACTGGTGAACAACCTTGTCACACAATTCATTGGTAAATCAACCAAAAATTGATTTTAAAAAAATAAGTTTATACCCAAATATAAGCCCTAAAATCAAATGACCATGGAGCTCTGATACCAATTGTTATTCATAAATGTAGTCATCAATAACTACAGTACCAAGATCCACATTCTATTTAGATCATTAACTACATAATAAATGAACATACCTCCAATGTTGGGCATAGAATCTTGATCCATTATCTCCAGAACCTATCAATATTCAACAAACTTGTACAAAAGAGAAAGCTTATGGTAGAAGACCATTCTTGAATTTTCACCACACACCCACGACAACCCACACAAAACTCACCATATGTTATGTTTATAACATGCTCTACCCTAAGGGGTAGAATGAGGCTAATTGTGTCATTTCAAAGATGGGTCAATATATAGTTATTAAGGTATTACCATAGGCCTCAAACGCAATTAGTAAATTATTAACCATCCCATTATGGTTAAACATACATTAGGCAATTCGATTAATGGTTGTGAATATGGAATTAATGTTATGATTATATTAGTCCATATATTTCTAATATACCAACTGTACTTTAATTAGATAAACAAGTTGTTAGTATACTATTCTTCTGTCTTTCTTGCAATAATAAAATAAATCTATCTTCTTCTTCGTAGAAATTGGTCACATATTAGCCAAATTGCATAAATTTTATTTTTTTGGTTGTTTTCTTATTATTTAACTTTTATCATGACAAAAGCTAAATTTAATTTAAATTAATAAGTTTATTCAAAAATCATAATCGTTAATGATTTACTTATTTTATTTTATTTTTATTCTACTTTATCCTTTTTCTCAAATCAATTTGTTTATTTGATCTTGTGATTGGCCTCAATAATGACTAGAATAACTGTAAAAAAAGGATCTAGTTCCATGTAAAAAGTAACCATGTCAAAAGTAACCATGTCAAAAGGGTTACTTCCAACATTTTGATCATTCAACTTCCTTTCGTTGTTAAGGAGTATATGATTTTATGTTTTATTATTTTTATCTAAGATTCTATATTCTATCTCATTTTCTTATGATGTTCTTTTTCACCCTTTCCTTATAGTATTATTTCACTATTAGTTATCCAAGAATATTTAACCTTGCAAAGTTCTAATTCATATACCCATATCACTCCTATTAGAGCACTATTGATGCTTTCTATTATTAGACTTTTTCTATTTAAAGCGGACCACTCCACCACTTCACTGCTTGCCTAGAAGTTAGATGCTTGTATTACTCTTCCTCAACTTGTTTGCACAATTCTTTTAAGATAATCTGATGCAATTTTTTATATATAAAGAGGTATTTTACTTAAACCTTATCTTTCTAACACCACTTAACAAAGCATGGTGACTGCCTTTCAAAGGTTCAGAATCATTGAACTTGTCATTACAAAATAATAACTATAAAAGTTAAATAAACCACTCAAATGAGGACCCAAAATTATTTTAGAAGGTAGACTAAAATAGTCGTATCTTATTTTATATTGGGTTAATCACAAAAAAATCTCAAACTTTCGTTAATTTTTCAATTATAGTCTGAACTATTTCTAGCAGAAACCATAGAGTCTGCCCTAAAAAACATCACAAAAGAAAGGAAGTAGCAGTACTATTAGAAGAAGATGATGATGATTATAAGAACACAAGTCATCCAACAATTATGTCCCTGACCTTTTATGATCGATCAACCAATCCCTATAGTTTTTACCATTGCAAATTGCTCTAATCCAACAAAAAAGCCACAAATTTTTTTCTTATAAACATTCAATCACATTTCCATCAGATCTCTAACATCATTTTACTCTTTGATTTTAATCAAAATGGAGCCCTACTGATAAGTGTGGATTTACATATATTTTATGTGACTATTGCATGGAAAGTGCATGTGAACTAGGTTTTTCATTTTAATATTGCATGATTGTATATATGTTATGCTTGTTTTAGGTATTTTTACATTGCATGTGTCAATGTTAGTGTTTAATTATGTTCTAGTATGTTTGTATATACATTTTGTGTAAGTTAGTGTGTTAACCTTACCATTGCATCCAATATGTTCATCCATCAGTATCATTGTGTGTGTTGTTATTTGGTGTATTAATTGGCATGTGTTATGGCATGAGTAAGTGCATATTTTCATGGTTTATTGGTAGGTTAAATGGTGCAATTGAGTGAAGGAAGCATGGAATAAAAGCTGGACTTTATATTAGGAAATTACCAAACATTGGTGGTCACGACTGTGACCTTGCCAATCACGGTTGTGACTTAGAAACTTGGTTAGCACAAAAGTCTTGTGCCAAACATGTTTCAAGAACCATTAATTGTATAAAATTAGGAGGAAAAGACAAGATAAGAGGAAACACATGAGTAGGTCGGCATAAGGAGAAAAAGCCACCAAAAACGTGAGAGAGGGGAGAAAAAAGGACATTTGTTGAGGTCTGGTGTACCACCCACGTGATGAGTGATTTAGGGCTGCATAAAAACAAGGAAAGAAGGCCAAAAATAAGGTAATGTTATGGGAGACATAGCTGAACAAATGAGGGGCAGAAAGGTGGCATTTGAAGCTACACATTGGAAGAGAATACTAAGGAGTCCAAGGCTACGCCAAAGCTGTCCAGATTCCAGCTTGCTTCCTCATGCAATAAACTTCTTTTTCCTATCATTTTCTAATCTTTTTCTTTGATTTTTTTTAATTCTATGGGAAGAAGTTTGGAACCTGTATTGATGATGATTGGGTTGTGTTTGATGGATTGCTAGGCTATTTTAGGATTATTCTTACTCAACCCATGTAAGACTTCACTTTTGTGCAATGTTATGATCATTTATGTGTGTTTATGTTATTTGGATGCTCATGCTTAGTTTACATAGAGATATGGGGCTGAGAAATATGTTGTGAGTGTACCATGAGAGTGGGCATCGTGTAGGACATTCCATTTATCAAGTTACTTCATCATTTACATAGAGATATGGGATGTGATGTAGCTGTCCAAAGTGCTAATCAAATCTAATTAACAATTAGTTTAGGGATGGAGGTTGAGAGATAACATACTAGATTTTAATCATTATTTTGGGATTATTTAGTCCAAGTATTGAGAGAGAAAGGGCTGAGACATTAGAAAATACTTAGGACTAAACACGATCATATTGACAAAAAATTAAAAATTGCATGGGGCAATAAGGGTAATTAGCTTTAATAATTCGATTTTTCCAACTTCAATATTGATTCCTCTTATTTGTGGCAACCTTAATTCTGTAATTTTTTTCTCCTAATTGCTACTTTGATTGTTTAATTGTTCATTAATTAATTTCTCAAACAAAGTTTAATTTAAACTACTAAAGTGACTATACAATTCCTGTTGGATTCGATACCAAGTATATTACAAGATGATCTGTGCACTTGCGGTGCTTGGGAAGACAAGTAGGATAGTTAAATGTCTATCAAGTTTTCAGTGCCGTAGTTTAAGTAGCTTTGATTTGAGATTTTTCTTAATTTTCTTAGTTTAGTTCATTTAGCTAGTTTTGTTCACTTAGTTTAGTTTAGTTGGAACTTTTTTCTTGTGTGTGGGTGAGTGTATGAACACGAGAAACTTGGAGAAATTGTTTAGAGGAGAAAGTGTAGATATCACCAAACTTAAACATGAATTAAGGAAAGCACGTAGGCAAGATCAAATTGAAAGGATGATGGCTGATCAATGGGAATAAAAATGAGGAGATAAGAGGACATTAATGGATTTCATGCGGCCAAGATTCAATCCCAAACAGCAAGGAATTTCGAGGTCGCCCATTAATGCTAATAATTTTGAAATTAAGTCGGCATTGCTTCAACAGAATGTACAATCCTATAGTCTACCCCATGAAGACCCCAATGCATACCTGGTGAATTTCTTATAAATCTATAGTACATTCAGATACAATGGATTATCCTAGGATGCAGTCAAGATGAGATTGTTTCCTTTCACTTTAAAAGATAGAGTGAAGGCATGGTTAAATTCTTTGACCCCTGAAATTGTGAGAACATGGGATCATTTGGTCTAAACTTTCCTTTCTAAATATTTCCCACTGACCAAGACGATAAGAATCATCAAGGAGATCACAACCTTCCAGCAGTATGATGGGGAGTCTCTCTATGAAGCTTGGGAGAGATTTAAAGAATTACAGAGGAGTTGCCCCCCTCATAACTTGCTAAGAGAGTTTTCATTGCAAATTTTTTACAATGGAATTACGACGACAACAAGGAGCACAATAGATGCCACAGTAGGTGGTTCGTTGATGAGGAAAACTATTGATGCCACCTATGATCTTTTTGAAGATATGGCGAATAACAGCTGTCTGTGGTCAATTGAAAGAAGTAGGCCATATCAAGCGAAGGAGCAAAAAAGGGTTGCATCAATTAAGTCACCATCAGCCATATAAGCACATATTGCAGCATTGACAAGGAAATTACACAGCATGAATGCTTCATCGAGTTCTGTAAGTGCAGTGCAAAAAGTCTACGAACTCTATAACCAACATGACCATATGATAGCAAATTGTTACCTATTAAACAGTGAAGGAATGGAGTAGGCAAATTACATGGGTATGCAGAACAGAACAACCAATCCATACTCCAACACGTACAACCTAGGGTGGAAAAACCACCCGAACTTCTCTTGGAGTAATTTGCTGGAAATAATGCTAGGTAGCCAGGCCCACCTAGATTCCAACAGGACTCTAATAAGGCTTTGGAGTCCAAATTGGATAAGTTGATTGAGGTGGTGACCACTAAATTTAATGACCAGGGGGAAAACATGAAGAGGATAAAGGAAGAATAAAAGAAGGCTCAAGCATGGAATGAGTCAATGTTCAAAAATCAAGCATCGTCTATTCACAATTTGGAGGTGCAAATGGGCCAGCTAGCCACAGCATTAGGAAGTAGACCTCCAAGCAACCTTCGTAGCCCCTTTAAACCCAGTCAGAAGGAGTAGTTGAAAGTAATACAACTGAGAAGTGAGAAGGAGTTGGGAGAGTCATTTGGCACAGAAAACGGATAAGGTCAATTGAGTAATCAATCTGCGGTTACTGAAGAGAAGGAGAAGGAGAAGGAGGAATAAGAAAAAGAAAAAGAAAAACCATAAGTACCACCTCCTCCTTACATGCCAAAAAGTATCAAACCCACAGTGACTGTAGCCAAATCCTGTAGATACCCAATTTTCAAAATTTTTGGATAAGCTGAAGAAACTACAGATCAACATTTCCTTGGAGGAGGTATTACAAAATATGCCCAAGTATGCTAAGTTCTTAAAGGATATCCTCACTCATAAATGTGCTTGGGAGAAGGATCAGACAGTGTCTCTCACCGAGAGTTTTAGTTCAGTAATCACGAGCCAATTGCCTTCAAAGCTGAAGGACCCAGGAAGCTTTACAATTTCATACACTGTTGGCAATTTAGAATTTTCTATGTGCTTTTATGATCTAGGAGCAAGTATAAACCTCTTTATCAATTTTCAAGAAGTTGGGATTGGGTGATATGAAGCCAACTTCCATATTAATATAAGTTATAGACCAGTTGACTAAGAAACCCTTCAGAGTGGTGGAAGACGTGTTCGTAAAGGTCAATACGTTCATCACCCCAGTTGATTTTATGATCCTGGACATAACAGAAGATTGTAATTGTCCTTTGATACTAGGAAAACCTTTCATGAATACTGGAAGGACTTTGATCGATGTTCATAACAGGAAGCTCGTCTTAAGGATTGGAGATGATCAAGTGGAGTTTAGCATGAACAAAACCCTCAAGAATGCAAGAGAAGGAAGTGTGTGTATGAGAGTTGATCTGATTGATGAATGTGTGGGGGAATTAAAAAAAGAAAAGGTAGTATACAAGAGAGAACCCCATACAGAGGACAAGGACGAGATTAAAGAAGGAAGTGAAGAAGAAGAGGAGGTAGGAGAGTACCCACAACATGAGTCTTTATACATAACAAACCTACCCACCCCACCCTTAACTGAAAAACTACCTATATTAAAATTAAAGCCCTTATCTGCACACTTATGATATACATCTTAGATGAGGGAAACACACTTCCAATTATTATTTGAATTTGTTGGATGAAGATCAAGAGAAGCAGGTGGTCATTACAATTTGGAAAGGATGAAAGCACTGATAGGTGTGCATTAGGATATGTTTTTATAGGTAATTGGCATGTGTTTTCTAGCATAGTTATTGATTATTGTTCTAGTTTATGATTCATTTTGTATGTTTTCGTTAAGTTTGATTTTCATTGTTGTTCTTGTGTGTTTCATGTTAATTGAGGGAAAGAATTGACTATTTTTATGTAGGAAGAAGGAAGGAGCAACTTGGAGGATGAACTAAAGATCAAAGAGGAGAAAAAATGAGGAATGCATATGTGAAAAATTCCCACGTTCGTGGGAATTATAGAAGAAATGAGGAGTGCATCTATGAAAAATTCCCACACTCATGGGAATCATGATTGTAATTCTCACGCTCGTGGGAATCATGCTAATTCCCACAAGCGTGGGAATTACAATCCCAGGCAATCTACGAAGTTTCTTTAAACTTAGGATTTTTGGACTATAAAAAGAGAATTAAGCCTCCATCTTCAGGGGAAATGACATACACATGTAGAAACACCATCCTTGAGTGAAGAACACATGTTTGGAGCATTGAGGAAGGATTAAAGACAAGGATCATCATCAA
>JAOQMS010000003.1:28199451-28213283 GCA_027563885.1 Erythroxylum longipes | reverse complement strand
AAGCATTAACTATTGTTAACAAAAACATGTTTATGCCATAATAAGATTAAAACAATTAGAATTATCAAATAAAATTAATAATTAATCGTATGTATAAACATATGGGAAAAATCAGAAATAAAATTTAGAGCAAAAAACAGGAAAAGGGTCCAGAAATGAGTCTGCACACGCCCCCACACGCGTACAGAATTTTTTTAATTTTTTAATTTTTTAAAAATACATAAATAATAAAATAATAACATAAAATTTAAAAGCACCGGGTTGGGTCAGCGCGTGCTGGTAGGGCGCGTGGGTCAGGCACGACCCGCGCGCGCAGCTGGCGGGACGACACCGTATGCATCGTCCCTGTCCTCCAGCCTGGTCGATTGGTCGACCCGCGGGCCCGTTGGTCCAACCCGGCTGGAACTCCCTCTCCCAACCTCCATTTCTGACGATTTTTGAGGCGATTTCTTCCATTTTTCAAGCTCTATGAATTTCCCATAACCATTTTGGCCACAGGTACTCTAAAATCTGAAAGCATCAAATCCATTTTGGCTATGGAAGAAAACATCAAAACTCATCCAAAACCTGTGGTTCTTTGTCCAAAACAGAGATGAAACGCAACAACAACAGCCAAGAATCTTTTCTAAACCAATAACTCATCATTTCGAAGTTGTTTAGATGAAAAACGATTTCAACCGAAAACTTTTAAACAACCGAAAAATGGAGCCCTAAAATCAAATGACCTGGAGCTCTGATACCAATTGCTATAATAAAAGCAGTAATTAACTACTTTCAACAACCAAGATCATATTTTATTTAGAGCATAACAAGATAATGGAATCATACCTCCAACATTTGGTATGTGATCTTGAACCCTCTCCATGCTTCTTCAAAACCTATCAAAGAGAAAAATACAAACCTTGTGCAAGAGAGAGTAATGGTAGAAGACCCTTGTGCTTTTCACACCCACACACACTCTATATGCAACAATCTCACCTTATGTCATATATTATGACATGTTCTACCCTAAGGGGTAGAATAGGCTAATTATGTTATTTAAATGGATGATGTGAACTATAGTTTAATAGGCCAACATATAGTTATTAGGGTACTACCATGTGCCTCAAATGCAATTAGTAAATTAACCATCTCATTATGGTTATTAAATATACATTAGGCAATTCGATTGTGGTTAGGCATATGGAATTAATGTTGTGATTATATTAGTCCACATATATATTTCTAACAGTTTCTATCATCTATTGCATTAAAATGACTCACTCGCATGTGTTATACTGTAGTACTATCTTTCTTCCTTGAAGATTGATCCATCGATCTCATTACTGTATTTCCCATTGATACATAAATGCGATGATGTACTTTTTCTTTCATTACAGTCGATGCACCTTTTACAACGTTAAGTTTTCCATAATCACCAAAAAAGTTATACCTTTGTTTATTAAGAGCACCTACAGAAATTAGATTATTTCAAAGCTCATAAACATACCAGACATCTAATATTCTAACAATTCCACCATGCATCTCCTGCTATACCAAACCATTGCCTTTGATAGCATGCTCTCCATCATCATTCAAATCTCACAATATCATTCCATTCTTTTAAAAAATAAGACTAGTCTTTATTAAAAGTTATATGATAAATTGCAACAATATCTATCACCCAATGATTTTGTAAAATTAGAATTACTCATTGTTGGAACATCATTGCCTCTTTCATCCTTTTCATCAAAACTCTCTTGAATTTCGTCTCCAAAGCTCAACAATATTATGTTGTGTGCTCTCGCAAAATCTCTTCTTTATCGAATGCTTCCAAATTGTCTAACAATTTTTCTTGTCCTTCAAACATTATTGCATATTCTTATTGAATAAGAATTGCTCTCATCTTCACCTTCTATAAAGTGAAATCATGCAATCTAATGAAATTTTCAATATCAAAATTATGAAAAGATTTCTTAACATTAAAATCCTAACATTAAACCAAGACAACCTGGGCTTTGATGCTAATTGTTATATAAAACAGAAGTAATATATGAGAAAATAAAGAAGCAAAGAACACAAGAATTTACATGGTTCAACCAATCTTGTGTGACCTATGTCTACGAACAAGGAGACAACATTTTTTCTATTATTGTGAGAAAGACGATATAATGAGGATAATTTTAGACTAAGCTTCGAATAAACTTTGATTTTAGCTAGCCCAGCGCCAACTCTTCGATATATGACAATAGCATTACATAACCTCTTTTAAAAGTTCTCACTAAGGTCTTTTAAGGTCTCTACTTACAAAATTCTTATCACACTATTTATAGGTGCCTAATGATACTGAAACTTTATTTTAGTGAAAGCTTAAGGTCATACAAATTCTATTTCAGTAGAATTCAAGACATCTCTCATGCAATCTTGATACTAAGTTAACAGAAACTTGTAATGAGTAAAAGTAAAAATAAAAATGATGCTATTTTATTTTAAGTTTAAGAATTAAAGGGAGATTTCTTCAAATAAAATTCACTTTAAAATTATTTATAGTTGTTTAGAGATTTCCTTCATGTCACTTTTCCTAATTCTAAATGGGAATATGAGTTGATAAAAGAAGATTTTAAGTGAGTTTTTATACTTTTATTTTCCGAGCATTTACACTCATTAGGTGTCGTAATGTATTAGGCTAAATTTTTTTGAACACTCACTATGTCATAATATATTGATTATACTAAATAAAATATTATAGCAATTACTATGAGAGAAAGTTTTAAAAGTGATGATGAGGTTAGCCAAGTTGACGAGGACATTCTCAGCATTTAGATGAAAATTATGTCACATATCTTTATTTAAAACTTGTATACGTGAGATGTCTATGTTGTTTATACTTACTTAGACAAATACTTGCACTTTTTGAAAGGGAAGTGGAAAATATCATGGAGTTATTGAATAATGGTCAATTGAGATACATAAACCCAAGTTTAAAATAACTAAACAATAAATTATAAGAAGCATCTTTGAGAGATGTTGGAGAAATCTAAAATATGGATATTGATCTTAAGAATAAATTGTCAAAAGTTAGACAAAGAATGAACAATAAAAAGTAAAAGTGCACCATATTAATATTTTTTTAATTATCAGTATAGGAACACAATATATGCACATGTTGATGTATTAGGTGACATATAAAGGATGACACGGATTTTAGTGGATTTTCTCTAGAAAAATTCTAAATTATATTTATGTTGTGTAAGGTAAGATATAAAATAAAAATATCCATAAAAATAAATAGTAGGTAGCGTTTGTTGGTTATGCACTTAGTATATACTTTATATGAGAAGAGTGTAAAGTTGTGGTGAGTTATCACAAGGATACTATTCACAATAGTTTTATGAATTTAGCAAAGGTTGAAAGGGCATATGCTTATTCTAATAAGGGAAAGCATTGCTTACATAAGTAAAACAAAATTTCATTATTGTTTATGTGATTTTTATGATATGGTTATATTGAATTGTTTGTTTTTGTGATAAATTTCTAACATTGACTTATCTTATTATAATGAAAAGATGATTATACACATATCAAAAATTAATCCCAATATTGGTCAACATTATTTCCAATAGACTAATAAAAAAGTAAGCATTTCAAATTTAGTCTTGAACTTCAATATAGTACAATTTATTGTGATAGAAATGATTGGGGAAATATACAATTTGTACATTCCTTGTAGTATGAGTGAATGAATTAAATATATTTTTTATTATACCAAGTTTTGTTAGATATCTTTGGTGCATTGGGATAAAAAATTTGTCCACAAAATTGATTATTGCTCCCACGAGACGAGTTAATGTACTTAATCACGACACAACTTATATATTACATGTAATTTGTGTGATTTTTTTGGAATTTGATTTGTAGGTCTTATATGACTACACAACTTTAGCATTTTATGGAATTTGTTTACTAGTGCAGACATTATTTTAGATGTTAATAAATTTGACCATATTGAACTTTGAACATGTATTGTCCAATGATGCAATTAAGGAATTATAATTTTTGTATTAAGCAATTTCTCGTAATTTATGTTAAAATGTGATCATTAACATAATTGAGCTCCACATAACTAATGTGCTCTTTACTAATCTATTTGACCTTAGAATATATAGACATCACCATTGCTAGAATTTTTTTTATTTGGACAACAAAGAGTTTATATAACTCTTCATGAAAAACTCTAAATATTATTGAGGTATATTTATTCACATAACATCTAAGGCATGCATCCTTGCAATGATAATCTTCAAATACTTGTTTAAGTAAAATCCTTTATGATTTTAAATATTGTTGAATAGTATTGACAAAACTCATAGTCTAAATTTTAAAATTTTAGAAATTATTTTTATTGCACTATTATTTTAAATAAAGGACACCACTTTTCCTTAAACGAATCCAAATTGGAACCTATATATTTTTATAGAAATTTAAGTGTTGTAAATAGGAATTTCAAATTGACATTAAAAAAAACCTGCTGACAAACTCTTAATTGAGATTAAAATATAAATGTTATATGAAGTGGACATATATGACACATGGAGATATTATTCTAATAATGAAAATGTTACATAGATGCAAATGTAAATTTTCAATCAACATATAAGCTTTGAAGCAAGTTTTTCTTTTTTCAATTTTCTTTTAGTTTCTAGTCAATAATACGAAATCGATATATTTGTTTTCATAATCTATATATTATATACCAATAAACATTAATCACAATCTATATGTTGTTTACAAATTACAACTATTACAAACAGACAAGATTGAACCCAAGACAAACTCAATTAGAATTAAGGGATGATGCGTGTAAGGTACTATATTCACAAAAACGTTATATTACATTTTTTTTAGAGTTGATCTTTTGACCCTTTCCTTCATTCTCTACTTTCTTTAGTATTTATGTTTTCAAGATTTGTCACACCATGAATCCTTATTAGGAATGGAAGCAAGGCTTAAGCTTGATTAAGTTTAGCCTGAGTTGACTGATATTTAAGCCAAAATCAAACTTTTTTTTTCTAATTTTCATTTGATTCGACCTTCGGTTTAGGCTTCATAACCTCTTCTTACTTAAAGCCCAACTTATATATTAATCAATGTTAGCCTAGCTCAACTCCTTTAGTCTTTCTTATTCCCATCCTCTCTCAAATGTTGTTCTTGTCTTTGTTCAACAAATATCAAATTTTAGGGCATTACAAGAAGATGTGTGGCTTAGAAAGCTCTTTAATCACATTATAACAAACTAAAGATCCTCCAACTTCTCTCATTTCATCTCACAAATAGGTTCTTATTAGATCTGGAGCAATCATTTAACAACAACAATTTCCATCTCTATCTTTTCAAATTTCCATTTGTGTCTTTTCCCAATTTATTGTTTCCATCACTATCGCCTGTTGATACTTGCCGATTAGAATTGAGGGGTTGGTTAATTTTGTCAAAAAATGGTTGTTGATATATATTGGCGAAGGATAAGTGTCAATGATGATAAGCATCAATTAAAAGTTTAATAGGTCAAATTGAATTGAGTTGGGAATTAAGCAGTTTGAGTTTTGAATGGGTTTTAAGCCAATCAAAGCATGATCATGCTTAGGCTCAGGTTGGGTAGTTTGAGTTAGGGTCGATTAGACCTCAAGCTAAGGATAAACCATTTATAAGGGTTTCAGGAGGCTCGACCTAGCCTAAACCATTGCTAAGTCTAATCCTTACTAACTAATAAGCCATGGTTAAATATTATCATCATTGTCCTCATAATCACTACAAAATCTATACGATTTTTTTTCTTTGAGAATTTTTCGAACCACTGTAAATTGAATCATCATTATAATCTTTTTTACTACTTCCAAATCCATTAAAAATATTGCACATTGAAACCTACTAGAAACATACTTTCTATATTTCTTATTGTTAGCTCTCACATTACTGTATTCTTCATCATATATTACCTAAAACTCATATTTAGATGATTCATTTGAGATTAACTCATCTCCATAAGGACCATAACAAAGGAATATTCCTCATCTTATTCCATTTAAACGTTAACAAACCATTCTTTATTGATAACCATATTTTTAGCATCCATATTTTGATGACTATTAGTTATAGCATCTTTACCAACATTAAATTTTGGTTTTTCACTATCTATTGCATGATCTTTATAACTACCTTTATAATAGACTTCTACACTGTGGTTGTTTAATTCTTCCATATAGGTGAGCCTTACCAATGTCTTTATCATGTTGCAAGATCAACTCTCTCAATAACCTCATCAACTTAATAGAAAATTTATAAAATATTGTTGTAATCGGTGACATTTATCCTTTAACACCTTTCACTTAGTTCATTGACCCCATATTTTTTTTCTTTTGTTTTCCTTCCAATATATTTTATTCCTAGTTTTTAACACCCTACTATAATCAAAATTCAAAATTTACCCACATCTGCAATGAAAAAAATAGGAGTATTAGTTCGTGATTAGTAGTAACAGCATATACTCTAAAAGAATATCTTTATTGTCATTAACCAATTTTTAATCCCATAAATATAAAAATATAAAATCAATAAAATTCTCAACCTACCTTATTAAGGAATTACAAAGAAAAATATAAGAAAATAGAAAAGGAAAGAACTAAGATTCCTAATAAAAAATTAATTTTTTGATTAAATTATAAAATAAAAAAGGCTTTTAGGTACCTTACTTGTTGAAATGATTATCTAGATTTGCAAAGGTTTAAAAATTAGAGGGTTTAAAATCACCATTTGCAACTTTTAATAGCATGTTGACAAGTAAAAATAAAACCTATGGTTGAACACTTGTGAGCCAACAGTTTTAACTAAGGCTTAAAGTAAATAATCTAAAGTGTTGCCTAAATTTTGGAAAGAAATTTAAAGTATGAAAATAAAGGCTTAGGAGTTTATTTTACCTAGAAAGTAAATTGGACCTCAAAGTTGAAAAAAAGAAGCTTGATTATTTAAGGAAGGAATGAGATGAGCTTGGTTATTTGTTGGGTAAAAGGGATTTAAATGCTAATGGATTAAACCCAAAGATAAGTGTTGATACTTAATTTAACCTTTTTAATACCTTTTTAATGTAATTTCATCCCATCAAATTTATTTTAAAAATGCTCATATGTGGATGTATTCAATTTATTTTCATTATGTCTGCTTTCATTTTATCACGTTCAATTTGCATCACATCATGTTTAAATTCATTTTTACCATTTTATTATTCATATTAAGTCTTGTCCTAACTAAATTCTGGTTACATTTATTTATTTATATTAGATTTTATTTAATCCCATATAATGGTTAATTTCTTTTTAAATAGCCAATTTGTTAAAGTTACATGACTTTTGGCTTATAAGATAATTATTGGACTCATTTCTTTTACAAAGAGAGGGCTTTCGAGATAACCATAAGCTTAAACCATTTGAGCTCAATTTAACAATGACCTAATTCGAATTGGAAGTTCCGCAAGGTTTATTAATAAGCGCAAAAGTTTTTCCATTTGTTTATCTATATATATCTATTTTTAATATTTGTATAAAATTTTAGTTAGACTTAGTTTATTTAAATCATGTTCTTTGGAATGCTTGCTAAGAAAAAAAAAAGTCATTTGAGTCTCAAATCAAAAAAAGTTACAACCTAAATGATACTTTTCAAAATTAATTAGATAATGAGCTTGATTAAAGACAAGTATACTTAAAATCAACCCTAATAAAGGAAATTCATTTTTTATGTTGATTATGAATGCATGACATGAAGGGAGTATAGGAGGAGAGAGATGGAACCTAATGAAATGTTAATAAAAATGCTTCTTTTCAAAGTCTAGTTATCTTTTACAAAAGCTTAATCACTTTTTTAAAAAGCCTATTTTCGTCTAATAAATAAGATTTAAAATTTTAGTTTGAATTGCATGCTTATTAAGATAAATTTGTGTCTTTTTAATTTGAATTGAAAACTTTTTAGATGTGCTTAAAGGCCTAACATGATCATTTTATATCTTTTAGTTTTAGTCTAAACTCTCAGGTCCGTTAGGTTAACCTAATTTTACCAAACCTTTTACAGTCTAGTGTATCCTTTTAAACAACAAACATTTGAGTATATTTACCATTTTATCAAATAATTATAAAAAATATTTTGACTAATTAATACCAATTTCAATTATTTTTTATTTTTAAATAGTCAAATTCATTAAATCCTTTTTAAATAGTCAAGTTCATCATGTTCCTTTTAAATAATACAATTCACCAAATCCTTTCAAAAGTTTCAATTTTTTTAAGCCCTCGATAAAATCACAAGCTCCTATGCATTTAACTAGATATTTTATTTTTTTATTTAACCTGATTTTATTCACTTCACACCCAAGCTTATTTTCTTTTAACAAATCTCCAAATTTACAAAGTCTTTTTTTTAGCTAAGTAATCACTTAGGCAAGTAGGTAAGGTGGCTAACACCTTCCCTATTTTACACTTTGATTTAAGCCAATTTTCTAGTTCAAATCTTTTTAGTCCATTTTCATTAGGTTTTTCTCTATATTTATTTAATAAGGTATGATAGTGACTTGACTAAATTATTAATTCACTACTCAATCCATCTTTATTCAATAAAATATGAAAACATCAGTGACAATAAGGAAAAGAGAAGAAAACAAAACAATAAATGTGAAATCTCGCTCTGATACCAAATGATAAAGCAAACACACGTAAAAAGGGGGGTGAATTATGTGTAAAAAGAAAACAAGATACTATCAATTCGATAAGAGTCTACCAAACAAAATGAGTTTATTGATAAAAAGGGTCCATTAACTTTCGAAAGGATCCTGTTAACATTTAAAACGAAAGAAGTCTATTAATTGCTTGAAAAACTAAAGGAGCCTACTAATCGCTTAAAACACGAAAGGAGCCTGTTAACATTCAAAACGAAAGGGGCCTGTTAATCGTTTAAAAAGCGAAAGGAACCATTTGCGATATTAAAACAAAAGGAGCCTATTATAAAAATGAAGGAGCCTCTTGCAAATTGAAACTACAATCATTATAATGTGAAAATTTAAAGTTAAGAAGAGAGAAAGAATGACACAGTCGATTTATAACAGAATGACACAGTCAATTTATAAGCCTACGTCCAGTCCCCAATTATCCAACTTGAGTATTTCACTATAAAAACTCTAAGTAGTAAATTTTGATGAGCCTTTCCAAGCTCACAAATACATATTTTTTAAGGTTCTTCAAACTTCCACACTTGTAGAGTTTAACAAGCCTCTACAAGCTCTCAACAAAAATGAATATAGGGTTTGCTCAATGTAAGCTTTCAACGAATAACAATCTCTCTCAAATATAGTGTTTTTACTTTCTAAGACACAAGGTGTTCGATATTGATATGACTTTCAAGAATATTGATGTTGTTGAAGTATTTCAAAAATCTGACTTCTTCGCAGATGCAGTGGCTCTTTCTTAAGTAGACATTTTTTTCAAATAGTTATTGCTTCATTTCTATTCTGAGTTGACTTTGTATTTAGCGAATCTTCAATATCATCTCTACTGGAATCTTCCAATATTCAGACATTAAGAGAAAAGTTTTGACAAAATATGTAATTAACAAGATCCTTCCGGATATTGTGGAATCATTTCTAATAAAATAAGTTCATTAAGAAGGTCCCTGTAAGAAAGGAAGGATTTATCCTATGATATCATTTCTTTTTAAGAATTATATCGTTACCTATACAAGGAAATAAATCTAATTTGAATTTTGAAATATTATATAGTTATTATCAAAATTATTAATATCAAACCTTGAGTTAACAGATTTGCATGAGAACAATTTGCTTGAAGATTAACAATGGTTCAATGTTATTTCTTAAACATATCAAGTGTGCACTTGACATTTGATCTCTGTCGAAAAGCTTGATGATGATAAAGATTATTGCAATATTGTCAATGACAGATAGTGGAACTTACTAAAGGTTTACTAGTTATGTCTCAAGATAACAAGTCTTTTAACTTATATAAGATGCAAGGTTCTATTTATGACATCTCAATGAATATAATATATGGTGATATTTTTTTAAAATTATGACATAGGAGATTGAGTCTTATAAGTGTAGAGGGGATTGATTGTTTGATCAAGAAAATTTTTCTTTCTTTGATTAAAAAAGCTAGATAGGACAAGTGTGTTTATTACTTGGTTAGGAAGCAAAAAAGAGTTGCTTTTCATAGTCATCCTCCTTTTAGAAAGTTAGATTTATTAAAGTTTGTACAATTTGATATTTGTGGTCTTTTAAAGGTAAAATCACATGGTGGTCCACTTAATTTATCACTTTTATTAATGATCATTCTAGAAAATTTTGGGTTTATGCTTTAAAGACCAAAGATCTTATTTTAGAGAAATTCAAAGAAATTTAAGCATTAGTTGAAACACAAACATATAATAAATTGAAATGTATTCATAATGACAACTATGGTTAATATTATGGACCTTTGGATAGTAATTGTAGAGAGTCAAGTATTATACATTAGAAAACACCTCCTAAGATTTTCTAGTTGAATGGTTTATCAGAGAGGATAAATAGAACTTTATTAAGTAGAGTTAGATGCTTACTTACACAAGAAAAGTAGCCAAATTCCATTTAGGCAAAAGCGCTTTTTATTATTGCTCTTGTTATCAATTTGTCTCTTACTGTTGCTTTCAATGGTGATGCCCTTGATAAACTTTGGTATGGAAAAAACGTTTACTTTTATCACTTAAGAGTCTTTAGATGTAAAATATTTGTGATTATTCTTATATGAAAGTTCAAAGATAGATGTTAAAACTAAGCAATGCAATCAAATGCAAACTTTGGATTCCCTAGTATTAATGATGTAATAGTTGGTCAACAACCAACAAATGTAGAGGCAACAATTTTAAGGACTACATAAGCTTCTATTAGAAGATCTACTAAAAAGACAAATTCCTCATTATGTTACCCTACTAAAAATTATGTACCTATCGGTAATAGGGGAGAACTTGACAGCTTTAAGAAAACTAAGGATAATGAGTAGAAGGAGAAATGATTTGAAGATATGAAGGATGAGATGGAATCCTAACATGACATTTTCACTTTTGATTTTGTTAAGACATTTAATGATCAAAGAGCTTTAAAGAATCAATTCGTTTTTAAAGTGAAATATAATGACGGTCCTTTAATTTCACGGTACAAAGATAAATTGGTTTTCAAAGGATTTAGTTAAAAGAAGGAAGCTAATTTTGATGAACTTTTTTCTTCAGTTATGAAGATGTTGTCCATCTAAGTTGTAATGAGTTTTATAACATGCCTTGATATAGAGATTGAGTATATGAATGTGAAGATTGCTTTTCTTTATGATGATTTAGATGATTAGATTTATATTGAGTAACAAAAGATTTCAAAGTCAAAGAAAAAGAGGATTATATTGTAGATTGAGGAAGAGCTTGTACAGTTTGAAACAGGTATAAAAAAGTGGTACACGAAGTTTGATTATATTATGAGAAAACAAAGGTTTAAAAAGACTTCATATGACCATTATCTTTTTATGTAGAAACTTTATAATAATAACTTTATTATTTTGTTGTTTTATGTTGACGTCATATTTATTATTGGTCAAATGCTTCTAAAATTAAAAATTTAAGGCAGGATTTGAGTGAGTCTTTTTCTCTAAAAAACTCAAGGCTAACGAAGCAAATTATTAGCATCAAGATAATTTTTGATAGGAAGGTCAAGAAGTTGCAACAATTATAGCATAAGTACATCTAGAAGGTCCTTTAAAGGTTCAATATAGACAAAGCTAAGTTATTAAGTAAACGTCTTACCATGCCCCTAAATCGAGCAAAACTCATTGTCCTTCTAATAAGAAAAAGTAATATATGAAAAAGTTCCTTAAGCTTTGACAATTACTAGTTTGATATATACAATGGGTTGTACAAGGTTTGATTTTACTCATGCTATTGGTATTATTAATCTTAGGTTTTGTTTTGGAATAGGGAAACCTATTCAATTTGCATACACAAATTTAGACAAGACAAGAGATATTGATATAAAAAAAGTATAATTTAAACCATTTGATTATCTTTATAGAGGAATTTGTATCTTAACAATCTAAGTTAAGGAAATGTATTACTTTGTCAACTACAAAAGCAATGCTTATTGCTATTGTTAAAACTTGTAAATAAATGTTTTGCATGAAGAGGTTTGTAAGGGAGTTTTGCTTTATAAAACAAGGGTATGCATTCCATTGTAATATTTAGAATGCAGTGTAATTTGATAAGAATTTCACATTGCATAGTACATCGAAGCATATTCATGCTAGATACTATTCAATTAGAGACATTTCATATCCTAAGTTTCCTGAGCTACGAAAGATTTATACAGATAATAATGGTTTTGATATGGTGACCAAATCTTTTTCATGAGGAAAGTTTGATGTATATTGGTTAATCATCAAGATGATAGTCTCTTTTACAAACCCTTTTCATCAATTTTTAATCCTTTACTTTAAAATTAAATCATTTTTTATTTTCTACATTATATATACATGCTAACTTAGTATTGTGATAGATTATATGACACTCCATTTCAGTAATATTAATGAAAACATAAACGACATACTATATTTTCAATAAAATAATATTTTATACATTTAATTAATATAATATATAGTCTCAGCTTAATATAATGATATAGATAATAAGAATTAAATGGATTTTTAATTACACATTTTTAATATCAATTTTAATCGGAAATAGTATACAATCTTTTACTACTCCTATGAATTCAAATTTATTAGTAGGACAAAATATGTCGACTTAATTTATATTTTTATTTATTTATAAAGACACTTTTTTATTATTCTAAATTTTAGACAAATATGTATTATGCAAAGCTTATATCATACTATTAAATTTTTAAAGAATACTTTTTGATTTTATTAAATTATTTAGTAGAATTTACAACTTGACAATTATATATATTACAATATTAATATAATTAGTCTAATATAATTATATTATAAATTAAAAATTAACTCAAATTTAATTTATTAGTCTCATATGATAAAAAATTTGTTTAAAAAATAATTTAATAGACATATAAATAAAATACTCTTTTTTGTATTTTTATAAAATTAACGTACTCAGTACATAAGGTTTTCTAATTTTCGAAAGTTTGAAAAAGGTTATCAATGTACGTAACTTTTGCCTTGTAGTTTTTTACAAAGAGTTTTTTATATAAATAATTTTTTTAATTAGGTAAAACCAAAAGGACGGTTGTATTTTTAACCTAATTAGCGTCTATAAAAATTTAACTGGACATGTAAGTGTAACGTTTATTTACCCTACGTTTGGTTGCTGTCCCCATGGGTGGGGACAGAAGACAGGGACAGAAAAATTCTATCCCCGACTTGTTTGCTTGCTGTCCCCACCAATTTCTGTCCCGACTCCGGAGACAGAGACATAAAATTTTTGTTCCTTCCAAAACTAGAGGACAAGAAAATGGAGACGGAGACAGAAACAAAACAACCAAGTAAAATTACAAGAACACCCATGATTTACGAAGGGTTTCGGTAACACATTGGTTGTTCTCCGACCCTCCATCAAGACCCAACAACACACGTCTTCTCCGTCCACGCCTCTCCGACCAGTGATCTCCTTTTGTCGTCCTTTGTCGCTGTGGTCCGTCTCGGTTGTAGGGTAAGTTTAATTTGCTGTTCATCTTCTCTCCTTGTTTGCGTCTGGTGTCGTTGTGGTTTGTCTGATTTCGTTGTGTTTTTGTCTTTCGTGAATCCTTGTTACCCTAA
>JAOQMS010000003.1:28169132-28199351 GCA_027563885.1 Erythroxylum longipes | reverse complement strand
ATTTGTTCTTAATTACTTACATTTTCATTTAATAAAACTATTTTAATTAAATACAATGTAATTACTTAAGTCATAATAATAATTTAATTAATTATATTGTAATTCTTTCGTCGTTATTAAAATATTACAAATACACTTAAATTACATATTGACAGAATTATAAAATAATCAATACATTACATATTTCCAATCATATTATACTTTAGGGACATTTTTGTCATAGCCACTGGTTTTTGGTTTTGTCCCCTGCAATCAAACACATTTCTGTCTCCAAGACGGAGACAATTATTTCCATTTTGTCCATCAGAACCAAACAGCTCACTGTCCCCAATTTCTATTCTGTTCTATCTCTAAATTTTCGTCTCGTTCTGTCCCTACATATTGAATACTGTAACTAAACAGACTGTTTACAGGACAGTAACCCCTGAGTTAGGTGGCACAAAGCCGCATTAAACGTGTCCAGAAAACTCAGGCTCAGAGATCCGACTTGATCTTCGGTTCTAAGTTTCTCGAAGAAGAAAGAAAACGTGGCAAGATGTTGGGTGGGCTGTACGGTGACCTCCCACCACCATCCACGGCGGAGGAGGAGAAGCCAAGTGCCGCCAACGCCTGGTCTAGCAGCACCCTAATGGCTCCGCCCACTCTCCGTAAACCCTCCGTCTCCATGCCGCCTCTGCAAACGATTCTCAAATCCCATAACAAGCCCAAAGCCGTAAACTCAGCATCCAAAACCCTAACTCCACCTGTGCTACAGCAATCGGAGCCAATCCCATCGATGATTCCTGACCGTCCGTCGCAACCAGCCCTCGTCGGAGTTAACTCCGTCGTAGTCGAGGAGTACGATCCGGCTAGACCGAACGATTACGAAGAATATCGGAGAGAGAAGAAGAGAAAGGCTGTGGAGGCAGAAAGGATGAGAGAGATAGAGAGGAGGAGGCAGGAGGAGGAAGAGAGAGAGAGGAGGGAGAGGGAGGAGAGAGAGAGGGAGAGAGAGAAGGATAGAAATATATCCGGCGAGGAGGCTTGGAGGCGGCGAGCGGCGATGAGTGGCGCTGCCGCTCCAAGATCGCCGTCGCCTCCGGGTAATGGTGGAGATGGTGGGTTTAGTATTGGGAAATCGGAGACTGTAGGGTTAGGGGTTGGTGCAGGGGGGCAAATGACCGCTGCACAGAGGATGATGGCTAAGATGGGTTGGAAAGAGGGTCAAGGTCTCGGGAAGCAGGAACAGGGCATTACGACACCATTGATGGCGAAAAGGACTGACCGGAGAGCTGGTGTTATTGTGAATGCAAGTGAGACTAAGTCGGAGAAGGAGAAGAAAGTGCAGAGCGTGACGTTTAATGGACCTCCTACTAGGGTTTTGCTGCTCAGGAACATGGTATGTGTTAGCTTTGCAGGTTTGGTTGGAAAAATGATCTCTTATTGGTTTTTGATGCTGGTTACTGTGCATTTGGTTGTTACTTTCTTTGAATTTGCATGGTAGTTTCAGTGTTGTTGGTTATGGACATTTAAAAAGAGGCTGGAAACTACTTTAATCACAGAAATCTGTTCAAGTAAAGAAACAAATGATGCTGTCTGGCAGTTAGAAATGTGACCTCTTTTTGATGCTATGGCGCCCTTGTGCTAGACATTTCGATCTTTGCATCTGCGTCCAATTATCTGTTGGTAATATGTTGGTTTGCGCTGCTTCTGTGATGACCAATAGTTATGGGGCGGGACTTTTGTAGAGATAATGAGGTAGTGGGACATGTAGTTAAGCAAATCGAATGTCGGAATGTGGAATGTTTCTAATGTGCTGTGTAATTGTCTTAGAAGTACTTGAGTGTGTAATTGGTTGTCATCATATCAGTCTCTTGCATTGCCCATTAACCATTAACTTGAAGTTGAGTGCATGCCACGCCTTAGAATTTTAAATGCCGTTCTTTTCATACCTTATGCATTATGTACTTTGGGAATGTCTTTAGTCTTGGAGAACTTATCAGTTGCTAAGATGAATGCATTTTTTTTCTTCTGCTTTAGTCTTGAGAAGCTTATTGGGGTTTTTAGATAGTACATTAAATTCCAACGCTTCAGTGATGTTGAAATTCATTGATTTTCAATTTGTATCTGAAACATAAGGAAGTTGTAAGCATAGGCATTGAAAGGGAGAACTCTTGTTCTCTGATTCTGGTGGCTAGAATTTTGTAATGTGCTTCTCCTTTCCATTCCTTCGCCTTCCATACAACTGAAAGCGATTGAGAAAACCATTAAAAGACAAATAAAGTAGGAGCCAGGTTGGGTTCGAGCTTTTCTTTTTAATTTTTGAGCTTCTGATTGAGCTTGAACTCCGCCAGAAGCCCAACTTATATATTAAGTTAGCTAGGGGTTCAAAATTCTCTTCTCTTCTCTCTCCTGCAGCCATTTTTTAAAATCTTTCTTGCTTCTCTCTGCCAAGGTGCTCTTCTTTTCTCTCTACTGCTTGTTTGGTTTTCATTCAATTCTAGAAATAGACCATCTAACCATTGCTTAGAATTCCACCATTCATTTAGCTTGTTTCTGCTTTATCTATAGCAGAAACTTGCTCTTCCTTAGTAGTCTCTATTGTTACTAACTCTAAGTGGCATTTAGTGCTAGAGCAATCGCAAATCATTACCAGGGCCAAGGTGCATCCTGTAGTGAAGTTAGTACTACTTGCCTTGGCATAGTATCAAAGGCAATTGGCTTAAACCCCAGTTTCCAATGGTCTCATTGGTATTTCTCAGTCAGGTGCCCCCATGATTTGTTGTGCTCACTATTGAAAGATTATGTGGAGTAGCTAGAGGAGTTGTGTTTTGGGAGATGATTCTGGGTCTTTAGCAATTGAGACTTCAAAGCAGGGTTGATGATGATGAGCATCGATCAAAGGTGTTGAAGCTTGATGGGCTGGGTCAAGTTAGGTTAAGTTGGGAGCTGGTGTGGTTCATGATTCCGCAGGCTCGAGCTATGGCGACATGAGTCAGGCCTGATTGTGCTTTTGGCCGGGCTAGGGCAGCCTTTGACCCGGTCCATTGCCAATACTAGAATAGAGTTCACAAGAGTTGGATGATTGGTGAAGATAGCTTTTCTTTTGTATTCACTAGAGAACTAGGGTGGCTTTGTAGAAGCTATTTGTCGGCTGCATTTTCCTAGATCTTTTTGTTACTGCATGCCATTGCTTGCACAATTCTCTTTGAAAATGAGAAATTGGAGAATGGAATATGGAAGGGAGAAGCAGAAAATAATGGGGCAGTTAAACCTTTGAAATGTAATTCAAGATGTTCTATTTATGAGATAATTGCATACGTTTTCGTCTCTCTTCTTCAACAAAGGTGAAATTTAGGAGAAAAGTTCGTGCATTAGTCTTTTTTTTTTGTGCTGTCCTTGGTGTTCAGTTATTAATTATAGAGGACATCTGTTCTAATGTTTATTGTCAATTATTGACAAAGTGCTTTATATTTCACGTTTTCTCCCTACATTAGGTGTTATCCAGTTACTTTTTTGGTTATGCTGTTCATGAGATCGGGTTACTTTGGATTGTTTCCATGCTAAAGTGATTGCTGGTTGTGGTATTTTATTGTAAAAGTGAAGACGATTAAAAATTTTGCTTTCTTCTGAAAGGTGGGTCCTGGAGAGGTTGACGATGAGTTGGAAGATGAGGTTGGTTCTGAGTGTGCAAAATACGGGACAGTCACTCGAGTTCTAATATTTGAGATCACCGAGCCAAATTTCCCTCGTGAAGAGGCTGTCAGAATATTTATACAGTTCAAGCGATCGGAGGAAACCACCAAGGCATTAGTAGATCTTGACGGTCGATACTTTGGCGGCAATATCGTTCGTGCAACGTTTTACGATGAAGAGAGGTTTAATAAGAACGAGTTGGCTCCTTTGCCAGGTGAAGTCCCTGGTTTTTAATTGGTGTTTCACAAGTATTTCCAAATTTACTTCTTTGAGGATCATCAAAGTAGCAAGGTGGAAAATATTATGTGATTTCCAGTTGGACAATACAATGATTATGCTGTATCGTCTGTAGACGCAAGGTTAGAATTGAATGCTGCTATGAGCTCTATAAACACAAACCAGTTGTTTGTATCAACGATTCTAAGATGATCAATGTTAAGTTCAGGATTCGAGCGATTTTTTAACTATGTTTCTTCTGGGACGTAACTTAAGTTTGCATTGGGTTACAATTATTCATTGCTAGTAAAAATGGGGGGAAATTTTCAGCTATTGCATTTCGTGGTGTAAATACTATGCTCTCTTTAGTCGCTGTAAAAGAGGATCTATTTCTGCTCTATGCACCTTTGTTTGCTGACCAAAGCAAATATTTTTACCAACATCAAGCCAATAAGGCACAAGAAACGTTGTCATTGGTGTTGTAACGATAGGATATTATCCAATTCGTTAAACTATATGCTCTATAAAATAATAGGACACTACTGAATTTTTTTTCAAGCAAGCCAGAATAATTTAAAATGGTCTAAAGTGAACAACATTTTCTTGTCATGTAGCATGGAAATGCACATCGTCTTGATGATTAATTTGAGATGTTTCTTCTACCTAACGTATTTGCCTGTTGGTTACTGGCAAAGAACTCTTGCTTAATTCTGATTCTGGTCCTCAACCTTGAACCTTTAATTGCTTCTTAATTCTGATTCTGGTCCTCAACCTCGAACCTTTAATCGCTTATACTACCAAGCTTTCCCAACGTATAGTCAACATTTTCTTTATCATAATTTTAGTTGGTCGTTTCAATGATATGCAATTTTGAAGCTCGTGATGCCAAAAATACGATTAATAATGTCAGTAACCGGATCTTTTAACCTCCATAGGATATATTTGTAAAGGGACGCGCAAGGCAGTGATCTGTGTTGATTTGGTAGTTAAACCCTTCATCAATCTTACTAACCGTGTAATCTTTGCATCCATAGTTTATCCTAGTTTTTGTGTTGAAAAGCCAACCGTGTACACAAAATTATTCTTTCTGCTCCATAACAAAGCAGCAAAAATGAACAAACAAATGGTATACCCAACTGCGAAAAAGTACACCTTGTAATAAAATGGAGTTATTATAACTTACATTTGTTGGCACTCTAAAGGAAATACTCTATGTCAAGTTCCATGAAGGAGCAAGGATCAGGAATGTCAAAATTGTTCAACACCTGAAAAACACATTAAAGACCAAAAGATAAATGACATTAAGAATGCTACAACCAGTAAAACAAATGGGGGGAGACATAGGAAATCCATGAGTCAAGTAGTAGCTTTCTACTACAAAATATTGACAGAAAATAAATAAATATGAAGCACAATAAAGAAAAGCCTAAAGTGCAAAACCGCAATGCTGAGATTACTGGAGTAATTAGTACCTGAGGGTGCACAATACCAAAATTGCCAATGTGCTTCCCTTTGTAAATGATACTGGCTTGTCTACCCGAAAGAAACTCAGGCGCCTATAGTAATTGTTAAAGTAGCTCAGTGCAACACAACTAATGTCTGTGAGAAACTTGAAGAAATAACATATAGAAAAGATATTCTTACATCTGACCGCTCTATGTAGTACCCTGTGCTGTCACCAACTGGTACAAAAGGAGCTCCCATCACTTCCATAACTCTGTCCAGCACGGAATGGATAAGCTGCAACCAAGACGATCAAACATATCATGTCAGCTCAGTACCTTTAATATCAAGTCCCCACTTGACAACATAATGGAACAACAATGATCTCCATAATAGAGAACAAGGGAACTATGAACATTGTAAATATAGAAGTGAAGAAGCAAGTTGCCAGCAGTTGATATACACTTGACACATCAGTAATGTATGGATGGAGAGAACTTCCATTAAACCTTAAAAATCCACCAACTTATATGCAACATCTACCACTATCAATAATGCCGGTATTTTAACCTAAATGCAATTCATATTTTTATTCCAGAAGCTTCATTATCCCGGATGTGCGGCAGTGGTTTCAAAAAGCAGAAAAGAATCACAGAAAAGAACTCTTCTACAATGTAATTGGCTGCCAAATTTTCCTATATAAATGCTGTAAAATGCCTTTCCTAGGATATATCCTTTGAATTGGAATTCATGCTAGTTAAAACTCATTATAATTGCATCATTTCTTAACTACTACATTTATATGATGTAGCGGTAAAATTATATGCAACTCTAAGCCAAACATTTACATCTCCCAATGGTTTCTCAAATTTGTCAAAAGCCTTGTCATAAGAAAACCAAATAATGAGTTTATCAAACAATATCACACTCAAGCAGGCATACTCCAAAAGAAATACCACATATGAAAAACAAAAAGAACAAATCAATCATTGAGTAACAAATCAAATTTGTACCTCAAATCCAGAGTTAGAGCCACAATACAAAGCTGAAAGTGAGCGACGATTTGTTGCACCAACATCTTTGCTCTCATCCAAGAGCACTATATCACCCACTTCAAAAATCTAGTACCGGATTGAACTATGATAAGCGAGATACAAATCCTCATATGTGATATAAATTCTAGAGCAATATGGGCACACAAGAAATTATCTAAAACAGCATGTCGCCACATGTTCTGGAGATAATACCTTTATGGGCTTTGGATGGTCTTTATTATGTCCAATGATCTTCAAAGCACCAGGCATGAGGCTAGTTCGGACAATCTATGTAAGTGGAATCAATAGCAGTATAAATAGCAAAAAGATGTTCATACCTATGCCAAGAGTTATTCGTATTTGCCCTAAATCAAATAATATTAAGCCTCTTAACACAAACCTCAAAATCTGAGGTTCGGGGATTTCCAACTATCACTGCTGTTGATTTGTCATCATTTCTATTTAATAGGGAAAAATTTTCCCGATGAGAGCACAAAATCCATGTCAGAACCTCTGTAAACCCATTCATTGCAATCTAGAGAATAGCACAAGTACATAATCATTAGGAAAAGACCATGAAACAAGAAAATCAAGAAGAGAGAGAGAGAGAAGAGGAAGATGGTTTGTTTGGCAATACCTCTGCTCTAATTAGATCCTCAAGCTGATTCAAGGCCAATGGCTTCAAAGATGGTAACTTCCTCTTTGGAATATTATTATACCCAAAAGCAATTGCAACATCCTACAGGAATTGTATCTTATGTCATAAGCAGCTCAAGTGATCTTGATTCAGAGAACCATATTTGTGCTCATAGTTACGTTTGTACCTCCATAACATCACAAGGATGAAGAACATCACTTCTATTTGGAGGTACGGAGACATTAATTTTTTCTACATCACCTGACACAGATTGCTCAGCTCGCAATTGCATCCTATTCAACAGACTTGTGACCTGCAGAAAAAGACAAATAAAAATTAATTACTCCCATTACAAATTTTGACAAAGAAAACAGTGTTAATTACTTGCCTTTACAATTTCTACAGGGAGAAAGGCAAGCTATGGTAAAGGAAAAGAAAGTACTATTGGAGCTACGTCATGTCTTTTTCAAGAACTATGTACAGGTAGAAGACCACTTGCCTTCCAATTTCTCCAACTATTTCTTTGCCATTTTCTTAACATAGAAAAATTGTACTTCAGTTAATGGTTTTAACCCTAACACTCCATCTGTCAATAATATCATTCAACTCCCTACCCCACCTCCAGCTCTTTTCTCCGTGTGACAAGAAACCTTACATTTGAAAGCCTAGCTAACTTTTCCCTCCACCAAAATCTTAAATCTTTATCTTTGCAGTAGAATTAGGTTAAACTATTTTATTGACAAAAATACAGATGCAAGTACAAGACAAAGTTTGACATCCTAGAACAGTTTGCGAGAGCAAAGAGAATGAAGTGTTCAATTTTCATGGTCAAAAGAATTGAACTAATTTTTTATAATCACTAAGGGTCCATTATCAGAAAATCATGGGTACTCAGTCTTGCTAATTGTTGTGTCCAAACTAGACCGAATTTGCATAAGCAAAAACTGTTTGTTTCCAAATAATCATCTTGAGAAATAATGCCCATGTCAAATAACATGCGGGACAATTGGGAAAGACAAAAGCAAGCAATTATCACGCTAAACACCATATGAACAGACTCTCATTATAAGCAATATAATAATGGCATTGAATAACAATACCTCTTCAGTCTTTAAAGAGACTCCAACTAAACCGGTAATATATGATAGAGGAACTTCCATGTCATAGACTGATAAATCAGGATAAAAATATGATTTCCCATCAGGATATATCACTTCAACAGGTTCCACCTCAAATTTACTTTTACAATATGCTGAAAATGTTGTTACCTAAGAAATAAACCCATTATATTAGCATGATAAGGGATACGCGAAAGCTGCAATAAAGCAACCAGAAGTTCACAATTCTTTACCATTGTATTCAATACAATCTTTGCCTTTGTCAGATCAGTGGCTGTACATTCAATGAATACATTTTTTGTCTTCAAAGTGATGGCTGAATGTGCACCATTAATTATTGGGGGTAGAGATAATACAGTTCTGGCGAAGAAAATTGCAATATTTTTAAAATACAAATCTTCTTCAACCATATAAATGACATTGTATCTAAAAGGGTGAAGAAAGTGTAATAAAACTGTTGCTCAAATCATCAAATGGATACAGAAAACATGGAAAAGAAAGATAATAACATATCAAACTGCTGTCTACGAATTGTGCTTTCAGTGAAAGGTGCAGCATAAGTATGAAATAGTTAACAAGAAAGATAATAACATATCAAACTGCTGGCTCAATCTGAATTTTGTATCCCTTCCTAAATAAGAATATCCTGCATGTTTTCTATGAATATATTTTGCAATCTTAACAAATCTCACATTATGGTAAGCAGGGTAAAACAAATCCACCAAGAGATGGCCATCAGATGGAGAATGTGCTGAGCTTTAACCAACTATTAGAACAGTCAAGCATCTCTATTCGATTGAAATCCAACAAGCCATAGATGCATAAAACTAATAATTAGTATGGAGGAAACTCAACATATTAACTCCATGAAATACAATGCCTCAAGTCTAATATTTTTATAGCAAACTTTAATATAGCTATTACTCCAGAAACAGGGGATTAAATGAAGGCAGGGGTGTAATATGTGACAAAATTAATAGTTGGCTGGCATAAAAGCCTACCATCATACTAAATGCGATTGATATGAAGAAAATGTGTTAATACCTATTTTGGTCATAGAAAACTGGGAACACGGGTGAATTCTCAATTATGTGCAGAAACTTCTTCAGCTTCAAATCAGACTGCCAAAGACACAATGTTAGGAGGCATGGCAAGAATCCCACGTTTTGGCATCTAGTGAACAATTTAGAACACCAATATTCAACTAGATATAGAAACGTGGCAGATATAAAGATCTAAAAGACATTTAAAAGTATAAAGTCAACACGCAGACACAGTGCTGGATAGTCAAGCATTAATAAATTTGTGTAAATACACCACCAACAGACAAATAAGAAATCAAGATTTAGGTTCACTAACCTTGTACAATTCCATTAGTACATCAGCTCTAAAGGCCTTCTCCTGAATTACAAAGAGCCAGGTGAGAAATCATGAGCAGTAAAGCAATCATCTGGCATGCTTTATAAAATACAATACCTGTTTCAGCGGAACAAAGTTTATCTCCACCGGAGGCAAAGCCTGAAAATAACAACATTAATATTCAAAATGGAATATATTAGTTCCCTATAAGCTATTACAATAATCACAGAAGGCACACGAAGAAAAACTTGAAGTAAATTCTCTTGGGAAAGAAGAGAAAATGCAACCTGCAAAATCATAGTCAATATAAGATGGAATTATGAGAAACCGAAAAGCTGAATAATTATCTTCGTAAAACAATTGTTACTATCATATAAGGTCATATCAGAAATGGAGTGAAGAAGTAAAATATTCTCAATGGACATAGATATCATATAAAAAATCATCCATTTGTTCATCCAATGAGGTTAAAATTTCATTAAAGCATCCAAAACTCCAAGAACTATCTCAAGATAGTTTCCTTTTTATTGTATTCATTCAAGAAAAATATAAGGATGATCCAATTTAAGGTAAACACCAATCTTGGATGTAGCAACAGAAGGTATTAGAGAAATCAACCTCATAAGTAAAAGGGCCTTGTAAGGTGTCCAAGTCATGTGTCCCAATTGCAACTAACGTTCTCCTCCTAAAACAGAAGATGATGCAAACAGAATATAGAAAAGCATCCCTAATCTCCAAATTGTAGAATAATCATGCATCAAATTATGAATACTACCTGCAGATGTTTTGATGAAGCTTATCTTGGAGGTCAATAAAGCTGTTGTAACTTGCTTCATCAAATGTAATATCTCTCAAAATAGCACAAACAACATACAGACCGATCAAAGCTGTCTATTGGAAGGAGCAGATTTCCCATAAGCCATGAATAAGAGTAAAATAATCAACCATACTCAGTTGCCAAAAAGAAAACATACCTCGGGTTTTACATGCATCTTAATGGTTGATTCCTTGCTAATGTTGGCAAGTTTATAAGTTGGCATCTTATCCTGCTTATTGAAAATGCGGAGAGCTTGAGCGAGACCCTCAAGGCAAAGCAAATCATATCTGCATAGTCAAAAGAGATTATCAACAATCTCAACTATCCCACCTCATATCATGCCAACAATCCATCGTGCCTGTTAAAATTTACCACCTTTAAACTTTACAAAAAAAAAAAGGAGAAAAATCTCCAATCCAATTATCAGAATATCATAGATTGAATCAACCACTTGATTATTCACGGAATGTAAACAACAGTGCAATGAGTTAATCCAAAATGAAATTAAACCCCCCTAACATGCAAGCAGAATAACTACCTGTTAGCCGGCACTTCAATTTTGTAAATAATTTCCTCATCACCCTCAGCTTCCTCTTCATCCAAATGTTTCTCTTTCCTAATAATCGCCTTCTCAGTGGTCTGGCACAATCAAAAACATTCTTTTATGCCATAATCCAACAAAACCAAACTTCACTTCGAATTAAGATGGAAAAAAAGCAGACAGTTGAAAGTGAATAATTTACCACATCATCAAGCTCAATGCCGAAGCTGAAGCAGAGGTCCTCAAACTCTTCTTGAGCTAGAAATAAACGAAAATCAAACACAAGTTGAAAAGAAAAATCCAATTTCTGCGATTCTGACATACAGAGACGATAACTTACTATACTTCCTGCCTAAAGCCGCAAACAGACGATCTCTCCCCACGCTCACAGTCGGCATTTTCCAGTCCAATAGAAAAGCAGCAAGCAACTGACAATGTTGCGTGTGTCTGCGAAACCCTAGACGTGCGTTGAGTTGTAGAGACCAGAGTCATACTTGGGTTGAGGCTCGGCTGACTTTTTGGGTCCATAGCGTTTTGGGCTTTAGTTGTAATAAGCCCATTATTAGTTTAATTTATTTTCTAATCTAATGAATTCAAAGTTCAATATGAAAATAAGTATAACTAAACCCATTCTCGTTTCCGAACATACTACAAAAGGGATGAATATGTTATTAGAGGAATGTTTGCTTTATTATGTTTTTAATTTTTAATTTTTATTTTCAAATTTAGTAAAAAAATCTTTTTACTTGAGGTTCTAATTTTAGAAAATTAAGTAAAATTAATTAAATAATTATAATTAAATTTAAAATATCTTCAAAATATATATTTTAAATAAAATTTAATTTAATAATTAAGATATATTTAAAATAAATATTTACTTTTAATTTTTAATTTAAATTTAAATTATTTAATTTAACAAAATAAAATAATTTTATTGATAATTTACTAATAAATATTATATGATAAATTAAAATAAATTTAATTAATTGAAATCCTTTATCTTTAAGTTTTATCTAATATATAATCATCATCAACGATAAATTAGACATGTTAACAACTAAATAAGTTTTTATTTTTATTTAATAAAAAACATAAATTAATGAAAAATTATAAATCAAAAGAGAAATAAAAATAAAGCCAATAATTCATAAATTTATTAAGCATAATATTTGATTTGTTTAATTATTCTTTTTGATACGATAAAGCAAATACATTTTTGAAGAAAGTGTATAAATTAAATTAAAAATTTTAATTTAAATAACTTATAATAAAAATTAAAATTATTAAAACAAACATTAATTAAGTTAAACTTGATTATAAATCAATCCTTTATTTTAGGGATTTAACAACTAAAATTTAATAATTAAACATATTTTTATTTAAAAAAGTAATAAATAAAATAAAAATAGAAATAAAGTTGGAAATATTAATTTAGGAGTTGTTTAGTTTTACTTTTTTGATGTAATTTTTAATTTTTAATTTCTTTTAAATAAAAATAAATTTTTTATTTAATATATTAAATTTAAATTTAATTGTTAAAAAAATTTATTTAAAATTTTTATATATTTTGATCTTTAAATTATATTACCGAAAATTATTAAATTAAACTAATTTTATTTTCTAAAAGCAAGTGGACAACAATCCTCCTCCATCTATGGAGGAAAAGGGAAATCGCAGTCACCATTTGCCCAACCCAACCATTTTAATTTATCTACTTAATAAATGAAATAAATAGAAAAGGGGCCTCAGGACATTTTCCATAAATATAACACCAAACAAAGCCCATTTACTTATATATATACAACTTAGGAAATTACTTATTAGTTATTTTTCACACTCCTCTCCCGCTATTGCAGGTTCTTCTGTTTCCTTCCTCCTCTCCTTTCTCTTCATATCCATAGCTCTGTGTTTCCATCGATCCAATACGGATATAGGTTTTAATTTGCCACGGATTTCACGATTCTAGGGTTTCCGTTTTCATAGCTTTGCTATTGCTCAATTGCTGGGTTCTGGATTATTTAGACTTAGGGTTTGCAGATCTGGGATCGCATTCGTTTCTGGAGGTGGGTTGATCTCATTCGATACGAGATGTTTTGGCGTATGGCGGGCCTCTCCACCGCTTCTCCGGTTAGTTAACTGATTTCTCGCTCTACTGTCTATGTTCTTATTGATCTTTTGGTTGTCTACGTGTGTGTATTTACGTGTTTATGATGTTCTAATTTGCTGTTTGGTTCCTGCGAAAATGTGAGGTCAGCAAAGAAAGGACATTGAATCTGATTACCAGTTGGTTCTTAGTGGTTGGGGCCCGGAGTTTTATATAGACTTTTTTCCCTGCTAAAGTGCCAGTTGTGTGTGCCATAGAATTGCAGGTTGCTCTTTTAGTTTATAACGTTGAAGAATTTTAATTTGCTTAGAGTTATAGAACGAGCTGTTAATCTCATGTTTTATCCCTGTTATGCTTTCAATTTATTTTTTCAAAGTCACATCGAACACCCAGATAAACGGTGGAAGTGGACGCTGTAGAGTCTTCTTATTAACTCTTTATGGAAATAATGGATGCCCACATACTGTATTGTGGGTAAACATTAGTTGGGGGACTTTTAGGTTCATTAATCTTCTGTGGACATCTATTTTTAGATACCACAGTTCATATGAAACGAGCAGTGCAGTTTGAATCATCTTAAGATTAGATGAAGAAGACCCATATCTATGAATTTCTAAAAGATATGTTTTGGTTAATTAAAGAAGTTGTTGGCTTTAAATGGATGTTGTATGCAATATGCATGTTATCTGTCACTTAAAGAGGTTTTCAATTACATAGTCTTGCTCCTTGATCAACATAGTAGCGATTCATTTTAAGAACAGAAAAAATTAATTGCAAACTGAAGTGAAAGAAAAGAAAAAGAAAAATTGAGTACTCTTTACCTTCTGATGTCTTTCTTGTTGAGTAAAATAAAATTCAGGTATCCTGGAGCAGCATCTCACTTAAATTCATAAAAAAGGTTGACATGTATTCTTAAACATTGATATTTGGATGCCAATTCTCTTTGAGGTCATTGTAATGTGTAATTAGTATATTTACCTAGTTAAATCTTGATGATAGGAAAGTTATTGCCTGGGCATTTCTGCATATTTTTATATGCCCCCAATGTGAAAAAAAGATATGATAATGGGTTGCTATCTTTGGGTTTATTTATATTTCCATTGAGAAACTTGTGGCAAATCCTATGATTTTTTTTATGTTTCTTCTAACAATATCCTGAAGCAGCCTTTTCAAGATTGCAGGTGGAGACAATATTAGATAAGGACAATTTTACACTGGAGGAGCTTCTTGACGAAGATGAAATTATTCAAGAATGCAAAGCTCTTAACGGGCGCCTTATCAACTTGTAATTCCTAGCCACCAAGTTTCTTCTTACATTTTCTGAATGGTTTTATCTTTTTCATTATGTCTTTTTCTTCAACTATTAGATTTTGCAGCAGCTATGTTGTCAGTATTTGCTGCCTACTCTGGTTTTTGAAATGTTATCCAAGGAACTTTTTTCAAACTCTCTCTGTGGACTGTGTCTCAAATTGTTTACAGGACTGAAAGAAGGGAGGATTGAAATTCTTATGCTTGAGGACTCTTTATTTATAAATCAGATGACCAATAGAGCAAAGAACAGACATTTTAAGTGACTTGTGTAAGAGGATGATGTTGAAAGAGTTCTTTTCTTTTGTTTCTTTTAGGGGATGTAATCCAATGTCCTGCTAGTTGGGGGAGGGGGACTAATACAACTAACTTACAAGGTTCAAGATAGACTAGGAATGTGAGGGGATGGCCATGAAAAGGGAATTTAGAAAGTTTTCGATTGTTTGTGATCTTCTTTCAAGTACACAGCGGATGGATGCATGAACAATTGTCATGATTGGTATATGGAGTTTCATGTCTGCTTGATTTTCAGTTTAAGATGGTGAAGCATGATTTTAGTTCAATTGCTAAAGGTTGTGATATATCTGTGGATACAAAGGTTGTGTTTGTGAATAGAAAATGTTATATGTTGACCACCACATAGTTTGGCAAGTGCTTTTGCTTCTAGTTTAAGTTGGTGAGCCATGAACCAAAAATTATTTTCTCTGGAAACATTTTTATCTAAATTATATAATATGCTCCAACTATTGTTTGTTAAAATGGATATTATTTGTGTGGATAATGATTTTTGATCCTTTTTGTATTTTCCTTTTGTTTGGATTGACACTTGTTTTGTGTAAATTGGTACATTTACAAGGTTCTTATTGTTGGATCTTGTTTTACTTATGTTGTCCCACATTGCAGTTTGCGGGAAAGGAGTCAAGTTGAACAACTTATCCGCTATATCGTAGAAGAAGCTCCTGAGGATGCTGAAAAAAAGCGAACCTTCAAGTAGGCTTCTTTGATGGTCATGTCCAGAGCTGTCAGATGTTGCTGAACAGCTCAATGTGCTTTTTTCTTTTTTGCTATCTTAACTTTAGAGGATGTCCTCTAAAGATAGACTTCTGCTTAATGCTGCTGTTGCATTTTGTGTATAGGCTGCCCTTTATTGCTTGTGAGATCTTTACTTGTGAGGTTGATATCATACTCAAAACCTTGGTGGAAGACGAGGATGTATGAATTCTTCTTCCCAGCAAAGCATAACCTTAAAACATTCATGATTAGCATATTCATCACTAAACTTGTTACCCTTTACTTGTGTGCAGTTAATGAATTTGTTGTTTTCCTTCCTGGAACCAAATCACTCCCATAGCACACTGCTGGCTGGGTACTTCAGCAAGGTATTACATGGTTGAATATTCAGATTGATATGTTTTGGAGTAAGGTGTTCTTGTTGTTTGGACACAAAGGGCTCCATCACCAGAATTTGATCCTTGGTGGAGGAAGATGTTGGGCTCAATGGTTTAGAAGGAGATAGTATTAGCATTGTACTTGGCAGTTTTTCTTGTTGCTTGGTAAAGACTAGTGATTATTTATGTGTCTCAATTTTTTCTGCATTATTATCTTTCTCAGGTTGTTGTATGCCTGTTGTTGCGAAAGACAGCTCCTCTCATGAACTATATCAAAGTAAGTTTGTCCCTATTTTATCAAGGAAATGCCCTCATATGCCTTTTCTTCTGTTATGTAGATGGAAGGCTCAGTTTGCAGGAATAAATATTTCTTTTCATTCATGATTGTAACTATCTAGGCACAATTTTTTAATTTCTGTTTCTTTTCTTGAGCCTTAGGTATGCTATATAGATTTGAAGTCATGGTTTTCCTTCCAAATTGTATAAATGTGAACTGTATTATGGTTCCATTTATCAATCTTAATTTCATTTACGGTTTTAGACCTGCATCTGTTTCTTTAAGTTTCTTTCATTTCTGTTTCTGCTTTTTTTTTCATAGAAATACATATTTAGGCATAAAAAACATTGTTTTTAAATTGTATGAATGTGTCTCTGAGCCTAAAAATGTCAGGAGGTTTGAGAAAATCTGGAGTTCCTTTCAACTGAGGAATAACTAATCATAGTGTCATTATAAAGAAGTGTGTAATTTAGTGTTGGGTTTATGAGTAGCTGCTCTTCTGTTCTTCTTCTTCTTCTAGCTGTCTAGCTCTTGATGTTATTGCTCTTCAGGTTGTGGATCACACTGTTTTGTGCTTGGTTTTCCTTGTTGGTAATGCGTTTTTTATCTATTCTGCTGTTCTTAATTTGTTTTCCAGGCTCATCAGGAAATTCTTAGGCAGTTGGTTGACCTACTTGGCATTACATCAATTATGGAGGTTGGGTGCTATTTATGTTGTTTGTGCTTCCGATATTTGAAGGCTAAAGCATTATGTGATGCAACTTAAAAAGTTATTTTGTGCAATTTGTGGTCTTGATGATTTATATTGCATTTAAATATAACATAATTGTGTTTAGGTCAATTACTATTGAAAACAAATTCACTATTCTTACTATGTTTTATTATCTACAAGGGTTAACTTTGAAAGGCTAATGGTGTTAGGGTTTCATACATACCTTTGCAGATGTATGAAGGATTTCAATTTATGAAATATGACCTTTTCTAGTGATGTGCTTATGTTGAATTTGTCACATCCTGCATCTCTTTTTCAATTTTTATATTGTTTCTGTTCCTACATCTATTTTGTGCCTAAACCATCAAGTTCATTTTCTGTTTGCTAAGCAGCAGCAAAGTTATCAACATTAAGCTCCTAATTCTTCATCATGATTCTTCTGCTTATTGATTATCAGGTTACTCAAGTAGCAGTTAATCTGATGAAGTAATATTTTAATCCTATTCCTAATCATGTTTTCTCGACCTCAAAAACCTCATTCTATATCTTTGGAAATAATAACCATCAACATTGGATGCAATATTAAGTGCCATTAGATCTTTAGATCTGCCCAAAGTCAAATCGGTATTTGGTCACCAGCAAGTGGCATGGGCTCATGTTCGAATTCATATTCATATCCTTCACTGTTTCTGAAAATTTGTTTATCTGTATCGATTTATCTACATATTACCTCTGATCAATACTCTTCCCCCTTGTAAATTTCATGTGTACTAATAAATTTCATCCAGATCTAAAGATAACAAAGTTTTATTTTTCTTCCTGTACAGGTGTTAATTCGTCTTATTGGTGCCGATGAACATACGTATACAAATTATATGGATGCAATGCAGTGGATAGAGAATACGGATGTGCTGGAGATGATAGCAGACAAGTTCAGCTCTTCTGTGAGTTAGATTAATTGTCTTGTTTGCATGAAATGATTGTTACTCTATGTATTGGACATGGATATTTTAGCTCTTTGAGCTAATGCTGGTGGATAAAGTTGACACGCTTAGTGTGTTAGATCTACCTGTGGAAGTATATTGAGGACGTTACCTATTTTTTGCATTGACTTCTCATTGTTGCTGTAGTAATAGTTTGTCGTGTGAATGTTACAGGATTCTCCAAAGGTTCATGCTAATACGGCTGAAATGCTTTGTGCTGTGACACGATCTGCTCCTCCTGGTCTTGCTGCTAAAGTTTCTAGCCCAAAGTAGTGTTTGGTTCCTATTTTCATATTTCCTTGAGTCTGCTTTCATTTCTTTTTTAGCTTCTGTTTTTTTTTTTGGTTGCTAATTTCCTCTGTGCCCTATTTGCAGTTTTATTGGGAGGTTGTTTCGCCATGCTTTGGAAGAATCACGACCAAAATCTGTACTTGTTAGCTCATTGTCGATATGTATATCCTTATTGGACCCTAAGAGGCCAACTTTAGGGACTTATCATCCATACATACGCCAGCTAACTCATGCCTCCAATGTAACTGCCAGTCCTGAGACTGTTAAGGGCATGCTGGAGAGCTTAGGTAATTCTCTATTTTGGTGCTGCTGTTTCCCACAATGCTCAGCTGATAGCCTTCCTCTCTGCCTCTTATGATGGATTCAAAATGAAACTCAAAAGATTATGCAGCAGTGAACTTTTATCCAACTTTTCTAAGTTTGGTTTACTATAGCCCCGGCGTACATTTTGTGGTGCTAGTTTGATGTCCTGAAAAGCTGAGTAGAGAATTTTATTGTGCTGTAGGATCTCAAAATTGTTTGTGTATCCAAATCTTTTCATTTCAAGTCAGACCATAAATATGCACATAACACACACAAACATACATCCGGATAAAAGTACGATAAACTTTCTTTTAATAAGCTGTGAAGAGTTTTAACTGTAGGTGATCCCTTAACCATCCCATCAAATAAGTAGAAGATTCATAAAACTGTGAAATGTTACCTTGTCATAATTTGATGTGTTTCCAATGCCAATAAAAATTAATATGTCCAGTATTTAATCCAGAGAACTGACAAAATAAAATTTGTCCCAAGCTTGAATATCAGAAGTTTCTCCTTGTCCCGGACCATCGTAAGGAAAACTATAACCAAAATCCTTTTTATCTGGCCCTAAATTAGAATGCATCTAAAGCACCTTTTACTAAGATCGTAGTTGTAGTTCTTCTTGAGCAATTACCTGATTATTCTTCCTTTCCTTAGTTCTTCCTTTAGACTCTCTATTCTCTCTCTGTACTTGATTCTCTTTCTGGATGGATTTCTAACAAGATGGAAGAATTGCAGCCTATCTTGATGTTTCTGTGTGGGAACATACTTTTAGTGGCATCTAAGAAACAGATGAGATTACATAGACCGACCAAAGCAGCTGGCTTATTGACTATTTTTCATATAATTGTATGGAGAGATGCCTTCAGTTTCAACCTAAGAAATGAATTAGATTTAGTTTGGGTTTAGGATTATTATCCCATCATATGCATTGTGTGAATATTCTAAGCTGGTAAACATCTTTCTATCAGGTCATATGCATGGGGTGATTATGTTGAGAGTTAAAGATATATTTTGTTGAGTCCCAAAGAAACTATATGTTTTTAAACTTTGAAATTGTTCAATGCCACATAACTGGAATTATTATTCTCTAAGAATATTTAGTTTCATTTGACTTTACCATGTATTTATACCTTTTTTTTGTTGGCTACAGGAAACTGAAAGATAAAGACAATGTATTTTCTAGTTTCTTCTGTAAGTATATAATGTATCATGTTTCTGTATTCAGGTGATCTTCTAAAACTTTTAGATACTTCATCAACAGAGGATGTCTTGTTAACCACATATGGTAAGCTGCAGCCACCTCTTGGAAAACATCGTCTAAAGGTAATTTCCTTTTAGCTATATTTCTTCTGAAACCAGCTTCTTCAATTTGCACGTGGGATTTATGATTTTTCATTTCTGAATTATGGTTTTATAATACCTCATGTTTCATCATTTTAAGCTATTGCATTAGTTCTTCAGACATTTGTGCTGTTTTCCTGAGAATCATACTTATGCTGACTCTATCTGAAATCATTTATTTTCAGATTGTTGAGTTCATTTCAGTCTTACTGACTGTTGGTGGTGAGGCTGCTGAGAAGGAATTGATTCAACTCGGAGCAGTAGAAAGAATTTTACTTTTGTTTTTTGAGTAAGTTCAAGGTTTCCTTGTATGCTGGGAAGGATATAGAATTGTAGGGTTAAATTGTTGCTTTTATGCCTGTAGGTACCCCTACAACAACTTTTTGCATCACCATGTAGAGAGCATTATTTTCTCATGTTTGGAGAGCAAGAATGCTTCTTTGCTTGAACATCTTTTTCATAAATGTGATCTTGTTGGAAAGATATTGGAGGCTGAGAAAACCATTAAATTGCTGGCTGAACCAAACAAGGTTATTTTACTACCATTGTCTCTTTGAGGATTACTCCTTCCCATAGTTCATAGTTTCCCTATCTTGTTAGTTTTGATGGTATCTGTTTCGCTTTCTGGTTGCCATATCTGTTAACCATAGATGTTGTATTCTCCTGCAGCCAACAATCCCTGCTGATGGTAGATCACCACCCAGGATAGGGAATATTGGACACTTAACTCGTATATCTAACAAATTGATTCACTTGGCAAATAGCAACAGCGATATTCAGACATACTTGCAGGTTTGTTCTATTCATTTACAAAATGAATATTAGCATATTAGGGAGGAGTCTAACATCATAGCTTTGTCTAGTTGTTGAAACAAAGTTTAGTTTCTACAGGTTGATATTATGTTTGTGATTTGTCTCATAAGGGCTTGTTTTCATGGCAATCTGTAAGTGCCAAATTCTGTATGGAGAATTTTTTTTTCCTTCAATTTTCTCTTCAGATCTTTACGACTATTTAATATAATAGTTGATTTGAAAAAATAGCATTATTATTATTTTATTCTTTTCTTATAAGAAGTTATTTCTTGCTATTTCTTTTTTTGACAGCAAAACAGTGGATGGAGTGATCTGCATGCAAATGTCTTAACAAGGCGTAATGCTGTGGAAAATGTCTATCAATGGACCTGCGGGTGGGTTATCTTTCAGATAATCTTATGGCATTACCAGTTTACTAATCTTTACATGAAAGCGTTTACATCTATAATCGGTAATCACGTATCATTTGGTCCATTTGTTCATTCCAGGTTTATTCTAAGTGGACCAAAAACAGACAGAAAAGAACATGGTTTATGATATTGGAATTCTAATTGTGCCTCCTATCACCATTTAACAATGAGGAAAAGCATCATGATGAGTTTTGAAACCCTAGCAGAAACTGCATCACATCCCTAAAAAATAGAGAATTTAAAGAAGATGAAACATTTTGACTGCAACTTTAAGGGATAATTCACTATCTGAAAATGTTTAACAAATCTTCCTTTGATCTTTTTCTTATAGCGAAGGGGACTTGACAATGATTTTTATGATCTATCTATTTGCGTATGAAAGAGCACTGTGATATTCCTGTTACCCAAGTGGCAAGTTATTATAAAACTCATAAGAAGTTGGATGTTTTGGTATTTGCTTTGGAGAGGTTGTGCTTGCTTCTTTCCCTTTTGTGTATGTGGTACACACTGTAACTGCAGTGGATTTGTAGTTATGGTGCCTCGAGTAACAGCAGTCATAGTGATATCCTTTGTTGTGCCTATTGTACTTTTTTCCTGCCATGGCAGTACTTAGTATTACATACTCCAAATATCTTGTAGGAGGCCTACTGCTCTACATTACCGCAGAGATAGCGATGATGATGATTACCAGGATAGAGACTATGATGTTGCAGCTCTTGCAAATAATTTGAGTCAGGCTTTTAGATATGGAATATACAGCAATGATGATATAGATGAGGTGCGGCTGTACATCATAATAATTGTTTCTCTCTCAACTCATCAGATTTTGAGTTTCTGTACTTTAAATAATATAATTGGATGATTAAGAAGATTCCAAATAAAGCCAATGGGAAAGGATTTTTGGGGTGTTTCTTCTTTTGGCGAGACGAATAGAAAATATAAGTGAAAAAGAGCTGCTTATGTGATAACTTGACAACAAGGAACGGGTACCATTTAAATATGAATGAACTTTTATCCTATTTAAGCTGCTATCTATTTTCTTTGTTTGGTCCATTGAATAGCAATATCTAATATGTTCTGAAACTTGTGATATGTAGCAACTGATTACAGAGAAACATTGAAAACTAACAATCTCCTTCAGTTTGATTCTAAGATCCACATGCATTGGTAAATAGTTGCTGTCATCAATGAGTTCTTTATCTCTAGACTCTCATGGTATTATTTTGGCTTGCTTGATACAAAGACGTATCATGTTAGAGATGGAATACCTAGGACTAGACAGCAACAACAACAACAACAACAACACCTAGTATGAATCCTGCTTATTTTAGGACTTGACAGTAATATATCTAAATGATTGTGTTGCTTCATTAGTTGGTCTCACAAAAATAGCATTTAATGAAGTTGCAGGATAGTGTTGGAACTGTGTGTTTGTAATATTAAGCTCCTTTATAACATATAAAGATAGCTTCTCATCTAATTTCAGTTTAGACACTGCAGGTTCATGCGTCGCTTGAGCGGGATGACGAGGTATGATAATCTTTCTCAGTTCAACAAAACAAAAATGAATCGATACAATAATATGACATGAATTATGTAACAGCTGAGAACTACTTTGGGAGGGCATTTCTTCTATCTTGTAGAAAAAATGATTCTCCAATATTGAAAAAGCATGGATCAAATGGTGTTTAGTGTTTAGAGTAGGGAAGGTTTCAATGCATGATACATTGTTATATATGTGTTTGGTCATCATGGGATTGTTAAAAAAAATCAGTTACAACTTATTCAATTATAATTTTAAGAGATTTTTTTTTCTCAAATAGTAATATGAGAGAAACTTTTGATTTATTGTTTGTAAAAGATTCTTAATCAGGCCCAAGTAATTTCCTAGCTGGTCTTGAAAATAATGCTTGATGGTGTATATCATATATCAACAATGGCTGCTCTTTCTCTTGAAGTAGAAAGTGACATTTATGATAAAAAGATATTTGACTTTGATACTTGGCAGGATGTCTACTTTGATGATGAATCTGCTGAAGTTGTTATATCTTCTCTGCGTTTGGGAGATGATCAGGAAAGGTTAGTCGTTTCTTTGTATCTAATACTGTATATAGCAACAGTAGAATTTATTTTGTTCTGGGAGCCTGCCTGAAGATGTAGCCGGCTTGAATTACAATTTTGACTTGTTAAAGTGGCGTGACTCTTCATTTGGCCGTTAGTTTGCCCATCTCTTTTCCATCCTGCCTACATCCTACTCAGGAGTTTTTCTTTTTTGGATCTATCAGGAAGCTTTTTACGGTCATTACATACTAAAATATGCATCTATAGATATAACCTGCTATGGTAGTTTTCTGTGGCTGTCTAGGTTAGTCTCATCAGCAAAATGTATTTACTGGTTTAGGGACAGATAAGCCTGATTGGTTGTAGTGGAATGCCAAAAATTTAGCAGTAAAAAGTTCTAAGCATAAAAACATGGGGCGGAACTATTGATCTTTTATAGTGAATCATTGCACATTGTTGGTGCTACTTATTTTGGGTTATTTATCATCTTGAGCACGTTAAATTTTACTTGGTAATCATGTGACTGTCATGTGACCTCGTCACAGAGAAATGCGGAACTATTTTCGTCGTCTATATAATACTCGCAACATTCTCACTTCTTGGGTTATCTTTGGAGTTTGCAGTGGCTCTCTTTTTACAAATTCCAATTGGTTTGCATTTGAGGATGACAGAATTGCCAATGAACGCTCTGCTGGTGCACTTTCTTCATCCTCACCCAATAATGAAGGATCTGCTGGTATTAATGGTGAAGGAGATGAACAGGTAATGGGTAATAAAGATAATGAGTTGGAAGATAGTGGAACTTCTCTGGTGCCTGAATCAAGTATTATCGATGCATCCGAGAACCTGTCCAAAGATTCAAATGAAACAGGAATTAATTCAAGTGACAAGTCACCTGTCTGGGTAGAGTGGAGGGAGACACCAGATGTCCATAACCCGTCTAATTCAGATCTCCCTCCTGTCTCAAATGGTGCGGTGGTTAATTTGGAGGGTCTGGGTAGTTCTGGTGATCAACGATCTACTGGACCTCCGTGTTCCTTTGACGAATCAGTAACCAATGACGCTGCTGCTGCCAAGGAGTTCCATACTGCAGCAACTGAAGGCCCTAATGAGGATACTGCTGCGGAGGAGTTGCATACTGCAGCAACTGAAAGCCCTAATGAGGATACTGCTGTTAACGAATTACTAACTGCTGCAAGTGAAAGCATTGGTAACAAGCCTACGGCAGTGGCAGATTTTGGTAATGCAAACCCATGTCCAGACCCTTCAGCTTCTGGCGTTGCAAAGGTTGTTGTAGGGACCGAGGAAACTCATCAGGCAACCGAAGGTGCATCTGAAGAGGCCAAAGATCAGAAAAAGGATGTCAGTGAAGCGGAAAACTGATGTACAATCTGGACAGTCAGTTTTAAAAGTGGGACTAACATCATATATTTTGGGACATTGATCAGGCAGGAAGAATAGAATGGTACTGGTGGTTGACCAGGTGATTGTATTGTAGAGCCTTCTGTACATCATCAATGGGGCATCCTTGTTTTAGTAGGGGACGATTCTTTTTCCGTGCCTATCTCTCTCTCCCCCCCTCCCTGGCTCCGTCTTCACCCACTCCAACATCTCATCACAATCAAAGATTAGGGATGGGACAAATATTTCATCTTCCAACTATTGTATGAGCCGAATCCAAATGTGTTCATTAATATTAAGCTTCTATAGCCTTTCTCTGATGATTTAGAAGCTAGAATTTGTATGGCAGAGCAATTATATTTATTTTCTTCACTATAGCATATGTTTCACCAATCACCCTTAACCTGCTTCCCTACATCCATCAGAAAACCAGGAAAGGGAAGATCAAAGAGAAGGGTAGGAACAGACATTTATACTAGTACGTTCGCTTCACCTCATGGAAAATGAATTCAAATCTTCAAATGGTGACGGGGTTTAATTCTAAGGCGTGTCCTGTTTCGAAGCCAACACCTGAGTTGTCTGTAATGCTAGTTGAATTTGGATTTGGACTGGATAAATAACGAATTGATTAGTTGAAATAAGCCAGGTGAGAGAGTGCAATGCCATTTGTTATGGCTTGGATACAAGGACAAGAGCCTTGGTGTGCTTAAGGTTATTATTCAACAGGGGTCCTACGGATAAGATCCACCGTACTTCTTGTGTTGGTAATGTTGTGTGCTGTCCAAGCAAATAGTATGAAGTTATTCATTACCGAAACTCCTTATGCGGGTATTTCAGTTATGCAAGACCTAACATTTATGCTCATTCGTTGTTCTTAGTTATGGTGTGGTCATAATATTTAGTGAAGTTACTAGGTCAACCGAGTTCATTCAAACAAACATTTGAACCGTGTAGCTTAGCACCTGATATTTGCTTATTCAACGTATCCATATGTACTCACAACTTTGGTTTTGATTAAAAGTTTGTTTATGTCACTTACATGTTCCATTGGGAAGGATCATCAAGTTTCTAATGCTTCCTGGACTTGCATTCTTTTCAATGGATTTTGGATGCTTGGTCGCAAGTTTGTTAGTATCTTTATCGCCTGTCATAGAGGTAAACTTGGTATAAAATCTAAATTGGAAGATGAGCTGCTGAGTGTCCACACCGCATTATAATTTACGAAAATAGATTGATAATTCGTCTTGAATTATTGTCATTATATTTTTCTGGATTAATTAAAAAAATGGATCAATCAAGTCACATAAATGAGACGTTACATAGAAAATTTCACAATTCGTTAAATTAAAAATTCTATCGAAAGTATTAAATAAAATTCTTAAGCAACTGCTAAGTATTTATTTCTTAAATAAAATTTTTAAGCAACTGCTAAGTATTTATTTCATATTTATACAACGATAAACATGAAGCTTTTCTGTTAGAAAAATTTTAAATGTTTTTAACCAGTTGAAAAGAAAAAAATTATTCGTGTATATTATTATTTAAATTATTTTTACTAACTAGAAAAAAAAAAATGAGTCACGTAAAAATGGAGTTACATAGAGATCAATCTTATATAAAGAGTTACGACAACATTATATCTAAACCAAGGACATGAGTACTGTGTTGTACCGATTAGAGTACGATATTCAAATCTTTGGTACTGTATTGGTTATAGATACCAATTGATATCTGAAATATTAGAAAATTTCGGGTGGCAAATTTAAATTCCTAAAGTTAGAAACTAAATTGGAACTAAAACCTAACCAGATTCATTTTCTTTCTCCAATTAGATATAAGGAGTTTACTTACACGAGAGATCTTCAATATGGGCTTTGTGAGAGAATATACTAGTGAGTTTTGACACCATACTTCAACCCAAAACCTTAACATGTTAAGTTTATGGGTCCTTTTCACTTATATATCCTTTACTAATTTTATCTCTTTCTAATTTGGGATTCCTATTCACACTCCAACAATCTCTCCCTCAAGTGTGAACTTTCACGTTGGTTTGGACTCTCCTTTGAGTGAAAGCATTTTTTCTTAGCAGCCCGAGTATATGACGTTACTAAGAGCCTTTTTACTTTATTGGTCTAGGCCCATAAGGAGTCTCCTTGCTTTTCTTCGTGAGGAGGCAATCACGAAATCTGACTACTATCTTTATACTCGTCCCTTACTCAACTATTAGCTCTGATACCACTTATTAAATCTGAAGAGCCTACTTATATGGGAGATTTTCAATATGAACATAATAAGAGAACATATATTTATGGACTTTCACACCACATTTGAACTTAAAACCTTAAAAAGTATTAAGTTTACGGATCTTTCATCTCCACCTTACAACCTTCACTTTCATGCACATCTCTGTGCTGCTGCTGCTTATAGTCTTGCCGTCGCCGTTCCTCATCCCCAATTGTTGTAGCTTCCTCTCCAATCGCCACTTGCCTCTGCTTCCTCCACCACTCGCTGCCTCTTCCTCCGTTGCTTCCTCGGCAGTTCCTCATTAGTTTGCTCTCCACCGCTTGCTGCTCTTAGCTCTCCATGCATCAGTCACCATCATCGCTGACCCTCTCCACGCACCGCCACCACTTCTTGTTCTCCACGCACTGCCTGTGGATCCATACCAGGCCCTGTCTCTCTGGCGTAGGAATAGCTTTATACCAGATTCCAAAAGCTAGATCTGCATTTGGTTGACTGTTAACCCGACCTGCATTACTCGTTAACTTGGTTGCAATTTGTCTACTTTTTTAAGTTTTAAATTATTTATTTTTGCTCAAGATTGCAATTGCACAGTATTTTGGTTTTGTCATTTGTATTGTAAATGGTTTATAAAATATGCATTGGGCTTGGAAATTGGAACTTGGAATTGGTCGCGTGAATTCACTAAATTGTGTATGATTTAAGAACATTTAGACATTGTAAATTCACCAAAAAATGAAATTTTATATAATTTTCAGATTATTTGTTGTTTTAATAACCATAAAAATGAGATCAAAATTAATTTATTAAATTGTTAATTTTATTTTGATTTATATGAAACATATAATTTACTAATCATTTTTTGTATATAAAAGGTATTTAAGATATGACTAATCAATTAAATATACAATTTAATATATATAATTAAGTTAGAAAATTAAATGTTTGCATTTTTATATTGTCCATTGTTGTCATTAGGAAATAGTATTAAAAATATTAATCATATATTGTAGGTAGCAAATACTCATTCATCATCTTATTTTATGGATAGTTAAATACATAAGAAAATAATATAAAATTTAATCATTTATAAGAGAATTTTCATTACTTAACATAGTGTGAAACTGTAAGTGTTTAAGTCATTTTTGTAACATGTGTTAGCATTAAAAAAAGTCATTTTTGCAATGTGTATTATCACAAAGAAAAACTATTTTTGCAATTTATGTTATCATAAAGAATGATGTAAGATAGAGTTTATTTGTATTGTTAATGATTTTGTATTTTCATGTAATTTAAGTTGCCAATTTCCTGATTTTGCATCTAATGTTGTAAACCATTGATGTCCAGTTTATTAATAATATAGTCTTCCAAACTTCACTTTTATGTTGAGTAATTTGAGTTCTAATTAAACTTCTATCCTCATTTGATGTCGAAAAAGAAGTTTCCACTTCTACCTTCTATACTGGATTAGAACTCTCAACTGAAGGAATATGCTCATCCATCTGACCAAAAACATATAAATACTTGAGGTTAGAAATAATCAACATATAATACTGAGCTCACTTTCTCTCAAGTTATTGTATAAGATGGGGTAGTTTAAGGAAATATTAGGAAATGACACATTGTTAATCAATTCCATCAGCACATCAAGCCAAAGATAAAGAAAAGTTCAATTAGATTAAATTACGTTATCGTTTATATTCCAAACATAATCATTCATTTCATTTGGATTCCAATATTAATTGGTTGAAATGCCAATTTAGTTACTAAGTAAATGCATGAAAGAAGGCGGCAATTTTCCAACATAACTTCCGATGGATCTCAAAGCTTAAGCAACAACCAATAATGAGCTCACTTTCTCTCAAGTTGGTTCACTCCAAATACACCAATGCCAATAGCTATCAACAACAACTAACCAACCCCTTCAATATGTTCAAATCCATAATGATATTGTTTTGTGCACGAACACACACAAAATGGACATGCCCTAGTCACGACTGGCAGTGCAAAAAAGCTTTAAACCTAAGACAGAAAGAGAGGTCACAAACTCACATAAAGAAGGAAAAGAATTAGTGAACATTTGGTAACCTATCCTTAATCATTTTCTTCTAGAGTGCCTTGCCTTATTATTTACATTAACACAACCTCGTAACATAAAAATTATGTTACGAAGTTTAACGTGGAAATTGTGCGATATAATAACATTAGCACTTTTTCTCATACAGTTGTTTCATTATTTATTGTTTATTAATTTCCAGTAGAAATATGTGTTTTCTTCTTTTTTGTTGTTGTTGGTTCATTCCTTTTCATCTCATATGGAACTGAACTAGTTTGCGATTTTCTGGAACATGTGGGCAGACAAGGATCAGGTAATTGTGTCATCTTTTCTCCTACTTTAGAGAAGCATTTTGGGTTTTATAATGTGGTGCAATTGCTTGCAATGTGCATTTTTTTGGGTTCCATGAGTAATCCACTTCCAATTGTTTTTACCAATGGCTTATAATGTTGTAGTGGTTTGATTGGAGTTATTGAGTTAGAATCATGACCCCTCATTCAGAGAATTTTCTAATCAACTTGTCAAATGCTAATTTTTTTGTTAGTATGCGTAATTGGGGTGTCTGTTAGGAAGATGACTTTTGTAAGGCTTTGAAAGAAAATCATAAAAAAGAAACAAAACAACTAACAATCAAGAGTGGGGCATTTCATCAAACACTATATATGCATTATCCCATATTCCCATTATTAACATACAAAGTTCTTAAATTAGCCAAATCAGTTTTCAAAACAATCAACTATTAATGAAAAGCCAAATTTGAGAAGAGAGAATGAGAGATTACCTTATTAAGTACGTTAGACCATTGGTTGTTTTAAGCGTTGGTGACTTCACACAGCTGATGATAAAGGATAGATGACACGAAGAAGAAGATCGAAGGAAGAACATGACTGGGTAACACAAAGAAGTAGAGCGGATGAAGAACATAACAATAATGTGAAGAAAAGTCAAGTGATTGAAGTGAAAAACTAGAGGAGTGTGTGTGTAAGTGATTGGCAGTGGCCGGGTGAGGGGGAAGGGAAGCTTGATGCATTTTGTTTTATGAGAAACAAAATGACGTCATTTTGCTTTTGGTTTTTTAAACTTCTACTTACTAAAATGACATCGTTTTTTGTTTTCAACAAAACGATGTCATTTTGTCTTCTGTTTTTAATTTGTATTGTATGTAACTTAAACGACATCGTTTTGCCTTTGGAAGTTATTTTAAAAATATAACAAAACGACGTCATTTTGCTAACAAAATGTCATTTTGTTTCATGAGTTTGGGCCAGCCACGGGCTGAGCTGCTTAGCCCGAGCCTAAGTCCGACCCAGCCTCCTTGGAGCTTGGCCCGTGGCTTAGCTCGATGTGACTAGGGCCAAACTCAGCTGGTTTATGCTTCAGTTTGACCAGACCAAATCTGTTGAACACGGGCTGGGCCGAGCAATTTTTGAAAGTCTTATATGTAGAAAGACAAAAAAAGTGACCAAATTTATCTATAATTGTGCATGGCTCCTAAATTTGATAAGAAAGGATTTCACCAATGATAAGAATTTGTATCGTCCTACCATAACAAGATTTGTGACTAATTTCTTGTCACTTCAATTTTTTGTTTTAATGAAGAAGGAGTTGAGGCAAATATTTATAAGTGATAAATAAGTTACATCACACTTTAATATTGGAGTTGGGGTTTCTAAAATTATACTTGAAT
>JAOQMS010000003.1:28152544-28166437 GCA_027563885.1 Erythroxylum longipes | reverse complement strand
ATGAGGAATGTGAACATGTAGTGAATCAGGTTATCTTAATGGAACCTCTGCCTATGGTAAATAGAGAGTTTGCTATGGTGCAAACTGTGGAAAGGCATAAGGCAGTAAATGCCAACAAAGATAATACCCTAAATGTAGCTATGATGGTGAGACAAACCAACCCCAATGCAAAGAAAGATGAAAAAAAACAACAGCAAAAGACAATTTCAAAGGAAAGAAGACAAGTACTGTGAGAAGTGTGAGAAAACAGGACATACTATTGAGACTTGCTTCAAGATCCATGGTGTGCCCGACTGGTACAAAGAGTTAACTGGACAGAAGAGTAGAGCAAACCTGACTGCAACCTGTGACACTCCTGCAGACACTCAACTAGAATCCAATGAGCACAATAAGAAGAATGGACAAATCCCACACGGTTTAGCCACATTCATTCAATAAGAGATATCTAAGGCAATAAAGGGAAAAGCTATGGGTGAGGTAAAATTTGGTGGACTTGCAAATTTTACAGGTAATGGTACAAGTCACATTAATGCTCATAATACAGAAAACAGTTACATATGGCTAGTTGATTCGTGTGCATCCTCACACATGGTCACAAATCTCGATTTTTGTCATAAAGCTAAAACAAACAATAAGTATGAGCCTGTGACACTGACGGCACAAAACAACATGTGACACACATCTGTGAAGTAACCATTGGTAACAAAATTGCCCTTGATGAGATTCTGCACATCCCTAATTTTTTCAAGAACTTACTCTCAGTGAACAAACTCACAGCACATAACAATATTGCTGCTATTTTCACATCTAATGATCTGTTTTTGCAGGACTTACAGACTAATGATGTTGTGGTTGTTACCAAGGCCAGAAGTGGACTATATGAGCTAACACAAGACAGCATATTACCCTCAGAACACTGAAAGGTCCTTCCCTTTACAGAACTAAGAATGTTGTGTGTCATGCTTTTGTTTCTCCTAATACTTGGCATAGCAGATTAGGGCATGTTTCGAAGGAAAAAATGAAGCATATCAATGAAATTACTTTTCTTAATCATGACTTATCCAATTGCCAAATGTTTTCTATGGCAAAGCAACATAGAAAACCCTTTCTTAAGCACAGAACAAAAAACCACTAAACCTTTCGAAATACTACACATAGATCTGTGAGGGTCCTAGAAAATACCTACCCTAGATGGATCACAATTCTTTTTGACTATCGTGATGACTTCTCTAGAGCCATTTGGGCCTTTTTACTTAAACACAAAGACAAACACAGACCACCTTAACACAATTCATCAACACCATTGAAAAACAATATGATAACAAAGTTCTGAAAATACAAACAGACAATGGGAGAGAATTCATAAACCATGAATGCAGACAGTTCTTTGCCAAAATGGGAATAATGCATCAGAAAATTTGTCCATACAAACTACAACAAAATGGGGTAGTAGAAATCAAGCACAAACATTTACTACAAATGACAAGAGCCCTACTATTCACAGAAAACTTACCAAAATATTTCTGGGGAAAGGCACTTCTCACTGCCACCTATCTTTTGAACTGAATACGAACCAAAGTCCTACAATGGAAAACACCCTATGAGAAGCTACATAAGAGGAAACCTAGTTATGAAAATCTGAAAATCTTCGGATGCCTATGCTTTGCCTTAGACAAGACACCTAACAAGACAAAGTTGGATCCTAGATCACTGAGATGCATTTTTCTTGGGTACATGCCATACTACAAAGCTTACAGAGTTATGGATATAAACACAAAAACCATTTTTAGCTCAAGAGATGTAACCTTTCATGAACATACTTTTCCCTTTACTAAAACTCTAACAAATCCTGAACAGAGACCACCCTTACAACACAACAGATGATGCAGCAACAATGACACAAGATGATATGCTAGGCTCATCCAACTTACAGAATACAGACATTACACCAGAAACCACAAACACATAGCCACAACCCAAAACCACTATCAACCAAGAAATTACAACCAATAACAATGTGAGGAGTCAGAGAATAAATACCAAGCCCAAATACCTCGATGACTATATCCTCCAAGCCTCTGCTCATCATTCCACTTCTGTCCCCGATAATGCTAACTTCATTTTTAAGTTTTTTGGTCCTGTAGGAACAATAGAAGAAGAAGATTCAAGCTTCCATATTGCACATAAACAAGGATAAAAGGAATTCATAGCAATGTATCTACTATTTTTGAGCCACTATCTTATGAAACAACAAGTCAAGCAAAGGAGTGGATGGGCTCCATGGATGCACAATTAGAAACTTTAGAAGACAACCAAACCTGGGTTTTGACACAATTACCTAAAGGGAAGTGGCCTATATCATCTAAGTGGGTATACAAAGTGAAATACAACCCAAATGGCACAGTTGATAAATTGAAATCAAGATTAGTAGCAAAGGGATTCAACCAAAGAGAAGGAGTGGACTATTTGGAGGTATTCTCACCTGTAGCTAGAGTTATGACAATCAGGACCCTCCTAGCCATAGCTACTATCAAGAATTGGCCTATCCTATAGTGTGATATAAATGATGCTTATTTACACGGTCACCTATAGGAGGAATTATACATGCTACCACCACAGGGCTACAAGAAAGCACAAGCAGGGGAAGTTTGCAAACTACTGAAGTTCGTTTATGGACTCAAACAAGCGGGCAGCTAGTGACACAAAGAATTGACCACAAAATTAAAGAATATAGGGTTCAATAAATCAAAAGCAGATTATTGCCTATACATAAGAGGTCAAGGTATCAATTTTATTGCTATCATTATCTATGTAGACGACATTCTCATCACTGGGGCAAAAGAAGAACTTTTAACACAATTAAGCTAACCCTAAACGAAGAATACACAATCAAAGACCTCGGGTATGCTAAATTCTTCCTAGAGTCGAAATAGCAAGGTCAGAAGAAGGGATGATCCTCATCCAAGACAAGTATATATGGGACATCTTACAAGAAACAAATCTACAAAATTGCAAACCTTGCCTAACACCTATAGTTCCAGGAAGTAAACTTACCCTTGATGACGGTGAACCAATCCAAGACCCAGAACGCTACAGACATCTGGTCGGCAAACTAAGTACTTGAACTTTACGAGTCCTGATCTCACCTACATCACACAACAACTAAGTCAGTTTATGAAAACACCGAGACAACCTCACTGGGAAGTTGTAAAACATGTTCTCAAGTATCTCAAGGGAACACAAAATCAAGGTTTATTTTACGCATATAATTCCAACCTACAACTCACCGCCTACTTCGATTCGGACTGGGCAAGCTATGTGTTCAGCAGAAGATCCTTAACTAGGTATTGCCTGTTCCTCAGAAAATCTCCGATTTCCTGGAAAGCCAAAAAACAATCGACAGTCAGTAGATCTTCGACTGAAGTAGAATACCACATCCTAGCTTCAACTACGTGTGAGTTAAAATGGATCATTCAACTTTTAGGGTATTTTGAAATTGAAATGAAAGAAGCAATACCTCTCTTTTGTGAAAACCAAGCAGCGATCCACATATTGAAGAACCCTGTCTTCCATGAGAGGACAAAGCATCTGGAGATCAACCTTCATCTGGTGCGCGATGCTGCGACTCTAGGATTCCTCAGCCTCAGACATGTTCGAAGTGAACATCATATAACTGACTTATTCACGAAGCCTCTTACTGCACGTGTGTTGTCCATTTTACTCCTCAAGTTTGGATCCGTGACTTTTTTCGGGAGTGTTAAAGGTTTGAGACAAATGGACATGGGCTGAGCCATCCCATAATAAACCCTACACGAACCACACAGCACACACACAGCGACTTGTTTTGTCTTATCTCATTTTCTCTTGTTTTCTGTTTTATACAAACCCACTAGACCTTAGCTGTCCATTCGGTTACAAACATTCTAGAACAATAGCACATAGATGTAGAATCAATAGCCAATAGAATTTCTTAGCATTCAGTATAAATATTCCTTCTGTACAGACAAAAGATATGATGAAATGAATATGTTACTTCATCCATACTAGCTTCTTTTTCAGAGGTGATTTAATCAAAAGGGTTAAAAACCAATGTTTCAAAAATTCAATCGGTTTGATTTTAAAAATTTTAAATCGTCTAACTTTTTAGTTTGGTTTTCAAATTTCTTGTTCGATTTATTTAATAACTCTTGTTGTTAAAAATTGATCAATTTATTAATTAATGAGTTAATTCTCATAAATTAATAGGTTCTTATAAATTAAAATTAATTAATTAAATTTTATTTAACAATATTTTTTAATTTTTTCATTAATTTTTCTAGAAGAAAGAACAATCTCTTCCAATCATATTTTAAAATTTTTAATTTTATTTAATCTTTAGTCGGTTTTATAACGGTCTAATATCAGTTGAACCTTTTAAACCTTAAATATTTTGTCTTACTACTTAATTTCAAGTCTGATTTTTAAAACATTTAATAGTCATTTGAAAATTTTATTTAATCATTTGAATTTGTTTTTTCTCTCAACTGGTAAAAAAAAGTATAATTGAGAGAATTTTGTGGTCCTATAAGAAGAGTTTAACCATATATGTAGTCAATGACATGAAGACACATAAAAATTATTAGATATATGGTATATAGCTACTTATTTTGTTTTGGCATATTTATTATTAATTAGACCTATAAGATATTAATTGGATGATGATATCTAATCAAGTATCTTTGTTTGAGTTGGATTCAAAAAGCCATTGGGGATAATCTTCTAGTTGTAATATAACTCTATCTTGACTAAAGGTTTGGTTGATTATGGCCATATGGGCTGAAACGTAGTATGGGAAATCAATAGATGGTGTGTGCATGACTCTTGCATTTCTCTATTTCGTTGGCTGCACAATTTCTGGAATTTTGGGGCTGTGAGCTTTTATCTTTATAAGAGTAACGTGGATGGAGAGATTAATGTGCTGATTTTATGTTGTTGAAAAATACATCTTGGTGCTACGGTGTTTGGTGATTTCTTGATGTATGACTCACGGCTGAGGTGTTCCGTGAATTGCGTGTGTCCTATGTTGGAGGTTGGCTGCAGGCTATGCAATTGATGTGGTGAAGGTTATGAATGTCTTGTTTGTCGTGGGTGTGTGACTCATCGTGGTGAGGCTTCAGCAAATTATTATGTAGAGGTTTATTTGTTGGATCTATCTTGCATGTAGTCCCTCTGCCACAGCTATAACTTGGATATGTAATGTACATGAATCAACCTATTTTGTGTGAATAACTTTATGATCTATTTCAGAGAAGCTGAACCCATGTGGAAATTGTTATGTTTCTGTCTTAAGTGTTTTCTGTTTTTTTCTTAGATAGTTGATCACTTGAGTTATTTATTTAGTATTCTGTCGTTATAAGATTGTTGAGAAAAATCCTCTATTGAGGTTAACACGAGTCGGTGGTGTTATTGTGTGTAAAAATCTTTCACAAGAAGTGAGGTTGAGAGATAGAATCAAGAGTTGAGCAGTGTCGGCTCAGTAAAGCCTTGGGTAAATCTATTTTACATCGGTGAAAGTGATTGAGCTGGGTAAGGCTTCGTAGACGAAGGCAAGGTGTGCTGAACTGAGTTACCAAATTTCTGATGTTATTTGTTATTTCGCTTTTAATTGTTTTTGTTTTTTTTGTGTTAGAGACAACTACGATAAAATTAGAAAGTTTGCGAAACTACTACCCCTATGTTTTTTCAAAAATTAAATTCTTAATAAATTATATTTTACATAGAAAATCTTGTCATTTAATTTATATGTCATTATTAAGTTTATCTTTTTAACCAGCCAAAAGATATAATTAGTAAGTTAATGAAAATTTATATGTGAAATATTAAACAAAAGCCCTATGAAACTACTCTATATATATAAAGCTTTCAGGTATCTAAAGTCAATAATAATAGCTCTTCACTTTGCAGGCGGCTGCTTAGCTATTCTTAATTTTATTACTTGGTCTTCCTATATACTATCTACAATAAACTGAACTCCATTTCGAACTATGACAGTCAACACAATTTGTAAAGGTGAAAAAGATGGGGCTCTCAACGAGGAAGATGATGAAGGCGCTCACATATCTATTCATTTTCCATATCAGATCAGTGATTTACCAGAAAAACTATATTTCGGTAATTGTTATATATTAATTCCGCGATGGATATAAAAAGTTTAGATGTATATTTATTGTTATTAGTTTTAACCAATTTTGTATTCGAAAAAAAAAAGATCGTACCTCATTCTGCAACTGGTTCGACTAGTTTAATTGTAAAAACTTTAAATTGTTCAAATTTTATTTATTTCAATTTTTAACTTTTCAGTTCATTTATTTTAATAACTTTTATTGTTAAAAATTGAATAGTTTATTAATTAATCGATCAATTTTTGTAAATTAATAAGTTCTTAAAAATAAAAATTAATTAATTAATTTTTATTTAACAATCTCTTTTTTCAATTAATCTTCAAATTCTTTTCAATCATACATTTAATTTTATTCAATCTTTAACCATATTTATGACAATCTAATACTGGTTGAATCTTTTCAACCTTAAACATTTTTTCTTGCTTGTTTAACTTCGGTCTAAATCTTAAAACATTGCTTATTTGAGCTAAATTTCATTGGTTTGTTTCACAACTTAGACTATCTTATGCTTTTATATCTTGTTTATTCTAAAATAAGTATCATTTCCAATTGAAGCTGTAATTTGTGGGCAAGGGTGTTAGTTATAGCTGATATAGATTGGCCTCTCATACTGTTAATCTGACTTGGCCAACAACTTGGCAATCAGATTTGTGTCCCTAGAGCACATTTTGCTGGTTCATACACTCTCAAGATAGGGAGTGTATGAAATAGGAAGAGAAGCTTAGGAGCTTTGGCGTGGAGACCTAATGGCCTATATTGCAATCGGTGTTATAGAGAGACAAGAGTTGTTTGTAATGCATCTCTCCTCATTTTGCTTCGATAGCGGCCGACCTTTACCAACTCTTCCTTTCTACTGGGCAAACTAAAGAGACCCTGGCTTATATGTGCTATAGATATGCAATCCAACAATCTGATATCTGTAGCACCATCCCAAGGTGTCTATCTCTACTACGGCCTTATCTTAGAAGTTACAAGTTGATCCTTTTTATTATTTTTAGTACATTGAAAAGCATGTAGCTAAGTGAATCATCTGTACAGTCTATTATTTTTGGTACATTGAAAAGCATGCAGTTCAGTTCATCATCTATTGAAAAGCATGCAGCTCAGTTCGTCATCTTTACAGCCTAGTGTTTTTGGTAAATTGAAAAGCATGCAGCTCAGTTCATCATCCGTACAGTCTATTGTTTTTGGTTCATTGGGAAACATGTAGCTTAGTTCATCATATATACAGTTTTATTGTTTTTGGTTCATTGAGAAGCATGCAGCTCAGTTCATCATCAGTAGAGTCTATTGTTTTTGGTACTGTAAAAATTATATAACAAACTAACCTTTGTGCCTAAGCGTTAGGTTCTTCTTTCCGTTTGCTAATCCACGTATCATGGTTGGCTACTAGAGTCACCGTTAGGCCACACTTCAAACTCTAAGCCTTTGATGGTTTGATTCACGTAAGAAACAAAATTCCACTTATTGTTGTCTTGACATAGACACAATGGTCTTCTGAAACCATGACTAAGCCAAAAGACATAATGACTTCATGGAATCTAAAATACCATGATCTGGAAGACTATATAAGACCATATATGGATCTTGTAAGACGACACACTTTATCTTCTTGACCTTTTGATAAGAAACCAATAAGTTGATTCATATAAATCTCTTCTTCAAGGTTACCACTGAGGAAAGCAGTCTTTACATCTATTTGAAACAACTCTAGGTCCAAATGGGCAACCAGCGCCGGAAGGAAGCGAATAGAGGCAAATCTTACCATAAGAGAAAATTTCTCTTTATAATCTATACCCTCTATTTGGGTATAGCCTTTTGCTAACAAATGGGCCTTGAACTTGTCGACTGTTCCATCCGTATGATGTTTTATCTTGAAAACTCACTTGTTTCCAATTGAGTTCCGTTAGGGGGGAAGAACAATTAGTTCCCAAACTTTATTTCTTGCCATTGAGTCTATTTCATCCCTCATGACATCTATCCACTGTGTGTGGTTAGGTGAATCAGCAGCTTCTTGAAAAGAGATTGGCTCTTATATTTCCAAAGGATTATAAAGGAATATTTCCTCTTCGATTTGAAAATATCGTCAAGAAATTCTTCCACGCTCACTTATTCAAAGTTGAGGACCTATATTTGTCTGCCCTGATTCAGAATTTTTCCCCCTTTCTCTTAAAGATGTGGGGTCCTGAACATGTTGAGAACCACTCCTACTATCCCGGTGAGATGTGAGATTTTGAACATGTAGACTATCCATATGTTCTTGGGTAAGAGATTGAAGACAAACCTCATTCTCAACTTAGTTCTCTTTGGCAGGAGAAGATAAACTATCCTTGGTGACTTGGCGAGTAACTAAATTCTCCCCCTCACCGAGATTATCTTGTTGTAACTCATACAGTTCTAGATCCTTTTTTATTTCACCTATGCTTGGGAACTTATTCTTAAGAAACTCCACATTGTAGGAATCAACTTCCTTCATGCCACCATTTGAGTGCTCACCAAACATAAAATACCTTTTAAAATGTTCGAGCTATCTTATAAACACCATTTTGGTGGCTCTTGGACCAAGTTTTTCATGTTTATGAGTCGGGTTGTGTACATAACCATCCAAACCCTATGGGCGTAAATGATCCAAAGAGGGCTTTCTTCCATTCCATAACTCATATGGAGCGGTGGGTACACTTTTACTTGGAATATAGTTAAGAATATAAGTTACCGTAAGCAACGCATCTCCCTAAAAACTAATTGGAAGACTAGCGCGTGCCATCATTGACCTGACCATGTCAAGCAATGTTCGATTCCTTCGCCGCGCCATACTGATTTGTTGTGGAATTCAAGGAATCATTAGTTGTCTTATTATATCCTTTTTCTTACAAAATTCTTTGAACATATTACATAAATATTCTCGACCACGATCGGTTCAAAGAGTTTAACTCTTCTTTTTAGTTATGTCTTAACTTCAGTCACAAAACTTTTGAACACATCAAGTGTTTCATAAAGATGAGCTAAAAGGTACAAATACCCATAGCGAGAACAGTCATCTATAAAAGTGAGAAAATAGATAGCCCCATAACACACTTTAATATTCATGGATCTGCAAATATCAGAGTGAATAAGCTCTGGAGGTCTAGACACCTTTGAAGCCTTACCAAAAGGTTTCTCAGTTGCCTTATTAGCTAAACATGACTCACATCTAGGTAACTTAACTCTAGTGAGTCGATCTAAAAGACCTTCTTTAGCTAGCCTACTCAATCTATCTTGGCCAATGTGACCAAGTCTAGCATGCCATTTAGCAGATTCAGAATCTGGATCATAATATGATACATAAATAGAAGACGAATTATCATAACATACATCTAAATCAATAAAAAAAAATCGTTGTTTAATGTAGCATGGCCAAAAACATTTCCATTATACAAAATATCCAATCCATTGTGACTAGAATTAAAAATGAATCCTGATTTCATTAAAGAAACAAAAGACACTAAACAGCATCGTACCCCAAGTGCGTAGAGAGCATCATGGAGAAGTAACGTATTTACTCTATGTAACTTGAGCTGATATGTCCCTATTCCTGGGACATCTTCTTCACTGTTGTTTCCCAACATGACAGTTTGTGAACCTACTGGATACCGATGAAAGTCTACATAGCCAGCTCGATCCCGAATTATGTGGTTGATTGCTCCCGTATCTACAATCCTATTAGGAAGAGAATTAGCAACTAATGCATGAGAACAAAGATATAACTCAGGAGTAATGGATCAAAAGGTACCTTCTTAGGTTTAGGACAATCCTGAGCAAAATGACCTTTCTTTCCACAATTATAGCACTTCACACATGCCATGTTTTTCTCTCCTTTGCCCTTAGCCTTTTGCTTCTTAGCAATATGACCCTTTGGTCCGTTCCTTCGAGGAGGCCGAGAACTCTTACCTCGATTGGCATTATTGCCTTTAGGTCCATTCCTTTTAGCAACAAGAGCCATATTGAAAGAGTCAGATACTTTTAAGCGATCCTCTTACATTTCAAGATGCCTTGTTATCTCTGCAAGAGTTTTGACATTCTCATTGTGTGTCAAAACAAGTTTCACATTCTTCCAGTGCTCAGTATGATCTGGAAGAGCCCGAATCACATTCAGGACTTGTTCCTCTTCAAAGATAGCCCGACCAGTTGCCTTAAGATCATGAACCATAGCACTCATGGTTTGTAAATGTTCAGCCATACTATGAGTCGTATTGATCTCATAGTTCATCCATTTGAGGTGCAAGGCACGAAGCCTTGTTGGGGATGCTTGACCAAACGTGATCTTAAGCTTGTCTCACATATCCTTAGTAGTGGGACAATCCTCAAATTCTCCATTAGATTTTCATGCATAAAATACAACATAGTATAACATGCCTTACGATCCTTTTTGGACCAATCTTCATAAGCCTTTAAGGATGCTTGATATTGCTCACTAGCAGTATCAATATCTTTTCCGTCTTTGTCTAATACTGAAGGCGCAGTCATTATTGTGGTCAAATGTTCAAGCAATTCTTTTTCATTTAGAAGATACTAAATCTTCCTTTGCCACATATCATAATTGGACCCATCCAATTTGTCAGTGGTGGACAAATCATCGATCATGGTTTTAGTTTCCATATCTACAAGTATATATATATTAAAAAAACGTGAGACATATTTACATTTAATTAAATTATCAAAAAATCCATAATTCACATCGTATGATCGAAAATTTCGCTAAGCTTATAATTATCTCATACAAAAATGAACTAGGAATTTCTATAATTTAATTAAACTATTTTAATTTGATATGTCACAAAGATGCCAAAAATAAACAATATGTAAAACTAATTTATAACTAAAACTTAATACATGTAAAATGAAATTTACATACAAAATTATATAAAACTCATTTAGATAATATTATTTTAAATATAATACAAAATTACCCATAAAACACATTTATGAAATATTTTGAATTATATTATATGAAAACACATTCATGAATTTATAATAATTTAACTCATGCAAATCATATGGCAAAACAAATTCACATAGCAAAACTTATTTGCATAATTAAACAAATTCATCTAAAATTTACATGAAATTACAAACAAGCAAAGACTAAATTGCTAGTTACATACATAATATCATATAAAACTAATTCATATCATATTAGTAACTAATTTTATGATAAGCCATTATGATAAAATCAAAGTGGATGATAAAGCAAAACTCATTTGTTTATAATGCCCATGTTCTCACGGCCCTCTCTCTCTTTCTATTTTAATTGAAATGGTCCATTGTTTTCTCATTTGTTTATACCACTGCATCACAACCCTCACTCTCTTCTCGCCATTTCCATGGCTTCCGCGATACTCTCTTTTTTCTCTTTTAATTGAAATGTTCCATTGTTTTCTTATTTGTTTATACCACTTTATCGAACCCCTCATGAGTTTGGGTTTTAGGAAGACAAAATAATGAGAAAATAAAAAACAAAGCATAACATATAGGTCTTAGTGCGCGAGAGAAAAACAGAAGCAGAAAAAACACATAACATATATGTATATTGCGAGAGAAAGATTCCAATTAACTGATTAATTGAATGTTTTAATCATGCTTATGACATCGAGACTAGGAAACACACAATTTGGCTCTGATACCAATGTAAAAATTATATAATGAACTAACCTTTGTGTCGAAATGTTAGGATCTTCTTGCCGTTTGCTAATCCATGTATCACGGTTGGCTACTAGAGTCACCGTTAAGCCACACCTCAAACTTTAAGCTTTTGATGGTTTGCTTCACGTGAGAGAGAGTGGAGAAAATCTTACTTTTTGTTTTTGTTTTTTTGTGATTACACTAAAAATCAATTTTTTCACTCGTTAATCCTTCTTTTTATATTGGGAAAAATAACTAGTGGAAGTTATCATAAACTAATTCCAAGGTAACCGTCAATTAGTGTTGTTTATTTGTGCAACTGCCAACAGGTACATTGAAAAGCATGTAGCTCAGTTCATCATCTGGACAGTCTATAATTAAGATCTTCTTAGTTTCTCTCCCTTAGTTTTTTTAAAATATTTTTTAACAATATAGAGTTGCAACTCAATTAATTATTTTTATTTGATGTTTAGTCTCATCTATATTTGTTGGTACTTTAAAAAGTCAAGAACAATGTTATTAATTAAATTTGTTTCTAATAATTATTTAAATATTGAAAATAATTACAAAAAATAATTCAAACTTGGGGTCAATATTATAATTATAGCCTAAACTTTTAAAAATAGCAATAAAATGACCAAACTTTTAATTTTTTCAATTCTAGCCTGACATTAGTGTCTTCGTTATCTTTGCTGATTCAGGAACCCTAATTAATAAGACACGTCAACCTTAATTAACAAAAGTGACTTAGATTAATGAAACAACGTCGTTGTATGATATAACTAAAATGATGTATTTTTAACAAGATTAAATCCCTAAATATGTCGATTCCTCCTCCTAGACGCAGACATCGTAATTTCTCTATTCCATAGCCTTCGTTTAATCCCTTAATGGTATGGTTTATAGGGTATGGAACTTTGCAATTTTCTTGAACCTATCTGTGATATGAGTCATACAAAGATTTGAATTACAATTGGGACATCACTTTTGATTAATCAACAAGAATATCAATAACAACAATCTGCAGAATGTACACATTAAAACAAGGATTCTGTATCAACAAATTAAACAAACTCAGAACATCTTATGTGACACTTGACATGAATTTCCAAGGTTTATTTCCCTTGGTATAAAACAAGAACAAATGTAATAATCACAATCTGTACTAATTCAAAGGTTTAGTTCACTCTCTTGCAGTCTAAACGAATTTGTCCTTCGTTTCCTATCAATGGATTGATGTTTCCCATCTCAACCATTAACCTTGCAAAATCAGCCCAAAAGGCTCTAGAATTCGAGTTATAACTCTTGACGAGACCATTTGTTGAGCCGCTATTGAAGAGTGCTTGATCCCAGTGAAGAAGCCCTTTTCTCTTCATCAAGTCCCTAGTAATTAACGTCAAAACTGGCAAGTTTCAGGTTCAGAGGGGAAAGGTTGGAGTTAGATCCTAACTGGGGACATGTTCGCCTACGCTCACGAGCAAATTTATGTTGCGTATGGTTACTATGATCTATATGCTGAGACGGAATGAAACAAAAATTCGGAGACAGAACAGAACAAAAATTAGAGACAGTGAGGTGTTTGGTTGTAATGGACAAAATAGATAAAACTGTGTGCGTCTCGAGGACATAAATGTGTTTGGTTGCAGTTGACAGAACATTAAAAATAGTGTCAATGACCAAAGTACCCCTGCAGTATAATATGATTGGAAATATGTAATTTATCGATTATTTTAAAACGAATGACTTGTATTAGTATTTTTTTAATATATCTATAAATAAGAATTAAAAAATGAAGAACCTAAAAATTTAATGAAATGAGCTAAAAAAAGCGGTTGCGGTTGTTGAAATGAGATAAAATGACTAAAAAACTCATTGATTTAATAAACTATTAATTGTTGTATAAATAATTAAAAATATACTATTAGTCATATAAATTTAAAATTATAAAATATTATATTAAAATAAAATAAATTTAGTAAATTAAATATTTCACAAAAATATTATTAGTCATATAAATTTAAAATTATAAATAATAAAATATTAAATTAAAATTAAAATATATAAATAAAATAAA
>JAOQMS010000003.1:28126607-28145629 GCA_027563885.1 Erythroxylum longipes | reverse complement strand
TATAGGAAAGAAGACAGTGATGATAGACGAGAGAGAAGAAGTCTGGTGAAAGAAGATGGGTGGGAGTTGTTATTTGCGTTTTTAAACAAAGGCAAATGAGAGATTATGGATAAAATGTAAGGATAATTTTGTCAAATAACTCATTCATTTTGTTCTTGTCACCTGAACAGAAAAATCGTGACTGGGTTGAACGTGAAACATAAATTTTATGTTTTTGTTAACCGGAGTCGGAGTCAAAAATGGTGGCGTCGGTAACCAAACGCTATAAGAGACAAAAATTTTATGTTTTGTCATCTGATTCCATTGCCAGAGTCAGCAACCAAACGCTACGTTAGGTTCTTTGTTCGCTAGCTCTTATAGTGTTTCCAGAGTTGCCTTGGAAGAAACTTGGAGAAGAAATTGGCAAAGGATTATCCGCGTACTTCCATTTTATTCTGTACTGTTTGCATAGTACTTACGAGGATGGTATAAAGAAGTGTTTAATCCTTTAGTTTTCACCTTTTGAGTTACTATAAATTATGTCTATGTCTGGAACCTTTCATCACTTCCTTTACTTTTAAAATACAATCAATGTTTTCTCGCGACTTGGATACAAAATAACTATTTGAGTTCTCAGCTTGATCGTCTTGAGAACATTGAGCTTGCCAATGATCCCATTTGAAGATAAAACCTCTCGGAACAGCTCAAAACCTTTCATCAGCGCCCTACTCAATTATCAATTATGTTTCTCATAAATTGTTGATTTCTGAATTCTTTATAGTTCACCAGCCATTGATTTTGGAAGAAAGGAAAGTCTCGACATAATCTTGTACCTGTTAAAATACTTGTTGATTTTCTGCCCTTTATGACTTGTGTTGAATAGTAGAGGAGTCTCGTTAAGAGAGAACTCACCGATTTCAATAAAACTGAATTTGCAAATAATTCTCATTCCCCTTTTAAACAAAAATCCAACAACTACTTCCTGTAAAATAGGGTTCCACCATGTATAGAACTTAAAAGCTAACAACTAGGATAATATCTAGGAATTTAAAAACAATCCAACTTAATTTAGAATTTAAGACAATCCAACTTAATCAACAAAACCACTACAGCTAGAACTCAACATCACTTGCTACCCATCTGCTTGTACTCAGTGTCCCTTGAAAAGTCTGTATAACAAATCTATAATCTGGTTGGTGTTGAAAGTACGTTCTTAAAACTAGCAAAAGCTATTAGCAACGCAAGTAACAGCTTCAAACTAAAATTCCGGGCAGAAAATATTTCCATCTTGGCATGAAAGGAGGGTCAACTACGAGAGGTTAGCATTGAAGTTGTCAAGTTACTCAAAAACAAGCGTTTACTGGAGCGTCAGAATCAAAAGCATTCGCAAAAAATCCCCCTCTGAGGATGCCCCTACGAAGACTGAATGCTAAACATGTAGCTTGAATGAGCAACCACCGACTCCTCTGGCTATGGGAAAAAGAATTATGTTGGTACCAGGAGAATTCATCTTTCACTATTGAAAAAATTATAGGTAATTAATCATAGTTTTCTTAAACAAATTACATTACATTCTTCCCACTTAATTCTCTCGAAACAGTCAAAATTGAAGAGGGTCAAAAGCTTTTCTCCATCCTATTGGTGTTTCAAACGTTGAAGGGCAACTCCATTTTGAGCAGACGAAATCCGCCCCCATCTTCCAAGACGAGGTTCCTGTTGCATGGAATTAGAAGATTAACTTCAGATTTTCAAGCAAAAGTTATGCTGAGACTGAGATAGAGCAAAAAAAATAAAAGAACTACTAAGTCTTTGATAAACTTTCAAGCATAAAATCCTATGGGTACTTCCAAAGTAGGGGAGGAGAGGGATGGAGAAATATGGAAAAAGAAAATATTGCGGAAGTGAGAAAGCCAAACAACGAAAAAGGAAAACAATTTTAACCTGCCCAACTCCAGCAACAAGAAAATTTCCAGATTTTGAGAACTCCAAGGAATTTACAAACCCCACCTGCATTGTACAGAAGCACTTGGTAAATGACTCAATTAAGTTAACAAGAGAGAAAAGCTAGTGTGGAACTTGGACACGGTGTATTGGCAATGACTATGATAATCCAAAACTTCCAACTGTTAATTGCTTTAATCTTCAAAGCAATAATAGAGTTCCTCCCACCACAATAATATATATCTCTGATTGTAGTTACTCTACAGGTTAAATAAGCATTTTTTGTTGCAAACTCATCCAAGTTTTCCCAGAAGACTAAAAGCCATAGAATGAAGACTAAGAATATTAGCAGTCAAATACTAGCAAGTGGCTACACATAGCTAGGAGACAGCATCTGCACATCATCACAACTTAACAGAAAAATGTTATCATGCATTATACTCACCAATGGAAGATCATATAATGGTTGAATGCCTTTCACACTTTCAACAGTCCATAATCGCACAAAGCCATTACCAGCTCCAGATGCGGCAAGATCACTGCCTCTGCATACAGTGACTGAACTCACCCAGGAGTACACTGATGAATAGTTACCACCTTAAGGTAAAAAAAGGGAATTTAATTATGAACTATAACCAGCATAAGCAAAGTCAACATGACATATTAATAGCACCTGCCCCTATGAATGACCGTTTTGCTCCATAAAAAAAATAAAAAAGGGCACCAAGCTCAATTACCTAAATGACCAGTCAAGATCCTTCCATTATCTTCTTGTTCAGGATTCTTCAGGTCAGCAGATAAGGCATGAGCATTCTTAACAATGTACATGGGTTTCTTCTTTTGTATGCCCCACAGCTCAATATTTCCATCATCAGAGCCAGATAAGAATTCATCATTATTAATAAAGCGGCAACACTCCAAAGACGATGTAGAAGAACGGAATATCAGCCTGGACTCCTCAGGGACCTACCAAAAGAACGTAAAATGGGATGCTAAGATGGATACACAGCTATATATGAAACTAGATGCAAATGAAACAGGTTCCAAGTGCTTTAGAATAACCGATAATCAAAGGCTGTGGGAATAAGCGACATTGCATTTCACACTTAGGAACATGCATAGATCCCAAGATAAAAGGGTTTACCCACCTTAAATAACTGCATAGTCCGATCACGTCCAACAGCCAACACGCGTTCTTTCCGTAAGCAATCAATCATTAATACTTCACTTTGGTGACCAAATAATGTGTTTATGTAAGCTCTATCTTCCACATTCCATATCTTGATGGATCGGTCAAATGAACCAGAAAAAAGTTCCGAAGTCCCTTGCCTAAAGCTTAAACATGAAACAGGTCCTCTATGACCTGGAAAAGCCTGTAGGAAGAACACCATATAAGAACTAAAAATTCTTCAATATTTCATCAAAATACGTCCTTTATGAGCTAAAAGCGAATGTAAATGACAGCCCACATGCAGCATGCAGCATGCAGCAAGTAGATTTGGTTCCAGTTCATGTCCACTACTCTAAATTATAAAACAGAGTTTCTCTGGCAGCTTATATTGCAAAAATTTAATATGTAAGAAGAACCAAAATAGTTTCCACTCACTGTTAAACGACTTTGTGAACAAAAGGGAACCAGTTAATTCTACCTGAATATGTTCTCGTGTACGAGTGTCCCACAAATGAACATGCCTATCCAATCCTCCACTAGCCAAATATCGACCATCAGTACTAACAGCCAATGTCAAAACGTTTCTGCTATGCTTTGTAGCTCGGCCTTCTGGACTTTTAGCTCCATGTGTTTTAAGCAATTCATCAGTAGGCCATTGGTATTTCTCACGTTTCCCACTATCGACATCCCAGTGTAGAATGGTTCCATCCTTTGAAGCAGAAAAACCTCTTGAGTCATCATCAGACAGACAAATGGCAGTAACAGACTGCCGGTGCTTGACTAGGATCTCAAATCTACCAACATCTTCAGGCTTCTGAATCCTATCACAAAAAGTGAAAATAAGTACTCTAAACCAAAATATAGACATTCTATGGCCCTGAATAGTGCATAAATGTAATTGTAATCAGTTAACCATATATAATCAGGCTTGCCTTAAAGTAGCTCCATTTCATGTGAGATAAAATCAACTATGCAAGAATCTCGGACAATAATACCAGGAATTTGGTCAGACCTTTAGATATATCCTAATAACACCTAGCAAGTTTTCTTTGGAAAATCTCGACCATCAATTAGCACTATTAAAAGTCACAACGTTGAAAGAAAAAAAATGTATAAAACTCATCAATTTGTATAGCAAAGCCAAAAAATATCGTGCAGGCTTTTCACATGTGAAATAAACTAGCATAGAATCCAGTATACCTAAAGCCCCAAAAATAATGACTTTTCAGTGACATGAACACTCTAGCCAAAATAAATTGCACAAGTTAGGAGCTGAGGTCAGGTTATTCAAAAGCAGATCCAAATTGAGTGTACCCACAAAATTCAACCCATTACCAAAATGCAGCTCACGGGTTTTTGAATCACCTGGAAGCAATGGCTCTCCTCAATCTGCCACTCTCCTCAAGCTGTTGCTTCAACAACTTCTGGGCAACAAGCGAATCCCTCTCTCCTTCCCTCTCGTACCCTCTATCATCACCCTCTTCATCTTCTTCCTCCTCCTGCTTCCTCGTAATAGCTCGAAGCTTCTCTAAGTAAATTTTGGCAACCCTTTGCCTCTTCTCGTCGGCTGTCTCATCCAACAACTCTTCCTTGTCTTCCTCCTCATCACGGTTCTCTACCGCACTCAAGTCCAACCCATTCTCTTCCTCCGATTCCCCAGAATCTATATCTTCGTCTTTGTAACCCAACTTTCTGCGTTTCTTGGAATCAGACCCGAAAAATGGGTCATGCTCAATAGAGGATTTGTTGGTCCCCCTTTTCTTATTCCCTTTGACAACTGACCCTCCATTTTTCTTTGGAATTCTACCCTTCATTGGTTCAAAGATTCAATTTTTTTGAAGAAAGCCGAGCTAAGAAGAGAAGAAACGTATGTCGGTTCTTATATATCAATGTAATGGGCTTTTTCAGGTGGAGAAATTGAATTCTCCGATAAAAATTGTAGAAAGTCAGCAATAGCTTAAAGGTCACAAGCTTTAATTGAGAGAGACGATGACGAGAAAGACGAAAGTGAGTATGATAGAAGCTCTTACTTGCTAGGGTTTAAGGGTTGAGGTTTTTCGGTTAAAGAAGAAGCAATGGGTGGTAAACGGGTTATATGGGATTGGACCTTTTAACCGACCCAGTTGTTACGGGTATACTAACGACACGCCGTCGCTTAGTAAACTACTTGGAGAATACTGCTTCTACTAGTGTGGAATATGAATATCTGAGCAACTTAATTGAAATAAAGATAAATAAATGACTGCTTCATATTTGATTGTGTATATGGTTAAATGATCTCAAATGATTATTTTAATAAACCACAACAGAAGTGAAGAGATGATATGACTTGCTCAAAGACTCCGATCTGAATAGCAGTAGCAACACCCTAATGAAAGTATGAGGGTGAAGAGAAAGGTGGGTTTGCTATAATAAACCTGAAAACTTTAATCTTCCTAATTGATGAAATTAATGGAAACTAAAGATTTTCATGTCTGAATTATGAATGTTGCTGCGCTCTATTGAAAGCATTTCAAAGAGATAATTATAAACTGAAAAATCTGGTTCATCCATGAGTTCAGATCACCAGGTGCGTTAAAATAGACGCCCTGAAATGATGAGCAAAAGTTAGCTTGTAACACCATTTAGAGTTGTATGATCAACTTTTCATGCATTTTTTGACACATTTGCTGAAAAGATACACATCCCGTGTTTCCTTAGATAGCAACTAGCTTTCTTTTCCCTAAAGCAGAAAGGAATTGTCAATTCTCGACATAGAATTCCCGTGTGGCATATCAATGGTTTACTTTCCTCAAGAAAAAAGCTGACAGGAAAAACTCGAAGGAATAATGCATCAATAATTTGTCTTGGCTGATTAGTAGTTTCTCTTCACTCTAAGCTCAGACACAGACATTGACTACTGATCAGAGTCTAAAGCAGCATCTCCTTCTGCTTCTCATCATTTCTTCTTACCCTCCCCATGCCTTGAACGCCTTGGCGCCTCATCCTCACTCTCACTCTCATCATTCCTGAAGCTGCTTCCTGAGCCAAATTGATCCTCATTAGATGCCTTCACTCCTTGCTGATAATGTGCATCATCATCCACGGCCCCAACTTGACCCCTGCCCTGGCCTAAACCAGCACCATATCCATCATTCTGGTCATTTGCTGTTGGTCTTGAATCTCTCCTAACAGTCCTGCTGCTATTTTGAGAAGATAATGCAGGAGGTGGTGGCAATGGCATACCACCAGGCCGAGTTCCGCGAAGTGGGTTTGCCGTTGGGCCCATCCCCCCCATAAATGGACCACGACCAGGACCCATCATCATCCCAAACCCACCAGCTGGGAACTGAGGCCCAGGTTGTGCAGGTCGCCCGGGAAACATCATGCCAGACATAGGACCTGCAAAATCACCTGAAAATCTTGGACCATACGGCCCAAATCCTCGGGGTCCCACACCGAAAAGATCTGGCATTCCAAAACCATCGGGGCCTACAGGTCCATATGAAAATCCATCAGCACCCATCATCATTGGAGGAAAACCTCGCATTCCAGGAATAGGTCTAGCTCCACGGGCCAAAGGCATGTGAGGGGGCCACATAATTCCTCTTCCTCGTCCCCTCCCTTGTGTTGGCACACTAGCCTGACCAAAGCTTTCTTCCTCATCTTCACTTTCCTCCTCCTCCTCTTCTTCATTGTCTTCAAACAGGACAATATCTGGGTTCTCGCCAGTATTGTCAGGATTGAGCCCCTTTGCCTTTTCTTCCTCTCGTTTTGCCTCTGCTGCTACTGATATCGCCTATCCAATAAGAAAAAGAACAGTTACAATGCTTTGGTTCTGGCAATCATTGGAACAAAGAGTGGTGTTTTATGACACTCAACTGCCTAACATAGGAAGTGAAAGAGGAAAATGGGAACCAAAAGCGTGCAGAGCATGATGTAAGCTTTAACACTTCTTCACTAGATCTCAACAAGAGATAAAAAGATATTCGGGGAACTAGTCCAGTAAATCCCTACAAATGCCCAACGCAATCATACTCGAGCATCCTACTCTAATTCCAATTAACACATGTAACAATTGTTTGAGCCAAGTCAAATGAATTTGTTGAATACTTGAGACAGAGCCAGTATCATGATAACTTATTACTAAAGAAACTGAAGTTGACCCTTTTTTCATCTGCATTCTATACTTGCCATCCTCAAAGAAAAATTTCACTCATAAGTCTATTCTACTTGGACACAAATTCATTTTCTGCTACCCAAAAAATGGCCATAAAACCACCAAAATAATGCATGTACCATGAGCTCACTATCTGGCTCAAGATAAAGTAAGGAAGCCAACTGTTCCCCAATAGAAGGCTCCAGCTCTTGACAATCTCTACTGATCTGCAATTATACAAAGGATCAATAATTAAGTGCAAACTGACTGAAGCTTGTAGCCACGCATAGAATCATATAAGTGAATACAGCAACTAGGAAAACAATTCTTGCATATAAAAACAAGTACTGCCTCACAGATCCATACAAAAGAAACAGGGTTAGAAAAATCAATTTCATCATAAAAGAAAATATGATGTTTTCTTTTTCTAAACTAATAATCTAGCAAATTAGATTTTAAACCTTATCATATTCAATTGGACCGGGAAAAGCAGCTGTAAATTATGTAAATCAAATAGTTATCATTTCATATTTATGTCATCTCAAAGAAGCAAATTTAGGAGTTTGACAAGAGAAATCTCTCATTCATACCACCTCTTCTAGAACTAATACAACAATGGCAGACCATCAATTAACCAAAGAACCCTTTTCTTTTTTGAATTAATCATGAAAAAGGAGTACGAAAAATAAGACACCAAAAGCTGGATGATTCTTCAAAATATAAATGGTGAATTTTTAAGGAATCCCACTAATGACCCTCTATATAAAATTAATAAAATGTCAGAAAGATGCCTACCAGTGTAATGCATACTTGGAAAATATAAAGTATGGTATTTGCTCTACCTGATGCCTCGTAATACTAATAATGAGCAGAAACTTCCATATCCTTTCGCATGAAGGTGACAAACGTACAACGCAACATGAAGAAAAGTGCAAAGAGAAACCAAAAAGAAGGGGGAGGAGAACGGCGAGGGAATGTACCTTCACTGGTAAGTTCTCATTATATGGGTTCCTCAAGTGGCGCGTTTTGTGAAAGGATAGTTCACATAACTGTCATAAAAAAACTGCAATTAGCTACCCCTAGCATGTATACAAAACCTGAGACAACTGTAAATCAAGCTTAGAACTATCAGCATTTTATTTCACAAGAACTAAAATGCCCCCACTGGCATACAAGTAGCATCAAGTGCAAATCCATCACTTTGGACATGCAATGAAAACTCGGCAGACATTACAAGATAAAGTTGAAAATGTGATATCACATAGTATACACCAACATTACCAAATCAAGCTATAACAGATGTACAATGAGATGAGACATAATAGATGTACCTAAACTTCCAGATACATTGTTTTTACAACACAAATAAAGGAAACTATTCAATCATTTTTCTTTCCGAAACAACACTCATTTTTCAACTTATATACTTTGTTAAAGTCAAGGTTGTCCTCTAGCCTGTGGATCTAAGGACATCATTTTAATAATATAAATTTGAGTCCTTCAAAAGAAAACCATAGATCTGGCCGAAACATATTAGGTTTATAAGTAAAAGTTGGAAACTTCAAAATAAAAGACGATCATAAGAGAGAGAGAAAGAGAGAATGAGAGAGAGATATAGAGAGAGAGAGAGAGTAATCGGTCATTTATCCACATACTTTGGCTTCCAACATGCACATAAAAACTAAAGAAAAGTAAAGTTACCAAAACAATGTGCAAATGTACCTTCAACCATTTGACTGAGAAATTTCGTCCATAGTGTGCAGTTCCATGAGCATATTTCCAGTTTCCCCCACCAACAGGCGCCCCAATTTTGGATGTCATTTTTGCACATCCCTATCAAGAATTGGTGATTTAAAGTTTAGCATCTCAAAAAGGAGAATGGATGTGACATGAAAATTAGGTTAACTTTAGAGAAAAAGTATGCACAAGAAAGCCATTAGACACCCGAACTAATTTTCATTGTGAATAACTAAAGATGGACAATGATTTTGCTCGTCAACTTAAAGCTGTAGTATCCCAAACTAACCTGGAAATGTCGAGTTCGGTTGACTGAGAATATTAAGATCACATTTTCAGCAGAGTCAAAGGCTTCATTGAGTTTAGCTTCATTGCTTCTCTGGGTTGCCCATACTCCTTGTTGTACAGATAATTCCAGATTTTCACGGTTGGAACTTTTAACAATAAAGTACCTAATGGTAAAATATACAAGAGTGAAATAAATTTAGTGAATCTGATCATCATCGAGAGAACAAATTAAAAACAAGCAAGATGCTTAATTTGGGGTGAAAGTAGAACAGCAGAGTAGAGGATTAACAGAGGCAAGAATATCCTAAGCACATTAAAGTAGAATTAGAAGTCAAAATATACTGATTCCAGTATTAATAGTCATCAAAGAACAAGAAGCTAGGATCCTTAGAAGCGTCACATGGCAACCAAAGCATCTGAGCTTACATGGCCTCAGGACCTAATGATCCCAGATCAATTTACAATGAAGTCAACTAAACTGCATTAATAGAGCTTCACAAATCTTACATTTCTGAAGAGTAGAGAGGTACACATAATATGGTAAAATTGTGACGTTGTTCTTATTTAAAATCTATAATCATGGCATCATCAAAGTGTCATCTTCTAAACAAGGTGCACACAACAATTAGTCCAGACTTGTCTCCAAATTTCGATTGACATATTCACTTGCACAAACAATAGGTGAATCAATATTTGGTTAGTAGCAAAATGAAGCATTACAAATACCTGTACTTTGATGCAGCAAAAGTAGAAAACAAAATTTGGCATTTTTCCCAGGTTCCAAGTTTAAGTCAATAAAGGGGTTTAAATTGACAATTAAAATGTTGACTATTTACATAAAATTCAACCAGATACCACAGAAACCATCAAGAAAGACTAGTATCAACCCATACGTAACACATAAATCTCCACTTGCATATGTGAGTCAATCAAGAAAGAAATAAAGTCAAAATAATGGCATCAATAAAGCCTAGTCTTAAATGCTTAAGCCCATCCAAATATTTGCAATACAGGCTCAACTTTTGAGTCAACAGACTTGTTAATATGTGGTTAATTCACCTAATATTGTTCACTGATTTAAAACAAAATTGTCTTCATTAAATGAGAATGACTCTTTTGAGCTCATATGAAACCAACTCAAGTTTCCCATAAGTGAAGAAAGCGTAAGGAAATGACCCAAATGCATAATGAGACAACGCTTTCAACAAATCAGCTTATAAGAAATCATTTAGACAACAAAGAAAAAAGACAAAATCTTGATGTTAACATGATTTTTGAAAAAAGTTTTGAAGACCTTAACTACATGCAGTATAAGCAAGAGAATTGAACAGGAAAAAACTAGACAAAAATTCTGGTATCAGTTGATCACCAAGAACCTTGATTGATGATGCATTGCTCCTGGAGAACAAGTAACACCAGGAAGAATGCCACCACCCTGTGCATGCCACCCTGTTTTGAAACCAACAACAGATCACTGACACCTTTGAGGCTGATTTGAAGACATTTTATTTAGACATTTACCACCTCAAATGTGCTAGCATTAGGGCAAATTTAAGCTTGCACTCTATTCTAAAAGCGGTAGCTTCCCGCCTGCTTCATTCCTACTGCCCTCTTGAAGAAAACATGACACATTTCAAAGCTAACGAAAAAAAAGAGAAAGAATAAAGAATAAATTTCTTTTCCCCCCTCACAATGGAAGAACTAATCAATTTATTATATAATAGTAGTAAAATGTAAATACAAAAAGCCTTCTCCGGAACTGTTACGTATCATCCCTATAGCTTTTGATAACAATATTGAAACAAAATACATGAACTGATTTACACAACTCAATTAAAGACCTTAGGACTCTGAACACACCTAGAAATTCCTTGGGGCAAAGGTGTTGCAGTTCTGTTTGCCTGATTAGGCAGACCATTTGGAAAATTTTGCATCTGAGTCTGACCAACCTGTTGCTGAGACTGCTGTCCTTGCTGCTGTTGTGGGACATTGGCAGACTCTGTGATGGAAGGTTTTCCAACTGCACCTTGACCAACACCTGTGGGACCTTGTGAAAACTGAGATTTTTCTGTTTGTTGAGTGAAACCAGTATTCTTTTGCTGGAAATATTTGTTTGAGTTGTAAGAGCTCAATTGCTGAATTTTTTGAAGTACTTCTTCAACAGGAGGTGGAGGACCAGGTAGCTTTACATGCCTATATCGACAGTCAGGACCATTTGGACAAAACCCCAATTTGTACCTGCAATGGCAATATTACATTGACTATGAGTCAGTCACTCTTGTCTCTGTTCTAGTACTGCTTACGCAGAAATACTCAACATAAAACGCCAACATCCAACAGAGTTCAAGTTTAGGCACTTAACCTAAGTAGTAAGAGACATTCGTAATTGCATTAACCACTCAAGTGTTTGTACAACGGCAATTCTTGGGACAAAAGATATGAGAAAAATATTAGAAATTTTTCATCAAAGACCTAAGCAAGCAACTTAGTTAATCTTTAGCACCGCAACTTATTTGGGGCACTTATCCACAAATTGTTCAAAATAACGCAACAGTGAAATCACCAACAAAGAATTTCACCAAAAATTAGTTCTTGATAAATTTAACACTATCACCATGAGAAACAGATCACACAACTGAAAACAACCAACCTTTATCACTAGTACTAAATTGACTCCCCTACCCCAAAACAAAGAATAAACATATAATTCAATAGGTCATGCTAGAAGTCATTCGCTCGCCAACCAGAATGCAATATCCAAATTAACCATAACTAAAGATCAAGTCAAAAACAATAAAGTACAGATTTTTAAAGAAATGAAATTAGAGACATACATATTACACTCTTTGATATCCTCGTTAGTGTGCTTGTACACACAGTCCTGTTCCCGACACTCTCCGTAGAGACGAAAAAAGCGGCAAACCGGCATACGCGACTTATCGTATTGGTGGAGAAACCCACACGCGTCTCCCTTCATGCACAAGCTGCGCAGCCAGTGTCGACACACCGTCTGCCGGAAGCTCCGCCGCGATGGATGATTAGAACCGGCAGGGTCGGGAGCCCCAGTGACTGGACCGGAAGAGCTGACGGGGGCAGCGACAGAGGGGTTATCGGAAGGAATAGATGGCATGGAGGCGGCGGTGGGTATGGTGGTGGCGGCGTCGAGGCCGCCCTCGAAATCGAAGCTGAGAACTCCCTCTGAGTCCTCCATTGCTGAAGCTTGGCTCTCGCTCTTACCTTTTATGGCCTCCTTATTTGCAGTTCATGCCAGTTTTCACCAAGGGTTTTATCCAAGTTTAATTGATCATTAAATCGAATACGGAATTATGTTATCTTTTATAGTTTGCCTTTAGGTATGTTATAAAATTGAAAACAAAAATTTGTATGATTGAAAGTAAGGGTATCCGGATCAGCCCGGCTCAGTCTACCTAGTTTGGGATCAATAAATTTGGCCTTGTAAAACTAGCTCATAAGTTAAGCACGGGTAAGGTTAGAATGGCCAGTGGAAATTTGTGCCGGGCCACGGCCCTTGAGTCACTGGCCACAAGTCATGGGTCGGCCACAGGCCACAGACTAAGGTGAACAGGTCAAGTCGTGGCCTGAGCTGAGCAGTCCAACCTATAGCTCGTGGCCCACACAGTGATCCAAACAAAATGACGTCATTTTGTTTATTTATAAAATATTTTCTCCCAATAAAACAAAACGACGTCATTTAAGTTATAACAGTTAATAAAGCAGAAGATAAAACGACATCGTTTTGCCTATGATTAAATGAGCTAACAGCATTGCCTCCAACCCCTCGCAGTCTCGCTCTCACATGCTCGCCCCTCAATCACTCATCACAGCAGCCTCCTCCTGCAATTCTACCTCCATCTATCTCCCTTCATCCCCCAGTTGCTTTCACTTCTCTATTCTTCTTCTTCGTTTCACATTCTTCCTCGGTTCTTCTTCTTCGCATATCATCTATAGTGACTCGACCTAGTCACCAATGCTTAAACAACCAATAGTGATTCGGTGAACGGTCCAACGTATTTAATAAGGTAATCTCTCATTCTCTCTTGGTTAGTTTGATTTAATTGGTTGTTTCGAGATATAATATGACTAATTTGATAACTTTATATGTTAATATTGAGAATATGGGATAATTCCTATAATGTGTTTGATGAAATGTCGTAGAGATCATTGAGATTTATTGTGAATAACCAGGGTACTTCTGTACTTGTAATTATTTTAGTTATACATTGTGGGTGTTGTTTGGATGTTTTAACTATAATCTTAGACATAATTGCACATTTTCTATTTCCATTAATTCTTCAGCATAACAAGAATATAGGGTTGGTCATGGAAGAATAATGAACTGTTATTTGTCTTTTAATGGTTAAATGTGGGCAAAGGATAAGACTACCAAGTACCAAGTCCAATTGGTTTTGGTTCTTGATATTTTTTATTCTCTATGTAATGTGTTAGAGCTCTTAGTTGATCTGCAATCAACTTTCACTCACGTATATACTCGTGAAACATATTCAGAGTTATGTTTATGACGAGTAGGGGAATATAGTTTCCTTTTTAGCCTTATGAATAGGGTCAAAAGATATGGTGATAATTCGAAACTTATAGTTTCTAGAACTAACATAAACTAAACTAACTGAAAGCTTCTAAAAGCTTTTACCCCCCTTAGTGACAATAATTAGTGATGGCAACTCTCTGTCAACTGTTCCAAAAGCATTTTTCACTTTTTTTAGCTCAATCCTTTTTGTGGTTAAGAAAGTAGTCTAGTTAAGAACCTTTCAAAAACCTTTGTGGTTCTCTTGTTAGATCTAGTTAAGAAGGTTTAAAACTAAAGTTTGTCATTGAGATCAGTATAAGCTTATTGGTTACTTGAGATGAACAGGCCTTAGATTGTGAAAGTTAGTCGATATTATTCACTATTTCATTGTTAATTTTAAGTATTTCTTCCCCTCTTTCTATTTAGAGTAAGGTGTTGGTACTTTGCCTATACTTACGTTGAACACCTTGTGAATGACATAATTCTGTAGTACACCTTTTTCTGCTATACTTTTGTGTTATAACCTAAAAATCCAACAAATTAAAGCATCGTGATGCAGGTCAGCACTAATTGCTTCTCTAGGCCCTCGTGTGTTACTGTATAAAAAGCTTGGAGTTTTTGTATAGGATTCCTGAATTCTGCAAGCAATAGGATTCCAGAGTTCTACAAACCTCAGATAAGCATCACAAGATCTCTTCCCAAACCCATATTCTCTAATCTCTCACCAACTCTCCCTAAGTATCCTTATTCAAAATTTTTACAAAACATGTTTACCACATATATAAAAATCAATCAAACATTATTTAGTCCTCAATAATTCTAGTGAAACTATGATATTTCAATTATTATAAAGGTATAATAACAATTGAAATATTCTTGATTGTTCTCTTATTTTGTTATGTTTCGTTTTGTTTTCTTCTAGTTTCTTTCTTGTCCTGCTGGTTTAGCTTTATTTGAATTTCTAATTTCTTATTTGTATTTGTTCTACATTATATAGTGCATGCACTTAACTTTTACTTTTGAGGATTTTTCACTTCACACAACTATTCTTGTTTTGAATTTATGCTAATAAATTTGGATTTTATCCCATATCAGGGATCTTGGTCTTAAATGGAGTATTAGTATGCATACTGGGATACTAATGAAATACTAAAACAAGCTACATCTTCTAGGTTGATATGTTGAGTGTATGATATTACCTTGATTTACCTTTGGAAAATAGAAATATGAGTGGTTGTAAAGATATATTAATTGCAATATTTCTAATACACCTATATATTAGACTGAAATTGAAATATTACAAAAATTATACTACAATAAAGAGTTAATATTATCACCCATAACTTTGTGTATTAGACTGAAATTGAAAAAGAATATGTCATTTCCTAATACATTCTTATTTCTAACCTCAGGTATTTATATGTTTTTTATCAGATGGACGAGCATATTCCTTCAATTGAGAGTTCTAATCCAGTACCGGAGGTAAAAGTGGAAACTTCTATTCCGACACCAAGTGACGATAGAAGTTCAATTAGAACTCAAGTTATTCAACATAAAAAGTGAAGTTTGGAATCACTTTAAGAAGACTATATCGACCGACGGAATTGAAAAGGCATAGTGCAATTATTATCAAAAGTTGTATTCAATTGGTTTGAAAGGTGGAACATCTCATTTAAAGAGACATATAGAATCATCCACTAGAAGGAAGATGATTTTAGGAGTCAAACATTTTTTGCCCCTAACCTTATGAAAGGAAATAATGAAATGATCGTAATAATTTTTGACAACCATAGCTCAAGAATTTTGATGGCTAATATGATTATTGGAGATGAACAACCATTGTCTATGGTTGAAAGCAAACGATTAAGGATATTTCTTAATTCACTCCAAATGACTTTCAAGGTTCCAAGTCGAAATATATTGAGGAATGATATTTTCAAAATTTATGAGGACAAGAAGAGAGAAACATTAAGAGCATTATCGAGGGTTCAAGAACGAATTGCCATAACAACGGACATGTGGACAGCTGATAACTAAAAGAAGGGTTACATAGTGGTGACGACACATTATATTGATAATAATTGGAAGTTATGCAATAGACTTGTGATGTAATTTATATTTTTTAATATTGTTATAATTTAGTTTTTCATTATTTTATTAATTTATGATTCATGTTGGAATGCCTTTTCACGATAGATTTATTTATGTGCCGACACCGTATACAAATGAAAAATTGGCAAACATGTTGAAAGACTGTTTGATGGATTTGAACATTGACAACAAAGTATCCTCCATCACAATCGATAATTTAAGCACAAATGATGCTATGATTTAGAAGTTAAAGGGTAAGATGCAGGCTGGAAGCTTATTAGTTTAAGGTAAGTTATTTCATATGCGTTGTTTTACGCATATTCATAACTTGATTAAGAAGGATGGGTTGGAGACAATAAAGGAAGCAATGAAGTGTATTTAGAATAGTGTTTTATATTGGAGTGCAACTCTTAAAAGAGTTGAAACTTTTGAAGATGGTGCACAAATTTTACGCATTCCAAATTCAAAGAAGTTGGTTTTGGATTGTCCTACCAAATATAACTCAACCTTTAAGATGTTGGAGTCTGCAATCCCATATGCTTAGTTGTTTATTAGACTATTCGAAAGGGATTCTCTGTATACCTGCGTACCATCAAAGGATCAATGGGACTTGGCTAAAGAACTTTGTATGAAGTTGAAATTATTCAATAATTGGACTGAATTATTCTCAGGAACAAAATATCCAACTTCGCACTGTATCTTTAGCACTATGTCCAACATAAAGCATGTTTTATCATTGTGGATGTTGAACTCCAATGCAATGATTCAGACTATAGCAGAGCGGATGGCTGAGAAGTTTAATTTTTATTGGTCTAATATTGGAGATATTGTTACAGTATTATATGTGTTGGACTTGAGATACAAAATGAACGTAGTTAAATATATTTATAATGCATTGTATAGTGGCGAAGCTCAAGAATGTCTACATACTATGAAACAATTATGGTATCAATTATTTCATGATTATAAAGTCAGAATGTAATAAACTTATGATCAAGATGCAGGTAGTTCAACTCAGAGTCGGACTTTAGTTTCAAGTTCGACCTTTTCTTTTGACTCGTTATTGACAGATTCTCTTTCAAATTTTTTGAAAGAAAAAAGGGCTAGGATTTCTTACAATATGATGGAGTTAGATAAATATTTTTCCGCATATTGTATTTCTGAAACTGAAGATGAGTCGTTTAATATATTGTCATGGTGGAAGACATTTGCACAAAATTATCTGATCTTGCAAAACATTGCATGGGACTTGTTAGCTATTCCATCATCCACTGTTGCTTCATAATCTGCATTTAGTACTAGTGGTCGGGTTATTACTCATCATCGTGGTCGACTTCATTATCGCACTATGGAAGCCCTTATGTGTGCTCACAGTTGGTTAAATAATAAAGATATTAATGGTAAATTCTTTTCTTTTTAATATATTTATTTTATCTATCTTTATATTATCTTACCTAATATTGTGTTTTTATTTTTCTACAGCCACAGGTATTAATGTGGAGGGGACTAGTGAAATTAATTGACCAATTAAAGGCTATTTTGATCAAATATATGAAGTAAAGGTATTTTAATTTTCTTTTTATTTAATATTATATTACTAAATATAATGTTTGTGCATACAGATGATTAGATCCAAACTGTTGACGATCTTACTAACAAGTACAATCAGTCAATTACAAGATGCACTCGTAGTCTCCACTCTCCAGTCTATCCAGCATGATATTATCTCAATTTTGTAAATTGTATCAACTTTTGTAAAATGATTTAGATAATGATTCATGCACAGCAAAATTTTTTATAGTTAATGAATTTGGTTTTATTAATTCTTTCTTATAATAATTAATAAACTATTTACGTAAATTTAAACTTCGTAATTAATTGATTTGAAATTATCAACTATGACTATCAACTTAATGACTTTTCATACAAATTTCTAATCAACTGGATTAAAAGTCCTAATTAATCATACCAATCAATATATCTCAAGATTTTAATTTTAAATTGTATTTTCTCATTAATGATATGCAAATGTATGTAGCAACCTTCAATCTAAACCTGATGACTTAATGACTTTTTTTTACATAAATTGTGTTAATATTTAGCTCATTATACCTAAAATATTACTTAAAACATTAAGAACTTAGTGATGTTACGCTTTCATTTAATGACTTATAGTTTTATTCAAATAAAATATTAAGTGGTTTAAATAAAAAGATATAAATATTTTGTAATTTAACATTCAATAAAATTAATAACTTTATTTTATCATAATTATATGTTGTTATAATTTAAATTTGTTACATAATATATATATTAAAAAGAAAAAAGTTCATAGTTTTATGAATTTTATGAAATATAGTATGCTTGTAACACTCTAAGGACGACAAAGATTTAAAGTTAAACTTATATCAAGATTTCAAGTAAAGAATTACTCTTAACAAACGTTTAATTAGAGTGACTTAGGAATTAATCTTCCATCATTAGAATTTAGAAAGGAGAAAAAATTATGAATATAAAATTTGATTAATTAGAATATAATGATTTTAGAAAAAAAAATAAAAGAACTATTTTCAAAATTAATAAAAATAATAATTTATAAAAACATATCAAAAGTATTTACAAAAACGTACTTGTTTTTGTAACTCAATTACTTATATATTGTTTTCAAATTGATAAATTAGGATTAATAAAGTGATTAATTTATTTTAAGATTAATATAAATACATATATGCATAATGTATATATTGTGTAAATATGAAAAATAAAATAAAAAAGTTTGAATGTTTTAAGATTAATCATGATATTAATTAATTTCTTTTAATATGTGTAATAAAAATATAAAATTTTACGATGATTATTTAATAATAGATATAATATGAAAAGAAAATAATATGTATACAACTATACAAGTAAAAAAAAAACAATAACTACATCAATTAAGAGTTTTGTAAATAATTTATAAAAACATTAAAATTTTGAAAATATTATATTATAAACTTAATAAAATTATTTTTTAAAAATCATATTAAAAATAAATATAATAATTTATTAAACATGTAAAAATAATATTTGAAATAAATTCATTGTACTTAGATAATAACTTTTTTACATTTACATTATAATTAATTGTT
>JAOQMS010000003.1:28096488-28126507 GCA_027563885.1 Erythroxylum longipes | reverse complement strand
CCTATTTTTCAAAATTCTCATTTATTCACAATTATACCGGGAAAATGTCATGAATGCATGTACAGTTATTTTTCATGTGCAAAAATCACTGTTCACAAATGCATGAGCATAAGATGTGTTTTCCTAATTTCTCCGATTGATCTCACGTGTACCCGTTTCTATGGTTCAACCCGTTATATGGAAACGGGATGTTACATTTTGGGTTGTCATTGTGTCAGAATCTAGATTCCAACACTTCCGTTGCATTCTCATGCATGTGATGCATGCATCCATGGCACACCCAACAATCATAAATTCTGACCATTAGGATAGTATTCAAATCACATGTACTTGTATGAATTACTTTGTATAAGTTTTGTTCAGTTGTGTTTCTTGAGGTACATCGCATAATCCCAGTATATAAATTCCTATACTTCATTTAAATATAAAATATGTTAAATTGTACTTAATTATCTTCACAAAATTAGTATATGAACTTATATAGTCATATTACACATATATAAGCAATAAATATGCATATAAATAATCTATGTACATGTAAATTTTCTTTAGCATGCATTATGTTCAATCTTAAACTCCAATGTTTAGTCACCCAATTCACATATGGTAAGTCATATTTCATTTAATTCTAGGTGTATGCAAAGTTCCATAAACATTAAAAAAAGGTTCTGATATGAGTCAGCTAAAAACACACGAAAGCAAAAAACTCATAATAGTGCAATTTGGGCTAAGCCCATAGTGGGTCTAAAAATAGGCAAATAAATTAGTCCAGAAACAAATTACACGACAATCACCACTTGTTTTGTAATTTTCACATAACAAACATTCAATTTAGGTTTTGAGGTATTCTAAACATTTGTCTCCCTATATCTCTAGTTTCATAACACCAAAAATCAGACCATTTTGACTTTTAAATCATGAGATATGCACCAGACATCACAAGCTGCTCTAATACAGAGGTAGCATCAGGTCATCATTTCGATCTCAATTTCAAATGTCCCATAATTAAGTCTAAGTCTCTTCTAGAGATTTTTATTTATATGTCTTAAGTTTCATCTCCAATTTGAATCACCAAATTTGGAGGTCTATAGGCCGAGTTATGTCCAGAATAATGGGGCTGGTTTAAGTGAACCGAGAATCTAAGACAGCAGCAACAACAACAACAACAACACTCAGTATAAATCACACTAAGGCGCAAGGTCTAGGGAGGTCTAATAGTACGCCGCCTTATCTCTAACTAGTAGAGAGATTGCTTCCAAAATGACCCACATGAATGAAGAAATAATGAAATAAATAAATAACATATATATATGTGTGTGTTTATATATAATGAATAATAAATAATAAGAAAATCATATTAGAGAAAATATTCATTAAAAATGATAAATATATATATAATGGTTAAAAATAGTGGTGATAGTAGAGAAAATAATAATAATAACAAGAAGAAGAAGAAGAAGAATAAACATAAAAGTAGTACTAATACTAATACCAATACTAATAATACGAATAAGTAGTTACCTCTTAGGGTAATTACAAAAGGCAAGATTTAAAAGATTAAAGAGGACTACCAGGATCTCTTTATGAGGGATCCTTTATATGAATTGTAGCATGCCAAAGTTTTCTATTGTGGGTCATGTTCTTGGTAAGTTCCAACATTGCCATATCATTTTTGATCACTTCCTCCCAATTCTTCTTAGACCTCCCTATTTTTCTCTTACAATCTCTAAGTACAATTTTTTTCGCATCTTCTCACTGAAGCATCCGGGTGTCTCCTCTTCATATAACCAAACTACCTAAGCCTTGTCTCTTTTAATTTGTTCATAATATTAGCAACCTTTAATTTGTCCCTAACTATTACATTCTTAACCCTATCCTTTTTAGTAAGATTGTACATCCACCAAAGAATCCTCATCTCTGTCATCATTAGCTTATGAACATGAATTTGTTTGATGGGTCAACACTCCGCCTCATTTAGCATGGCTGGCCTAATCACTAAATGATAGAATTTCACTAAATGTTACTCTCTCTTATCATATTCAACCAATTCCATGCAAAGTAACACCAAGACATTATTCCAGCAACCATTCCATGTCTAAATCAATCTTTGTACAAATTCAAATATACACACATACAGAAATTAACTAAGTGTAGTCTTAAACCTTGAAATTTGCCAATTAGCTCTTCTTCTAGTGCTTTTGCTTCTGTTGCCATTTTTCTTTGCTTGATTCACCAACTAGAAATACCACAAATGCATATCTCATTCCCAATTCCAACCTTATAATTCCAACTCTTCATGAGCAAAACAAGAAAAGATGAAGAAGAGAAGAAAAACCATTAACTTTTACCTTGCTTTTCACCTACGATTAGCTTGACTCCTTATGCAAAATGATGAGATTAAGGAGACGGAATGGAGAGGAGATGAGATGAGAAAATTATGAAGTTAAAACCCCACATACACGTCCTTCTCCCCTTTTCAAGAAGTTTCTAGTATTAGACACATGTTTCAATCCCATTGGACCATATGTTGATTTTTGGCAAAATTGTACATTTGGTCCTTCTTCTTCCTTCGGTTCCCAATTTGACATATAAAGTCATCAATTGGTTTCATTCTAGTCCATATTTCACATATAATTATTCATGTCCATGCCTAAATAAATAAATTACCAATTTACCCCTGTCTTGTAAATTAATTACCATTATGTCTCTTATTATACTTAGATACACTTAATTCTTTATGTTCACTTCTTAATACACCCTAGACATACTACAATGCTTCTAGAGTATATATTGGGGCCTTACAACTAATGTCTAATCTTAATAAAGCAGTAATTATGAACAATTCAGTGATAGTATGTCGATGCAATATAAATTGTGTAATCATAATTTCATCATAAATTTATTTTGTAAAATATATTTATATATTAGTTAAATAAATAAATACACATAAGATAAAGAATATATTTAATTAATTATGTCATAGAATCTACAAAGCATAAACCAATATAAGATGCTTCACAGTAGGCGAACACAACTTTTTAACAAGAGCGGTACTAACAACATTAGTACAACTCCTACCAATAATCATATTACATACCTTATTATAAACAAGACATCTAGTATGAAAGATGTTATCTCTCCGCTACTTTAACTTATCTACCTTAATTTGAATACTTAATGCTCTCTGAGTAATAATCATTTTATACGCTTACCAGTGTACTTAGCACCCTCATCACTAGAATTTTCAAGTGGTGGTATAGATTTCTTTTTGTTTGAATCTCTCACGCTCTCCATATATCCATCATCTGTCATGCTTATGACCCTCTTATTTGAGTTTTGCAGTGTAATAAATCATATCCTTAATAATGAAATTTTTTATTGTTTCTATTTTGAGAGGGTCGAGAATCAATTTTACCTTTATTCTCTTCATTATAGGCATCCTTTTTTGCCTTAGATGGCTTAATTGCTTTTATTTTAGAAGGATTACTTCATCCTTTTTTTAATAAAACCTTTAAGAGTTATTAAGTTAATGGGGTACTTTGATACTCCTTTATGTTTTAATTGTATCTTTACTTTCATATTTATATACATTATCTCTTTTAACTCTACATAGATGACCATACCTCAATTCAACTCATTTAAGAACTTGGTCATAATTGCTTCTCTGTTCTCCATATTGACTGCTTCTATCTCTGTATGATAATCTTCCATACATTTGTTCCTAGAGAATGACTTTGAAATCTCTAATACAAATCTCTAAAATAATGGCTTATCACGAATCTCCTTCTAATTTATTTCAATTACCTATGATGAATAGCTCACAATTCCTCCTCCTGGTATAGGAGAGTGAAACAACAAAGCATTTGAGGTGAGAAATATTTGAAAAAGTGAGGCAATATAATAAAATACGAAAAAATAAGTACATCTTATTTTAAAACTCATCCCTATACACAATATTCAAGTAATTCTTCTACATCCCTTCTCACTACACAGCAATTTCCTTTCAAATAATAGGTAAATTTTACCAAACGCCATGCACTAAACTCTTAAGGTGATGCAATTGACGTAAGAAAGTGAGACAACTGATCTAGAGGAGTGAGGCTGTGCCTACTTGGAACATAAAATCATAGCCACATTCTATTCCAAATTAAACTTCTAACCAAATAATTCTTCTAGGTATCTCGTAACCACATAGAATTGGTAATTTTTTCTAACATACAAAACATCTAGTAAAGAACACTAGCAAACTTCAAAAGTAATGTAATTAGTATAAAAGAGAGAGGTAACCTACCTCCAACATTTACTTGTATTTTTTTAAATAAATTCTAAATTCTACGACTCACAAAGAACACATACTTAACCTCCTTTTTATCTTTTTTTATTTGTTTAATTTTTTATCATTATCATGATTTGTTTATTTGATTAAAATTGGCATAATCAATATTTAATTCTTATAAGATTTAATAGTATAATATTTATAAGAACATTAACTAATCTATAATAATTACCACTAGAATAAAATAATTATTGGCTATTTATAAATATTTGTCAAACTTAATTTTTATTAAAAATTTTTTATATAACTCAAATATATATAGCAATGACAATGGCCGGTTTGGTCAAATTTTTAAAATAATTTTTCAAAAATTAAAATATAAAACGACAATTTTTTTTAATTGAATCTCGCGTTAATTTGCGTTTGAGCTGACCTAATTGAAAACACTTTAATATGACTAATTACCACCTCTTAATATAGTTCCTGATATTTTTTAACTTATTTTTAAAATCTAAACTCGATTTATTGCCTTTTTTCAAGTTTAATCTATCCAGCTAGATCATACAGATTGACACCAATTGATCAACATAATAGTGACATCTTCGTATCGTTCAACCATATCAAGTGGTGTGTTGGAATTCATGACAAACGTATTGTGGATAAGTATTTGTTTGGGGGTTGTGATAACACAAGGCACCTAGCTAGTAGCTACGATGACTATGGCCATTAGGGAAGTCTTGGAATATTGGAACTTTCATATGCCTGAAAGACACTTCTCCATCTCAAAGAAAACTCAAGTAAGACTTTAAATATGTATGCATTAATGAAACTTTTAGATCGTATTAAGCAACACAGAGCATAAACAAGAGAGGCTACATAAACACGTTGATCGCTGTATTCATTCCACACATTTAGGTACTATTTAGGTCATTGGATACAGAACCTTCCTCTACTTTTCTCCAACCATTGGCATCCTTGTTATTCGCTTCTGATTCCTTCGCTGTGTCATACGATGCATGCAACCCAAACAAGAAATAGTATACCAGCAAAACACCTGTCCACGCAGCAAACCTTCCGAATGATGCTTTATCTATCGACCCCAGCAAGAAAATGTTGATCAGAATCGAAGCAGAAGGTAACCATGGCACCAATGGCACACCCCACATCTTTGGTTCTCTCGCTTGTGGCACAAAAACTTGAAGTCCCAAAGTAGCCAAGAACCATATCGGCACGGTTATCACATACCCTATCCAATTATTTCCTGCTACACCCCAGTAAACAGCAGTAGCTATTGACGAACCGAGAATGATCAAAATGCACACAATGAGTTTAGCCCGATTCGCAGGAGTCGTCACGTCAGTGACATAATATCGACGTACAAGAAGAGCCAGGGCCACAAGCATGAAGATAAACAACGTTGAAATAGACAACAAGTTGGCCAAAATATTAAGCTTGGTAAAGAAAGCAATAATAGCAGTAGCAGTGAGCATAACAACCGTGGCGTTGATCGGAGTTCCAGTCTTTGCATTAACATGAGCCAACCAAGGAGGCATCATATGAGTTCTCGCAATGTGTGTAAGGTACCGAGCTTGACCCACCGCCGACACCAGTAAAACCGTTGTCATACCCTTTAAAGCACCGGCGGCGACGATGTACTTAGCCCACCCCCAGCCAACCTGCTCAAACGCAACGGAGAAAGGGGCGTCTCCATCAATCGTGTTGTAGGGAACCATCAAACATAATGTAACAGCCATCAAGCAGTATGCTAATGTGGTTATGGTCATGGACCCGACAAGCCCAATTGGGATGTCTTTAGCAGGGTTTTTGGTCTCTTCAGCCATTGTAGACACAGCGTCGAAACCAACGTAAGCGAAGAAGAGTACGGCTGCTGACACAAAAATCCCACGTGCTTCAAATGGAGCAAATGGTGTGTAGTTGCTTGCGTTGGCTTTTGTGAGACCAGCAATGATGATGAACAAAATGACGATGACATGGAAGATGGAGGCTATGTAGTTGAAGCGGGACGAGCCTTTTGTGCTGAGAACTGCAAGAATGCACGTGACTGACACCACGCCAACGGCTATGGGGTCAAGGTGTCCATAATCGTCCGGGAGGCTGTGGACTATTATGCGGAACTGGTCAGGTTTGTGGTTGCAGAGGGTGGCGAAGTAGGAGGTCCATGACCGTGATACGGCGGCGCCGGCGATTACATATTCGAGGATGATGTTGCCGGCGGCGATGAAGGCCATGAAGTCTCCTAGCTCTACTCTGAGGTACGCAAATGAGCCTCCTGAACGTAAAAACAAATTAGTTAGAAATCACTAATCCTAACTTTTCGTATAAAAGAAGACCGCAACATTATTGAATAGTGATTTGCTGAGCAAAGGCGGCAGCTAAGGTCAACGCTCAAAAGTAATTAAAAGTCTTTGTCCCGATCCTTAATCTTCTATCTAATTTTACGATATATTATTCTATTTTATAAATTTTAACTATTTATTTATATGAGCCTCGTATTTATTTACATAAGAATCACGTAAAATTTACGTAAATAAATGGTTGAAATTTACGAGACAGAATAAAATAATCTAAATTAGAAAATATCTCAAATGGCGTCCCTACCCTTCATAGAATATCAGTACACTTTGGTTTCAGTCAATGTAAAACTGTGAGCTACCTACTGCCCTCAACCTTAGAACGGATGCAGACATTAAGGACTTAATCAATATCATCTAACACTATTCAGATTTCTAAAGTTATGAGGCATGTTTTCTGATAATAAAAAAGCAAGGGCGTTAGAAAACTATAAAAAGTTGCATTTAATTGGATTTGATATTACCGGCAACGGGAATTTCCACGGCGAACTCGGTGTAACAAAAGACAGATAGCATGGCGGAGATTCCTGAGACCACGTAAGACAGAACGACGGCGGGGCCGGCGTGATCACGTGCCTCCAACCCTGTGAGAACAAAGATGCCGGAGCCAATGACGGCGCCGATTCCGAACCATATCAAGTCCCACCAATTCAAGTTCTTTTTCATGTCATGTTGACTCCGAGCTCTTATCTCAGTCAGCTCCGTCGAGTCCATGGACCGTGTCAAAACCCGGTCTTTGAACCTCATTGGAGTCTCTCTCAGTGCTCTGGCATAGTTTCCCCAGCTCTTAAACGACTCCTCCGGTAGAAAATCGTTCTTTGTGCACGAACACCCTCTCCTCTTCACCCCATCGTCTCCTCCAACGAACCCTCCTCCCATTCTAGTTCCCATAAACAGTCAATCAAAACAGAGGAAAACCAGATCATATATGTCATGAGAAAAGAAATAATAAAGATACCCTTTTGCTCCAAACGAATGAAGTGTGCGGCGAAGTAATTGCCACCGTACTCGATTAAGGATAGCACGCGCTGTTAAAGGATCAAGAAGCTGAAACAAAAGTAAGAAGGTAATCTGTCGAAGCAGGTCACAGAATATACAAGTTTTATATTATTAAACAACACTAGAAGCCAAAGTTCCATGTTCGGCAATTGATGCCAAAATGCAAAGCCTCTAAGTCGCGAGGCTTTGTGTAAAATCAAAATGGAGAATATAAAAGAGATAGATACAAGAAGTAACCTGCAGGCCAACCGTTTACGCTACCCTATCGGAGAAAGTGACTGACTGATATACTCCAATGACTACTGGTATAATCCAAAAGACGCTGTTTTGCAGTTTTTTTTTAAACACAAAAATTTGGGTACACCGAAGAGTGAGCAAGGAAAAGAAACAAGCAGATCAGGGGAGGGACTTACTTGAGACTTGAGAGGTAACCCACGAAAGTTACCCGGACACTGGACGTTTCCGACGAAGGGTGGTGGGCACGAGAATTGGATTGGCAGTAAGTAATGGGAGAACACATAAAAGAGGGAAGGAAGGAAAGTCCGTTTTAGGCACAGAACGAACAAAGACAGAGAAATTGGAAAGGTGAGACTTTTGGAGATTCCTAGGTAATGTGTTTATTTATGGTAAACAAAAGCTTAATTGAGTATAGCCAGGTAGGCATGAGTATGCAATGCAATAACAATCACATATACGTGAACTTAAAGGTGTTATTAGTTAATTTGTTACAACCAATCTAGATCATCTTCTGCTATTCAAGCATTAGAATTAGAATTGCATTCCCTCGACAAATAAACACTGAATCCAGCCTGTTTTGTCAATTTTTAAGTTTGATTTATTTTAATAATTTTTATTGTTAAAAACTGATTAATTTATTAATTGATCAATCAATTTTTACTAATTAATAAATTGTTATAAACTAAAATTAATTAATTAATTTTTACTTAATAAATTTTTTAAAATTAAACTTTAATTTATTCGAGTAAGGATAATTTTATTTCAATCATATTTTAAATTCTTCAATTTTATCTAATTTATAGTCGATTTTATAAGAGTATAATATTAATTGAATTTTTTAAATCTTAAACGTGTTGTCTTCCGAATTTAATTTTTGATTCGGTTTTAAAAATATTAGTATTTATTGATAAGTGTAAATTTACGGTTGTTTCTACCGTCATCGTCATAAATGGTATTTAATTTATTTACCCACGTGATCCGTCCAATGTTTACAAGGGTTTAAATCTGATCCTATTATTATTGCGTAGAAGATGGCATTCTCCAGCTTATTGTAAATATCTTCCACACAAGGACATTGCCATCAGTGGATCTATTTTGTCCAAAAGTGTGAACAATGACAGGTCTATCGGAGAATTTTCAAAAGCATGGAGTACCGTACAATGGCTGCCGACAACATTGACTTGTCCTTTGATTTCCTCTTTGACATGCAACTACCCAAAAAAAGCTGCTCAAGAGCCATATGAATTTGACTACTATGGAAACTCTTTGGCCTCTTAAGTCGAAGTTTACAACCATTTTAGTAAACTTCCAAAAAAAGAACTTCTGAAAGACTACAATTGTTGGAAACTCTTTGGCCACTAAGTCGTAGTTTACAAACACTTTGGTAAACTTCCAAAAAAGAACTTCTGAAAGACTACAATTGTTTGTATAGGTCAAATCAATTCGAAGATCAGTGACCAAAGCTAAACGCAATAGACATGAAAATATGAGATGGCAATAGTGGAGCACCCCGAATCTTTGATTGCTATGCTTGTGGGACAAAAATTTGAAATGCCATTGAACCCAAGAAGCAGATTGCTACCGGAATTGCACGTCCAATCCAACCATTGACTCCTACACAACATAGAATAGCAGAGCCAATTGATGAAAAAAGATCAAAAGAACGCTTTCAACCAGCTTGACTTGATTTACTGACGGCATTGGTGACATAGTGGGAAGAGCACTGACGACAAGCATGAAGATGAACAGTGTGGAAATGGAAACAACATAAAACGGTTGACACAACATGAAAAATGCGATCAGGCCGGTGGCTGGCAGAAAGTATCACAACTGTGGGGAGTCCCTGTCTTTACATGGACCTTAGCTAATCATGGAGACATCAAATGAGTCCTACCGAACTGACCACAGCTGAAACGACCAAAGCAGCGGTCATTTGCTTCAATGCACTGTTGCAGCAGTGTACTTGGCCCAACTTATAGTAACCGGATCTTTTGTACCCATTACGGTGTACCTATTCTATTTCACACTATCTATCTCAGCCGTACAAATATATGGGTCCACGAGGATCTCAATTGTAAATTATAGCCTCCAATGCAACAGAGAATGGTGCATCTCCCTCGACCATCTCGTATGTTACCATCAGGGTAAATGCTAGGGCAATCACACAGTCACCAATGTAATTATTGCCATCCAGCCCTCATGTCTCGACCCTGGTTTTATGTTTCTTCAGCCATTGTTGAAACAACTGCACATACCCAAAAAGCCATGAACACCATATTTTGTTATGACCCCAGCTGAAAGGGAAAAAATCCTTAAATAAAACTAAATCACAGGCTTCTTGGAAGGTGTTAACAGTTTCGAGACAAGTAACGGTTCTTATTTGAAACTCTGCAAAAGTTATCAGTGAATTGCAATTCTCCGGAATGATAGAATCTATTATTACTGAAATTCAGAAGAAAAAGCAACACCTTCCGTGCATAATATAGTATAATAGTAACGTACTTTTGTGATCCGATTCTCAGTTTTACTGACATGAAAGTTACTCTCGAACGATGATAAAGAGATGGAAACAACCCTTCACAATTACTTTCGGAAAAAATTATGTGGCAAACAACAAGAGAAAAGCTTTATTTAATGTGGTCTGCAGTCTAAAAGGCGACATGAGGGGTGAATAGACCAGTTCGTGAATCTAATAGCATTTTACTTTCAAGAACAGTTATGAAGTTGACATTAGGAATGCAAATCCAATAAAATACAAAGCTATTGCGAGTTCACTCAATTTCCATGTGAACACATCGAGCATTTGGCTCTCAGAGTCGGAGTCATGAGCATGTGACAGCTAAAGTCAACCACAAAGCTGCAAAGGGTCTGTTTTAAGTCTCTCACGGCTTATATCTAGTTAGTGCTGTTTGACATTTCGTCCAATGCTTCAAGCTTGGAATTTAACGACGAAAGTGTAGTGCTCATAAATAATATGCTCTTGGCAAAACTATCAAAATCGAATTCAAGAGAAGCCTGTCCCATCACTCGAGGCTCTAACATCGTCACGGCCTATCCAGTAAGCTCGTCAGAGTTTGTTTCGGTGTCAAGAGATAGCTTCCTCTGGCACCAAAACTTTCACTTCCTATCCTAGGCTTCATACAAGCGCATTCAGAGCTTAGATGGCTTTCAAGAATTGGATTTTTTTGAAGTAAACACTTGAGGTCCTAAATGGCGAACGACCCCACCATAAGCAAAGAGGTTTGCTCTAAATTTACAGTTGGACTTCCGAGCTTTTAGAATAACGAATAATATGAATGGAGAAATGAAGATAAGGTTTGACTTCAGAGACCATCTATAGTCATGCTTCTTTGTCTTTTCCGTAAACAAGTGCGAAAAGGAGCAAAGACTTGAAAGGTCTCTTCTCCAATAGTTGGAGACAATGAAAAGAAATGATTTGTTTTTGCTTGTTTAGGAATGCAAACATGAATATCAATTGCAAAGACACTTGATTTATTAACTACAATGGTCCAACTCTCGCTTACCACAACCTTAGGCAATATTATTAAGAAAAGAAAATGATTTGTTTGGTATGAAAACAAGAAATTAATGAGTAAAAAGACAGATTTAGCTGATTGGAAACAAGAAATTAATTGCCAGCTACAGACCCTAAGATGGAGGACGAAGAGAGACTTCTGCAGTGTAGTTCAAGAGGAAACGAACCTCCTCTACCCATTTCCCAATTTGGCGTGCTCTGGAGGCGCATGAGGAAAGAAGCTAACGATTTTACCCTAATTGTTGATCTTTGCCTTGTTTATGTCTATGTAGCTTGCTCTTTCCACACGATGTCGTTCCATTAATATGGCTTATGTTATTTACGGTGTCGTCGTACTCATGAGGAGGCTCTTATGGGCCTTGAACTCTTTGTTACATTCCTTTATATTAATTTCATTCTTTTAACTTTTCAAAAAAAAAAAACATAACAAAGTGGGTGCTTTCGCACTGAGGAGTGATCTTTTATCATTTACTAATTATTCTAATGGCCGCATCCGTTCCATATTTGTTAAAACGAACCTTTTGTTATTGTTATTACTTTCATCAAAGTCAAAGTTCAAACAAACTTTGCTAGCAAATGCTATACCTCCATATCCTCTATGAAGTCTAATAATACAATCGTAATAAGTCTGAAACCTTTAGTTAAGAAGATAGACAAATTTGCAAGGCGATACCAACACGTGAAGCTATTTTTATCTAACCATGTGAACAGAATTTTAAGTCGCATATCCTCATCTTTGCGTGTGGTAGGAAAGGAGGAGAGGGCTATTTATCATTGTACACCCACTTCCCATCCTGAAGGAAACCGTTTTTGTCTAAACCAAAACTAACTCTGTTACTAATTTAATTCAGCGTGTGCTGTGTGCATGCAAGCTAGGTTTCAAACTTAATGTTTCCTCGCCTCTTTTTCTCTTTAAATCACACATTCAAAAGTAATGCATGAACAATAAATAGTCCTACAATCCGCCCAAATTTAAGGAAAACGCGTTTTGCACATTTCAAACGTTGAAGCAAATTATTTGTTTGCTTTCACCATATAATCATGTCCTTAACTGTAGTTGATCATTAACCAAGGAATTGAATCTCTGCCAACTTTGTGAATAAGGAAAATGATAGATGTTGAAACTCTTAAGGAACTATTTTACCATCAGCTCATTTGTTCCCGGGCTAAACCAAAACACCCAATAGCTAATAGCCCCTCTCTTTCCTATCTGTGATGCCTGCATAACAGTCAACCGGACTCACAGATTCATCCCAACTGTTTCGTTCGGTGTACCAAATGTCAAAATATGCCATCATATAGAATTGGCAAGCCTTGCACCGGTAGTAATTTAGTATCCAAGAAAAGCCTGTGATTGGATTCACTCACATGTATATAACTGCTCAAGTTCGAGCTTCATTTCGCCCAGAATAATCTTAATGAACTCAACGGTATCTCTAATTCAAGAACATGACAAAATGATTTCAATCTGATGTCAACACCTGAAAATTTAACGCTAGTTGTGTACAACTCAAATGCACATCCCAAAAGGACTGTACATTTCTATTTTGACCAAAACCTGAACAAGAAAATGCCAATCTTGCATAATTGGCACTTAAAAGAATGAGTGACACTTATCACTACAAAAATTGTGAACCTTAAAATATATAAACAAAAAGGATTTACCGTCTAAAAAGCAGGTTGCTGGCTACTACGTGAATAAAGTTACAACATCTCTACGGTATCCTCTTACAATCAACATTCTTGGCACATTCTCTACTAACAAATCCATGTACTCCATGTAGAAGTAGGCCGGGTGGTTTACTGGTGGCGGTGGTAAACTCACAAGTACAACTGCAGCCATTCTGGAGTATCTTAATATAGATGAATTAAGCTTCAAGGTTGTGTAGAGAAACTTTTCCACCTGTTGCTCATTCAAATCCACAGGTTTTCCATCAGCCATTAGCATAGTAGTCTCATCCGCCCGAGCTCTCTCTTTCATCTGAGTTATGTAGTTAGAGATTCGCTGCTGAGCAGCAGTGAATGCTTCTAGCGACTCTTCTTGTTGGGATGCACCCTCTACTTGCACATCCCATGACTTCATTGAGATCACTATCACTTCAGCTTGCATCCTAAGATCATACAGAAATTTCTTCACATCAGCTTTGAGTGCTTCTGCATCTGAATCCTCTTCTGCAATGCAGAAGACCTGAATCTTACAACTTTCAAAACTCTCTTTGGTAAGAAGAAGCTGAGAAAGGAGAAGCATTAAACCACCATCACGCACAATCCAATACAAATCGATGGTACCATATTGGCGTTGATACTCATTGGGCCATTCATCAAGACCCTTGACAATAACCACTGCTTTATTCGCCACGATACAATCATTGATAATTCCAACAAAAGTGGCTGGAATTTCAGTTAGATTTTCACGTCTCCATATTTCTGGATATCGCATAACCACTATATTTGGCTTGAGGTTGCCTAAGCCCATAGTCTGGACAATTCCTCTAAAACCTTCAGACATGTTTGGGGCCACAACTATTTCTGCTACACCCTCGCAGTGCTTGTAATCTATGTATGTAGCAAGTTGTTTACAGGCTGTCTTTGCATCTTCAGCACATTCATGATAATCTCCATCTAGTATAGAGACAAATATGGACATCCCACGTCCTTTTTTCTTCATACAATTTGCGAAGTCAGCAAGTTTTGGATGGCATGGTACATTTTCTGGAAGCTTTCCCCATGGCCGGCAGAAAATGAGGGGGATGGGATACCAATTCTTGGGGTGGACTTGGCTAGCTATAAGAAAATTTCCAATCACAACAATGGAACAGGTAGGCTTAACATTAGGAATCAAATATAGATTTACTGACAAGCTGTAAACCAACAAAGCAAACAATTTTTTTAATTCAACTTCCTTAATAGTAAATACGGACATGTTCTATAATATGTATCTCCACACAGAAAAAGGCATCCAACAATATTTAGACATAAAAGCAGAAAGAAAATTAAAAAAAGAATTTGGACAAGGCATGTATGAGAGAACTAAGAACATCTCTGACTGATCATCTACTGAGATAAGAAGTGGATGAATATGCAAGCATGTAAACAATGAAAAAATCCGTAGCAATCAGCAACGGTACAGTCGTTACAATTCATTAGATCATATTTACTCCTAAAAGCTTTACATTAAGGCCCCTGACCAAATACTGAAAAACATGGCTATTCACAATAGCTAGTCATCACACATCACAACAATATCGCAAATATTCTGCATTTTTTAATATTTATTTTTGAGATGCAACTGACTACAGCTCTTGGAATCATAGATAAATAAGCTCACAGAAAAAGTGTAGTCCACTTGAAATGGTATCATACCTCCAAGAGACCGAAGACTACGAAGCGCTAATTGAAAATATGCACTCTTGAAGCCATCGCCCCAGTCTCCAGCCTTTCCTTTAATGCTCACGTAATAATATATGAGGCTTGCAAGAGCCAGCGATACAACAGTGAAGGACCACGATATCAAAAACATGATAACTGCAAAAGATCAATACAACAATGTAAGGACCTCAAAGAAGCACCCGATACAACTATAAATAATAACTACCTTGTCAGCTATGGAAACACATCCAACATGGGAAGTATGCAAGTAAACGCATTATTGAGAACACAGACCAAATATGTTATGTAGTACAATTGTAACAACAATAACAACAACAACATCCTAGTAGAAATCTCATTCAGATGTGGAATTTGGGGAGATCCACAAGTACACAGCCTTACCCCTAATTAGTGGAGAAGTTGTTTCCATGCAGCACAATCATAGTAAATAATATTTAGCTTTAACTTGATGTTGCTTGCATAATACCATCACAGCAAACAAATACTGAACTCCAAACATGGGCTAATCCAAGTAAAGTACTTCTATGAAACACAGAAATAGAAAGAAAAAAGTTTCATGTCAATATAGAAATTTCTTATGGACAAAGGATCAAAGATAGCTCAGGATTGACAGTACTTCTAAATTGTCTGATTTTGGTACAGCATGCAGGACCCCAAAATGATAGTGATGGACTTCGGTTAAGCGCATCTTAATGATGCATTTTTATGATCCGCAACAATTTGATAATTTACAAACAGAAGCAAAAGGGATATCAGAACATTCATCATTTATCATAATCACCTTTGAGTTTTAAGGTATTTGAGCCCGAATTGAAATACAGAACAAGAAATGCCAAACAAGAATTTCATGTCTTTGCCGAGGCCTTCATTGTGTCTTCTAAGAACAACTGAAAGTAGACATCAACGAAGAATATTCTATGGCAAAAGCAAAAGGAAGCTGACCTATACAAAGTGATGCTCCAAGAAGAGATAGGCTCCAGTGGTGAAACTTCCACCGTGGACGCCAGCTGGGAGCATCCAGAAGATCTAAAAGGAAGCAAGACAAGTTTACACCCGCATAGCACAGAAGGTAAAACATCGTCGTAGTGGGAGAGATAAGATCCAGATTTCCAATAATGACACATCCAATACAGATAAATGCAGTAAAAAATGTTGCAAAGTGAGGCTCCTGCCCCTCTGCAACCTTAAAATAGTTAAGAATGGGCAAAATATCATCATTGGCTATCGCTGCAAGCAGGCGTGGGGCACCTGTCAGACTTTGAAGAGCTGCACCTAGGGTTGAAAGAATTATGCCAACATAGATGATTGCAGGAAAAGGCCAAGCAACTGTAGCTGTTAGTAACCTGCATAGAAATACAGCTTAGTCACATGTAAGACTGAAGTTCAGAACTAACAAACTCAGCCAGTGAAGTTGGTACACGTTTGTCTCAAAGAAATCAACAATAACCTTAAGCCCTTATAAGATATAAACGTTAACATAGAAATTAAGAAATATTAATCCACTAAAATAAGGAAACAATCATAGTTGGACATATCTGAGGTTTACAGGGGAGAAAGAAGAGGAAGTGAGAAAACAAAAAGACAATGATTAATATCTCAAACAATTTCCAATGTAAAAGATGTCATACATTTCTACTACAATCATAAAAGGCTAATACCTGTCTGTCAAAAGCCTCTGTCTAGTCGCAACTGCTCCAAAAAAGAACACGGAACAAAAGTATAGTGCAGTTGTTACAACTGTTGCAGCTAATGTTCCAATTGGAATTGATCGTTGAGTATCTTTAAGAGAGGCTGATCTATTAGAGCCTGCCATTATTCCTGTTACAGCAGGGAAAAAGAGACCGACCAATGCACTGAAATCAACAAAAGAGAGAAAGTTAAAAGCAGAATAGAAAAATGACATTAAAAGCAAATGGAAGTTTTATTTGCTCGAGCAACCCGAACAAAAAAGGTATTATTTTCCACAATTGATACAAAACGAGCATGATGCAGTAAATTCCATCTACTGTCAGTCAGCAGGTCAATTGAATATCAAGGAGATTCTACAGTGTACATAATAAACACCTATTTTGATACATAGTGTACCTACAAAACATTGACAGGACACTAAAATAGTCCTATAAGAAGGCAGCTAATTGCAAAAGAATAGAACAGCTACCCAATTCATGATATGCACTTCAACAAGTAACAAATACAGACAACACAGGATTCTTGTCAATACTTACTTGAAATTCCAGTAATTCTTTCCTTCAGGATCAGGTATTCCAGCGTCATTTGTAAACTGATAGTCTGAACTCCAATTGTCTTTAAAACTTCCCAAACTCAAGCCCGTAATTCCAGCTGCAACAGCAAGAGAAACAAAAGATAATCAGAACATGAAAAAAGAATCAAAGACTGTAAGACACTACTATTTCAAGGATTGGACTCCAGTTTCGGGTTTTAATGTGCCACCAAAGTGACAATACACAAAAAAAAACAAAGAAGAAGAACCAAACAACAATGCATGTATGAACCACTCCTGAATAAACCAAACAAAAATACAACAGAAAACCCATCCTAATCAGAAAGTCATGTCAAATACCAGTATCCATGATTAGATGTCTATTTTTAAATTGCACAGGTGAGTGGACAAAGCAGTAATAATTGATATGCTCTCCTCAGAATGTACGTGCAATAAAGTTTGTATGAAAATGAATTCTAGTCCAACAGAAATCATACATCAGGAGATGTTTTCCAGAAAATACAAGCAGTTCAAAGTGAAATACTTACATGCAGGTTTGTCCTTCCCTGCTACAAAAATCCCCAGAAATATGCAGCAGAGCGAGAATAGAACTGGTATGAGGAAAGCAGGTGCAACCCTGTTGATCATTTTCACGCCACCAAATACAATGAAGCATAAAATAATTGTCACAACAATGCCATAAATTTGCAGATCATGTGAAGTAGGACTTTGTATGGGCTCTGGAGTCGCTGTATTATTGACCCTTGTGATAGTCTCTGAATTGAAAAGTATGGCAATGAGCAAACAAATCAGTCCCAACTTCATGAAGTTGCTTGCAAACAAATCAGTCCCAACTTCATGAAGTTAGTTGCATACAATCTTTATGAGTCCAGAAAATTCCCATCATTACCTTTAAATATTGCAGCAGCAGGCACAGCTTTTAAGAAGGTTTCAACAGCACCCAGCACATAACTGAAAAAAAAGATAAAGCAATGAAGGAACAATTTTAAGATAAATACTTGTGCAGAGGCTCATAAAGGTGAAAATGCTTCAGCTTTTTCATCATGATCATGAACCTTGACATGTCAGAGAGGCAGCTTAAGAAGAGTTGATTACAACTACTTACAGAGCTCCAGCAACTGCATTCCCAAGGAAAAAACATAATCCTATACTAACTCCAACTTCTGGGCCAAGAGCACGACCAATGAGGTAATATGGCCCCCCACCCTAAACAAAAATAAACACAAGTAAATCGCTGAAGCGACAAATCTAGCAATTAGATGGTTAAGCAGATTTCCAATGTTCTGTAAGACCACATAAAGCAGCAGACACCCATTTAGAATACGTAAACATAGTCATTGTCCAGTCACAAAAGACAGTGAACAGTTGAAATTTTCTTGTAGCAAAAACAATTCTTTTTTCAATGATTCAAGAATTTCATGTTTACCTTCATTGCACCATTAGTTGCAATTGCACTAAGCGAAATTCCAGTTAGGAAAGTACACAAACCACAAAATGCTACCAGCAATAATGATTCACCTATTCCTGCCATCCCAACAATCCTGCAGGTTGAGAAAAACATGAGAACAATCAACCCAGGTAAAGACATGAAATCAAGGATGAGATACTACAGCCAAGTAGCAAATAGTCAAAATACATAACGAGGATCATCAATCTCCAACAGATAGCTGAAACTTATAGGCAGTAATTCCCAACTAATTGCATATTCAATGAGATTTACAAAATCCAACCCCCAAAGAAACTTGACGTTACAAAGAACAAGCATACTAAGATAGCTGACTCAAAAAATCAAAATGAAAAGGATCAGATTATTGAACTGGTTTCGGCTGGACTGAAACCTTATTTTACAAAACAACTAAACCATTAAAAAATGGAAAACAAGAAGCAAAATAGTAAAAATTCATGCATGTTGCACAATCACATCCTAAAACAAAAGGACAGAAAAGGAAAACCAAAATCATTTATTTGACAATTACCAAGAGAATCGGATATAGTAGATAATTCCAAGTATACTTTGGATGCATGGCACGAAAACACCCATCATGGTCCCCAACTTAACATCATTACCCTGCATGTAACGCACAAAAACAAGAGAATCCATCATGAAGCTGGTGGTTAATGCCTATATTTAAGAAATAAATCCATAAAAAATTACAAATGTGCTACAAGAAAAGGTAGCTTGATTTTGAGAAAAGTTGAACACTATGTATCACACTCCAGAATAAAGTGAACATTGTTTAAGTCATGCATTAGAAAAGGATAATTTTGACGCAACCAATGTAATACACTATATTGCATTTTTCAATTATGTATCGTTGAAAGTGGAATGTGAAAAAAAATGTCATGCAATAATCCTATGAGGCTTCATACTGGAAAAACCATTCCATGAAGAAGAATTCCAACACTATGAAGTTAAACGTAAGAAAAAATAGTTTATTTAACAATTTTCAATAACTCATACGAAGTCAGATATTCACAAAGAATCTGGCAATCAAGCATATCCTGCCAATCTATTTGAAATGGAACGCGAAATTTATACTGCTAAAATGAACCTCACGTGATCAGCACTACCAGACATATTGCAGCCACACCAGCATAATTAGTGTACTGCAGACTTGCAACAGAACTTTCTATATTCAGAGAATCCATCAGGAAAAGGTGGTGGAAAGAGAAAAAAGTTAGCTTACCCTCGGACGCTCGTACATTAAGGAACCATCATCACCATCCCGAGGACTAGAAGGTGCTGCAACTTCCTCCTCTGTCATACTGAAACAGGAAGTAGAAAACAGGTGTAATTCAAGACATCTTAGCAGAAAATTTAAAGCAGGTGCAAATGACAGGAAAGTCAAATTTAACTCTCAAGCAGTAATGCCACCTGGATATAATATAGGTTACAAAATGAAGATACACCAAGCGAAATAAATCGACAAGAAGTAGCGATGCAAAGTGCTAGATTACTGAATAATAGAGGACACTTTCAATGACCAATCAACTTGCATCATATAGATAGTATAGAAGAATAAGACTAACTGAATTTGAATTCAAATATATAAGCCAAAATGACATCTCCCTTCTATCATTAAAATACTCATCATCATTCAGTCGTTACTATATGAGACAAATTTATATTGTATTTTTATATACCACCTATTATATGCTACTCAGGAAACAAAAAACTTTTTATGTATAAAATGATAGGATTTGAAGAACCATGGATGAAATTCAACAAAAGTCTCAAGTTATATCAGGCACAAATTTCTTGCCCACCCCACCCTACTCAGTTTCTCAAATAACTATCAAGATATGAAACCACCATCATCAAAGTTTAGCTCCAGTCAATGGAGCAATAAATAAAGAACATAAATAAGTAAAATAAGCAGCATACCTCCTAAGGCCCAGAATGCTAACAAGAGAGTCAAAACCAAACAATTCCAATTTGTGTTCTTTCACCGGGACATTTGCTTCTCCATTTGCAGGAGCTTCCACTTGGCTAGCACCAGGAGTCATGTTCACTTGGGGGCCTACGTTAGTCTTCCTACCCATGTATATTGATGAATTGGCAATGAAAAATAAAGATTAAATGAGATATACGTAGAAATATGGAGAAGCATGTGGTTGCCTTTTTAATTACAAGTGCTCTGTATCTATTCATTCTTCTATTCACCAAAATCAGAATATAAACATCAAACTTGAACACGAAACACCTACTTATGCTAATGATGTTACTACCCAAAAAATAAAAAAATAAAGTGTCAACTCACTCAATCGCAGATAAGCAAATGCCAATGCAGAACTCAAAAAAAGCAAAGAAGTAGTCAAATTTCCTCCAATTTTTCAATACAACTAAATGGATAACAGAAGAAACTGACAGATCTTTCATAATTAAACTTAAAAACTTATAAACATATAGGGAAACGGTTACTCAGATTCACAAGTAATACCTCAGCTTACAAAATTTTTTTAATAACCATCCCAATCCAAACCATCTCGTTTCAGAATACAGATTCCAAATAGACCAAACGTAATCCTTACAATTATAAAATAACACTACACTTCATGACATTCTATACAAAATCTCTTCCAAACTGATCTTATACATATAGACATACACAAACACATACGCATACTATTCAATAACACATATAGAGAAAAAGAGAAGTCAGTCACATGAAGTTAGATTGCTGAGTGGGGAGAGAAGCAGAGGAGGACGATCCAGGATCGATGGAGGACATCTCGAGCACCGCCCGATCACTGTCCACCACCGGCCGGTACTTGCGACCGGTGGTAGGGGGGTGAAATCCGTCGTCAACATCTCCATTGTTCATTCTCTTCCAAGATCTTATAGAAACTGCCTCAGCAAAACCAAGCACTAACAGATCCAAACGCGAATACCAAAGAGATCAAGGAGAGAGGGAGAGAAATGTGTGTTTAAACTTTAAAGAAGAACGGAGATGGGAAACTGGGGCGGGTTATGGTTGCATACACGTGCGTGTAATAACGCTTGTTGGCGATGGTGGATGGTCGGCCGTTGGATTTGAAGAAAAGAGGAAAATCGTGCGACCGTGATTGAAATTGAAAGAGAGAATGAAGAAAAAGAGGAACGTGAGTGGATCCGGAGCTTGACGCCTTCGAGAACTTTGGGGGTTTAAGACATAAGAGGCCTTCAATTTCGCAGTGCTGCTATGATTCTGGATATACGGAATACGGTAACTTCTTTTGAGCATTTTATTGTATGGTTAGTTGAATATCATTATGTTTTCTTACCATAAATTATTTATATTGAAAAACACTTTTCATGTCAAACTCTTAAGATATATTTGGTTTGACGAAAATTTTTTAACGTAATATAATTTATAATGAATAGAATGTAGACCAATGTGATATTAAAAAATTTTTGTTTGATAAGAATGAAAGAAATTATAATATAATATAGTTGAATATTGTTTGGAATAAGAATTTATAATATAATTTAGTGAAATGTTATTTATTATTTTACCTTCTATTCCAAACTTCTCAAATTAGAGGTTATTTATTTTTATTGTTTAAGATAGAATAAGATGTAATATGAAACTCTCTCCTTCTATCTTACTTCATTTCATAGAATAATATTACATTCAATTCCATTCCATTAATAATCACCCAACTAAATATAATTTTAGGGAGTGATTGGTTCACTTCAAGAAATAATAACAAAATTTATAATGAATATAGTGATGAATAAAAATCATATCCGTTTCCATACTTTACTATATTAGGGTATGCAATATTGTCCTAAAAGGGAACGTGGAAATACTGTTCATCTAATAATAATATATTACTAAGCATCTTTTTTCATTTCCTGTTCATTCATTTATTCTCATACCAACTAATCAAGCACCTCTTTAATCTTTGCTCAGTAACGAGCGAATAAAAATAGGAAAATAAGAATAGAAAGAAAAAATAAAATAAAAATAAAAGATAAAATATTACTGAAGTGTATTTAATATGCGATCATTAAAAATAAGAATGAATAATTAAAACAATATTTATTATCAAGTATTAAAAATTATACTAAAATTTTCTTTTATATATTTAATTATTATATGATTTATTTTGTAAATAATTAATTAAAATATTTTATATTTTATAAGTAATTAATTTAAATGATTTTCATTAATAACTTTTAAATAATTAGAATATTTTATAATTAAAATTTTAAAGAACTAAAAAATTATTTTATTTGATATTAATGAAATAAAATAAGATAATTATAAAAAATTAAATATAAAAGACAATAATATATAATTTTATAATAATATTCCAATAATATTTCAATAAGTACTTATCTCATTCTAACTTATACTAACACTTTATTATAGAATAAAAATTCATGATTTTTAATTTATCTAAATTTTTTCGTTCTCTATTTTATTCATCACTAATAATCAAACGCATTGTCATTCCGACGTGTTTTAAGATAAGATGCAAATACTTTTCATGTGAAACTTTTAAAACTATTTTAAGACTTGTGTATATAGACTATTTTGCCATTTGGTGAAAATATCTAATAGAACCTTACTCAACATTTGTCCCGGGTAACTTAGTTGATAATAGCAATGTCAGTGGGCTGGCTAACCCGGAGAAAAGAAGAGCCAGGTCAGGTCGGGTCAGATAAATCGGATCATAATTACCATCACTTAATAATCATCCCCAATTATTAAGTGTTATGTTCAAGAAAATAGAAGAAGAAGTGGAATTCACCCAACCTCTCTAACGATCCATTTATTTAAATCTAATGTTTTCCTTTTGAGGGACTTAAACGTCACCAAATAATTTAATTATTTCAAGCAGACCGAGTCTAACATTTGAATATGCTCATAGTTTCTAAACTTGACAACGTATGGTGTATTTTCAACGTGGAAATTTGTATTTTGTCTAAATGTCAAACATTTCCAACGTGGAAAGTGTCGAAACATTTCTGTCTTCTTAAATGGAAATGTCTTGGAATTCAACAAATATCACGATTGTCAATTTTCTTTGGGCGTCCTGTCCGATTATTATTCATTTTATGGCTTTTAAACTATAACTCAATGAAATAGGACTGAAAATAAAACTTAAAATTTGTTAAATTATAACTAATGATTAAAAAATTCAATCGAATCAGCTAATTTATCTGTAAAAATCTTGAATCGTTTCACTTTTAATTCTATTTTTAGCTCTTCGGTTAAATTTACTTGAATAATTTTTATTGTTAAAAAATGATCAATTATTGACTAATCAGCCAATTTTTTTAAATTAATATATTTTTATAAATTAAAATAAATCAATTAATTTTTATTTAATAATTTAACAATTTTTCGATCATATTTTAAATTATTTAATATTTAGCTCATCTTATAATAGTCCAATTTTATTGGTTTAATTCTCGGTCTCATTTTTAAAATATTGATTATAATCAAATAAAGTAGTAATTTCATATATATTTATATAGTATTGAATCGAAATATATTGCACCTCTTATTACATGACATGTTTAAATAATGCAAAGACTTTTCATGTATTCTAGGATTTTAGTATACAAGGAACTTAGCTCCAAGATTTTGATTAGCTTGTGAGCTTCGCATCAGGATCGATACAATATTATTAAATGAGCACGTCAAAAGTTTCTGTACAGGTGCCTAATTTTAGTTTCTTTTGGGAGTGCATGTTATGAAAGACAAGATCGTGACGATCTGTAAAGTAGGAGACGCCAAAAAGTTTCAACGAAGGGACAGACACATCATGATTATAGCGTAGAGTCCCATTGGCTAGAATTGCTGTTATAATAGAATCACTGTAACTGATTTATAGTTAATTTATGATCAATTGCTTACTCTTTCCATCTCTTCCGCTTCTCTTCTATTCTTTATGCATCTTGTTGACAAAGACACACTATGTAAACGTTTATTGTACCAAGAAATTGCTCTTGCCGTAGCATAAAAACATACCCAGTAGTTGAACGTCCGGTATCACAATCTCCTACAAATCTCCTACATCGTTGGCATTGTAATAACCAAATAGCTTACAATCTCTACTTTTTTTTTAAACCGAAAACACCAGTCAAATGTACTCTTCAAATATCTTAAAATTCATCACGTCAATTCCAAATGAGGCTTCTTCAAATTTTGCATGCAACGATTCATTACATTATCAAATTTAGCTATAGTCAAATAAATCAATCTACATACCAATTGCCAATACATCATTGCATCCTCTAAATATTTTGCCTTTATGAGCATGACATTTGGCTCTTTTAGAGTTAGAAATTGACTTGCATTCCAACATCCCAAATTTCTTAAGCAACTATTTGGAATATTTTTGTTGATGGAGAAAAATTGCTTCTTAAATACGATCAACTTCTAAACCAAAAAGATGCTTGAGTTGTCCAAGTTCTTTTATCAAAAAGCAAACTGATAAATTCTCCTTTGTTATAAAAATTTCTTCTTAATAATCACTCGTTACGATTAAGTCATCTATATAAACTACCACAACAACTAGCTTCCCTGCTCTAATTTTGACAAATAAATTAGAATCCGTACATGTCACCAAATACCCACTATAAGTGAGAAATTTACCAATCTTACCATACTAAACTCTCGGGGCATGTTTTAATCTATACAGTGCCTTCCAAAGCTTACACACATATTCAAGATGATCTTTGACTTTGAAAACCTATCATCTGATTCTTATAGATTTCTCAATCCAGCTCCCCACGAAAAAATTTGTTTTTCAATTCCATTAGCTATAAGTTTCAACCCTTGTTAGTTGTAGGTCCAAGTAGAACACAAACGATTGTAAGCTTTGTAATTAGACTAAACGTTTTATCATAGTCTCATCCATATTACTGAGAAAACCCTTGAGCTACCAAATGAGCCTTGTACCTTTCAATTGATCTATTTGCCCGACATTTTATATTGTAAACCCATTTTATATTGTAAACCCATTTGTCGAAAATAGGCTTCACATCTATTAGCTTTGGTACGAGCTCCCAAGTTTGATTTTATTTTAGTGCAGTGATTTCTTCTTTCACAACTTCAATCCACTAGGGATTTTGAAATGCTTCTTTAAATGTTTCTTATTCTGATCTATTTGCTTCTTCTACTACGACGTTATTTATTGAAATATTTAAAATTTGTCTTTTTGATTTGAGTTGACCTTTTAGGTGGAGTTGGTGTTTTTGCTTCACTATGCTCACCTTCTTCACTTGGTTGTTGATACACATTAGTTTTCTAAGGATTTTAAGCTACATTTTCATTATCACCGCCATTATCTGCAACTTTGTTTTCATCCAAATTCAACTAAATTTGAGAAGATTGCAAAACGGTTGAGTCTAGTATAACTTCCTTGTCTGAGGCCCACCATGACGAAGCTTCATCAAACACCACATTTCTAAATGTGTAGCACTTTTTTAGTTGTAAAACCACAACAACTTCATCATTTTCTTTAGCTATCATATCCTATAAAAATACATCCAACATCCATTTTGTCCATCTTACTATGTGGTATAAAATCATAGCATACACGTCCAAAAACTCGAAAATAACTAACTCTAGGTTTCATGTTCCATAATTTTTCAAAAAGTGAAAGTAAACATAACCTTTACTAAAGAAGCCGATTGATAATAAAAGCTCCATTCCTCATTGCTTCTGCCCAAAATCTTCTCGGTACATTTTTGGCGTGAAGTATACTTCCAAAAATTTTTGGTAAGGTGTTTATTCTTTCTCTCAGCTACAAAGTTCTGCCATAGTGTGTTAACACATGTAAACTAGTGACGTATTCAATAATTTTGAAGGAATTATGAAAATTCCTCTGAGCTATACTCTCCTCTATTTTCGATTCATAAGCAACAAATTCTTTTATTAACTTCTAATTCGTCTATCTTTTTACAACAAAACACTTAGTATGAATCTCGTTAAGATGCGGGGTCTGGGGAGGTCTAATAGTACGCAGCCTTCCCTCTAACTAGTAGAAAAGTTGTTTCCAAATGACCCACATGAAAAGAAAGAAAGAGAGAGAGAGGGAGAGAGAGAAAGAGATAGCGAGAGCTAGAGAGAGAGGAGGAAATAAATAAATAAACAACAACAATGACAACAATAATAACAATAACAACAACAAAAAAATAATAGTAATAGTAATAAAAAAAGGTGAAGAAGGAGAAAGTTATTAATAATAAGATTAATAAAGTAAAGAATAATAATAATAATAATATGATTATTATTATTATCATCATCATCATCATCATTATTATTATTATTATAGTTGTTGTCGTTGTTGTTGTATTGGCGATGGTGGTGATAAGACTACTAATAATGCTAATAACAATAATAACAATAATACTAATATTAGCCACTAAATCCAGCTAAATCCTTACGAGGTAAGTACTACCTATTGACAAGTTTATGCAAACTACAAGAAGGATTACAAGAACCTCTTTACGAGGCCTCCTTTATCTAAATCCTAGTACGCCAAAGTTTGATATTGCGTGTCATGTCCTCGTTAAGTTCCAACATTGCCATATCGTTCCTAATCATCTCTCACCAGTTCTTCTTAGGCCTCTCTTGTTTCTCTTACAGTCTCTGAATACAATCTTCTCACATCTTCGCACTGAAGTGTTTGGGTGTCTTCTCTTAATATATCCAAACCACCTAAGTCTTTTCTCTCGTACTTTGTCAATAATATTAGTTACCTTCAATGTGTCCCTTACCATTACATTCCTGACCTTATCTCTTCTAGTGAGGTTGAACATCCATCGAAGCATCCTCATCTTCGTCACCATTAGCTTATGAATATGCACTTGTTTGATGGGCCAACATTCTGCTTTATAAAGCATGGTCGTCCTAATCACTAAACGATATAATTTACCTTTAACCTTAAGTGGTATCTTTTTATTACATAAAACTCCTGATGCGCTTCGCCATTTAAGCCAACCAGATCTGATCCGGTGGACTATTTCTTCATCAATCTCTATGTTACTGTGGATGATAGAACCCAAATATTTAAAACACTCCTTTTGTGGTATAACGTCAAAACCAATCTTTACCTCCTCATCAGTACCCGCTTGTAGTCCCAAATAGTTACACTCCACATACTCACTCTTAGTCCTACTCAATCTAAAGCCCTTCAACTCTAACGTATCTCTCCAATGTCCAAGTTTGGCATTGACCCCCTATTTTGTCTCATCCATTAAAACAATGTCATTAGCAAATAACATACACCAAGGCATATCCCCTTCTATATTCTTGGTGAGCCCATCAATTACTATTGCAAACAGGAAATGGCTTAAAGAGAATCTTTGGTGTAGCCCAATACCTATAGAAAAATGCTCTGTATCTCGTTTTATCATTCTTACTATAGTTTTTACACCTTTATACATATCCCTAATAATTTGGATATAAGTCATAGAAACCCCCTTGACTTCTAAACACCTCCATATGCCTTCTCTAAGTCAACAAAAATCATATGTAAGTTACCTTTTCTTTCCCTGTAATACTCTATTAACCTCTTAAGAAGTTGCAAGGCTTCTATCGTAGACCTTCCTGGCATAAAGCTAAATTCATTTTTTGAGATAGAGGCATCCTTCCTTATTCTCTTCTCAATCACCTTCTCCCATAACTTCATGGTGTGACTAAGTAATTTGATGCTTCTATAGTTGTTACAGCTTTAGACGTCCCCTTTGTTCTTGTATAAAGTAATTACCATACTAAATCTCCACTTGTCTAGCATTTTAGCAGACTTAAGGATCACATTAAAAATCTTACCTAGCCTAATGATACCCTCTTCACCTAGGATTTTCCATACCTCTATGGGTATCTCATCAGGCCCTAATACCTTACCGCTTTTTATCTCTCTCAACGTTTTCTTAATTTCATCCTTTGTAATCTGCTAGTAGCAAGTAAAATTACGAAAACTTGCGGATGAGCTAAGGTCACCTAAGGAGATGTTTTCCTTTACACCTTCATTAAAAAGGCTATAGAAGTACCTCTACCATCTTCTTTTGATGTCATCACCAGCTACAAGCACCCGCCCTACTTCATCTTTTATATAATGCACTTGATAAAAAATCTTTTGTTTTCCATGTCCTAGCTTTTGCCAACTTAAAAATATCTTGCTTTCCATTGTTAGCATCCAAGCATCGATATAGAGTCTTGTAAGCTCTACTTTTAACTTCTAAGACTGTCATCTTAGCCTCTTTCTTTAACAGTTGATACCTTTCTCCACTATTAAATCTCTCCACCTCTGTAGTGCTATCCGAAAGAGCTTTGTAGGTGGTCTTTTTGACCTTAACTTTTTCTTGAACATCTTCATTAAACCACCAAGACTTCTTTTGTCTACCCCCTGACCCTTTAGAAACACACAAGGTCTCTAACGTTGTATCCTTAAAAGAGTTGCAACTCTTTCCCACATCTAGTTAGCATCTCCTACTAAATTCCATTCTTCTCCATAAAGGACGCTATCCCTAAATGGTTTCACCGTATCCCTTTCAAATTCCACAAACTAATTTTAGTACACTTTTTAGGACTTCTCTTCTTCCTTCAACCATTGATAGAAAGCTATAAAACTAGCAAGCAATGTTAAGTTGACATGCAAGCACTAGGTATCACCTTGAAATCTGTACAGCTAGATCGATCACTCTGCCTTATGAGGAAGTATTCAATTTGAGTCTTCATGGTTCTGTTATTAAAATTCACTAGGTGATCCTTGTTTTTCTTGAAAAAAGAATTGGCTATCACCAATTCAAGTGCTACTGCGAAGTCTAACGAAGTAATCCTGCTAACATTACTTTCACCATACCCGAAACCTCAATGGGTGCTTGAGTAACCATATAAGGTTACTCCTATATAACCATTAAAGTCTCTTTCTATGATAACTCCCTCGCTAAGGGGGATTTGTTGAATCACCTCATCTAGTTCTTCCCAAAAATGATGTTTAATTTGTTCAGTCAACCCTACATGAGGTGCATAAGCACACACCACATTTATAACCTTATCCTTCACCACAATCTTTAAGGACATAATCCTATCATTAGTCCTTTTTACGCCCACATCCTGTGGTATGAGGTCCTTGGTAACTAAGATACCTACCACATTCTATCATCTCGAACCCCCTGAATACCAAAGTTTAAATCCATTAATTTTTTTGGCTTTAGCCCCTGTCCATCGTGACTCTTGAACGCACGCGATATGAATTTTATACTTGTCTACAATCTCCATTAATTCTAAAGACTTCCTCATAAGGGATCCGATGTTTCAAGAACCTATTCATAATTTGTCAACATCTTTTCCTCTTCTAAATCTAAAACTCACCGAAGGACTAACCCTTAAACTTTCATCAGAGCTCAAGGCCACTAATCCTGTCCTAAAGCCCAATACAAGTTAATAATAATAATAATAATAATAATAATAATAATAATAATAATAAATAAATAAATAAATAAATAAATAAATAAATAA
>JAOQMS010000003.1:28075242-28088267 GCA_027563885.1 Erythroxylum longipes | reverse complement strand
TGTTAAGTGATGTGGCACACCACCCTCGCGGGGCACGGATTCGGATATCACCATCGATATCGGGTTCGGGTCCAGCGTGAGTGGGGTGTTACAATAAGAATCACACCTATGACCTGGTAAAGTTCCCTAAAGGCAAGAGGGCCTTAAAGAACAAATGGGTATTCGGGTTGAAGACTAAAGAAAGCAACCCATAACCAAGGTACAAAACGAGGCTGGTTGTGAAGGGCTACAGTTAAAAGAAGGGTATTGACTTTGAAGAAATATTCTCACCAGTGGTGAAGATGTCGTCTATCAGAGTCTTGCTGGGCATAGCTGCAAGGCTGAATCTAGAGATTGAGCAGCTGGACGTCAAAACCGCATTCCTTCATGGTGATTTGGAGGAGGAGGTGTACATGGAGCAACGTGAAGGTTTCAAAGCTCCAGGAAAATCAAATCTTGTTTGTAGGTTAAGGAAGAGTCTGTACGGCCCTAAACAAGCTCCCAGATAGTAGTAAAAGAAGTTTGACTCCTTCATAGAGTCATACAAATACAACAAGACAATCGCTAACCACTGTGTGTTTGTGAAGAAATTATCTGATGTTGATTTAATTATTCTCTTGTTATATGTTGATGATATGTTAATAGTTGGACATGACATTAACAAGATTGCAGCCCTGAAGCGAGATCTTAGCAAGTCATTTGCTATGAAAGGCTTGGGACAAGCTAAACAAATTCTTAGTATGAAAATCATTCGTGACAAGAAGAACAATAAGTTGTGGTTATCCAAGGAGAGATATATGGAGAAGGTTTTATAGCGATTCAACATGAGCAATTCAAAACCAGTCTCAACTTCGCTAACAGGGCATTTCCAATTGAGTCATCGACAATGTCCGTCGGATGAGAAAGAAAAGCAAGAGATGATGAGGATACCATATGCATCTGCAGTTGGCAGTCTCATGTATGCTATGGTATGTACTAGACCAGACTTGGCTCATATAGTTGTTGTTAGCCGATTTCTCGCCAATCCAGGAATGGAGCATTGGTCTGCAGTGAAGTGATTCTCAGATATCTCCAAGGCACTTCCAAACTATGTCTATGTTTTGGAAATGATGAATGTGTGCTAGAAGGCTACACTAATGTTGATATGGCCGGAGACATTGATTCTAGGAAATCCACTTTCAAGTATTTGAACACTTATGCAGGGGAGCTGTTTTATGGCATTCGAGATCGCAGAAGTGTGGCGTTGTCTATAACAGAGGCCGAGTACATTGCTATCACGGAAGCATACAAGAAAATCCTGTGGATGAAGAAATTCCTGCAGGAGCTGGGCCGAAAATAAGAGAAGTTTATTCTTTACCATGACAGTCAAAGTGCTATTCATCTTAGTAAGAATCCTTCCTTTCACTCTGGTTCAAAACATATTGATGTAAGATATTATTGGATTCGGGAAGCGTTAGAGGAGAAGTTGTTACAGATAGAGAAGGTTCACACCAATGACAATGGCTCAGATATGATGACAGAGACTCTGACTCGGGAGAATCTTGAAACCTGCCGAAGTACACCGGTATGGGGGAGCCGTACCCCACTTGAGGTGGAGGGGAAGAGTTATTGGTCCACCTCAGTGGTGGCAAAGAGTGGTGCACCGAAGTTCAAAAACATTTGGAGCCATGCAATTATTTTTAATACTCCCACCAAACGTTGTCCTTATTTCTTTATTATTGTTAATTGAATCTTTCTTCAAGTTTGCAACTATAAAAGGGCATCAGATGAGGCTTCAAGCATCAGAGAATTTGAGAGCTTTAGTTGAGAAGTAGTGAGCAAGAGAGTTGAGTAATTCAGAGTTAAGGAAAATTAAACCTCGTAATTTTTAGGTGGTAATTACAGTGAGGTAAATTTTTAACTGAATTACTATATTTTTCTTGTATTATTCTTTGAGGGTATCCAAACACTGAGTACGAGTGTTTGATGTTGTGAGTGTCTCTAGTATCAATAGAAAGTTATCCGGTGCATTCCATTATTATGCAGTGGAGATTTTTAGTGTGGGTAGTTTACTGTCACCTCGTGGTTTTTACCTTCACCCCAAAGGATTTTTCAGGTTACAAATTCTAGTGTTCAATTTTACATTTGCTACTATTATTTTTCGGTTATCACCACCGCTATTCCCAACAAGCTCTCAAAGAGTGACCCTTCGTGAGCATGCGAAAGCTTTCTCCCATCCTCTGTAATTACCTTGCCATGTCAACTTTATAGAATCAAACAATATATTCCTAGTACATACCACAACACACTTTAAACAAGACGACACAAAATAGAAGCAATTGTTAAAATCAGTCGAAGTCCACTTCTTCTTCCTGATTGAATCTGCTAGAGATGCTCTTCTTCCTCCTTCTATAAACATATTTAACTAGAAGCTTATCAAATATCTGGCGGACAAGGTTATCAACGAGGGAGGTAGTACTATTACGAAAGAAAGATGAGGAGACAATGTGTAAATTAGTGCTGAGAAATGACTTCGCTTAGTGAGCTGATGAAGACAATGAATGCAGAGGAGACGTGGTCGAAAAGGTAAGAAAAGTTGAAGAAAGGGAGCACCTGTCATGATTATAAGCTGGAGCCACCACGACATGATGATGATACAATGATTGAGCTGCAATTCCCATATTGGAACTGCTAAAATAGTTGTAGAGAAATCCTTGTAATGTAATTAACAGATTACATTATGAAAGAGAAAGTTGTTTATAATGTTGCAAGAACTATAAGATTACATTGTTCTCTCAATTTCAAAGGCTTAAAGACCAATAAAGAACAAGGGTACAGGTAGCAAGGACATGGAAGTTATAGTTTCTGAACTACAGATTACAACCAGAACTACAAATTACAACCAGTAAAAACTGGAACATAAATAAGATTGAAAAACGAAGACAATGAACAAGTTAACGAAAAAGGGCTCTTGAGTCTTTAACCATCAGAAGATAAGATTTTCTTGTGCTTTCCATGCTTTTGCTTGTCCTTCTCAAGCTTGCCACTGCTGTTATTCTGATTGCTAACAGACCCCTCTTGAGCACTACACATCTGGGACTTTATTTTAAATCCCAACTTCTTTGAAACATTTCCCCAAGTGCTATAACTTTTGGTACGGCCGCCCAACTTTTCAATCTCCTGCCTCATGCTGGAGCACTCCTTCTCAAGCTCAGACACCCGCATCCTCATGTTATCCATTCCCACCTTCAGAACCTGATTCTCTCTAACCGCTGTCGTCCATCCTCCTTCTGTAGACCCAGCAAAGCCACTTCTCAATTGTCTTGACCCGTCGAGATTGTCAGAAACCAGAAAGCAACCTGCAATGGAAGTCCGAAGCTGAAGCTGCTCAAAGAACAGAACCTGGACTATTATTCTTAGGGGCAGCCTCTCATTTTGTGCAGCATGGGTGCAGGCTTCTAAGGAGAGCTTCTGGCAGTCCATCAACCTGCATAGCTGTTCTCTGTCGGACTCTGCCAGCCATGGGTGTGACTGCATTAAAAGAGACATTTTACAATCAATGCTTGAATTGGTGATGGATACGACCTCATTTCTTGTCTCCCTCTTGTTTCATTCTTCCAGGTGTTTGTCCTATGATTAGATAATATTATTCATATATAGATATTGTCTAGGACTTATTAGTTCCCAACTTAAATGAAAAAATTAACCAATTCCAAAGTTGCAACAGGCATGACTTAACTGTTGTTAGATATCTAAAAAGAGAGAGAGAGAGAGAGACCGTTGATACCTTCAAATAAATGTCTATTGCACGGTAAAGACCATCATCCAAGGGCCTAGCATATTCAGGAACAGCAGCAGCAAGATCCTGGAATTTAGGGAGCTTCAAATTGACATCAGGGGCAACCTCTGCCAGGTAGCCATCAATCAGCTTGGCAACTATAGTGATGGGTGTCAGTGAAGGTGATCCAATTAACTGGCCATCATCAGCCGAGCATGGAGAAGCCCCACCAGTAACCTGATCCATGGCAAGGAAATGTTCAAGAATCCGCTGCACACAATCAACATTATATAGTGTTTCCATAGAATAAGAGAAACTGGGCATCAAAAGATCTTCTAATGTTGCTTGATCAAGCTGCATCCCAATTCTTTTCTCTAGGTTGCATATACAGGAGGGGTTTGCTTTTAAGATCATGGCTGTCCTAAGTAAACCAAACAGGAATTTTGTAGAGACTAGACCCTTCTGCATTGGAAGTAGCCGATCAACCTCCTCCAGTAAAACTTTCTGGTCTTCTTCTGAGGGAGGAGCCACCAAGGCCACTGGCATCAGACGGGAGCTAGACTCATTCACTGCTTGACGCCGATTCAGCGCTGGCAGGTACCTTTTAGCATAGAATGATAGGGATCCGGCAATAATCTCTTCTCTGATGCCACGCGATTCCATGACAGAAATCAATCTCTTATAGAGAGGTAAGCTCAAAGTTGTTACATCTTCATACCACCAATCTGAGCTTGAAGCTTTTGGTCTAGCCCCTGTGCTTATCCCATTCCACAAGACACTACCACCTGGGCTCTGCATTGGACCATGCTCCATTATAGGCCATCCAAATAGATTTGGATCAGTACATGCTTTTGTTGCAAGAGATTCAATGCACTTCTTTGTAATATGAAGTTCTTCGGCATACTGACGAATATCATCACATGTTTGCAGTGCCTTCAAAGAATCTTTCCAATTACGAAGGACCACTTGATTTAAAAAGTTCTCTGTCTGTGTGATTAGATTGTCTTCTCCATATTCCTCAGTCATTTCAAGAGTCTCAGCAGCACAACGAAGATACACAGCATTTGCAGCAGTGAGCTCTAGTTTAACACCATAGCAAAACTTGGCCACAAGTTCAAATGTTTTAGCTCCTCCAGGAATGTCGAGCATACTTATGACACATTTTTCATTGCCTTCTTGTGATGCTTCTGCAATCAGCCTTTCCATTACCCCGCTTCTTGAGAGTAAAGGGAACTGCAATAGATTATACACTTGTGGTGAGAATTTTTTGATGATATTCTAATTTTTACTTCTATATTGTGTTTTTGAAACAGCCAAGATAATGCAGAGTTCTATACCAAAAAAACACATTACTCTCAATTCATGCCAAACTTAAAATAATAGCTGAAGTCAACACTTCATATGCTACATTCATATTTACGTGGATGGATCGTTTTTCATGGGTCCTGCTCTTGTTGGATAAGGATGTGAGATGTAGCTACAGGTTGGGAAAGCAACAACTGTGAATGCTTGTAAATCTCCCGTCTACTTTGAGACTAACATCTATCGTGCACAGAATCTAGGCTTATAACCAATGGTTAATACTTCATGCCCACCGTCACAACCTCTATAATTCATATTATAAGTGAAGAAATACATCTTTTCTGTAACTGAAGTGCCATATTTACAAGATATTAACTAACTTACTGTAAGAGTTGACAAATGGAGAAAGATGCAATAATAAGTTGTTAAGAGAAGAGTTACCTTGTGAAGATGGAAGGACATTTCCCCAACTTCAACAACAATGTCACTAGGAAGCCCATTCGTGCAGAACCTACATTGGTTGCGTGTAAATGAAACTTGGAATAGGATAAGACAGAATTATCCACATGCAACGTGAAGCAGTATCACTAATATTCTACAAAAGGCCTTTCCACAACCCCTTCTTTTACAGGATATCATGATCACTTAAAGCAACAACCTAAATGGTGTTAGAGAAGTAGATCCATTTTAGGGACATCATCTCGTAAGCTCAAATGTCAGAACAGAATCTATTGTCTTCAGTCAGCCCAAATGCATCCTAGAAAATATAACTAAAAGACACAATGATCACAGTTTGAGAATCAACAAACTGGAATGTGTCCACCCCTGTGATCAAGTTAATTAGAATTTAGGCTTATAGCATCTAAATGCTCTTCTCGTTCCTGCTTTCAGGTTGACATTTAATAAGTATATGAACATTACATGTATAACTTAATGTACATCCCGACAAGAGAACCTGTAATATAAGACCATATTGCCATTTCTACGATGTTGGCTTGATATAAAACATCAAGTGAACTGTTTATTACGGTTAACAAAATTTTCAAAATTGGAACTGATAAAGAGAATCCGGAACTGATTATTAAGTGGAAAGTAATGCTATTTCAACATACAACGGCAGACTTAAGACCATTCACATCACTTCACTCTGTGTGTTAAGTAGTTATGATCATTAGTGGAAACGAAGTCAATATAAGCATCTTTTTGCCGGTTGTTAAACTATATATCCCTGACTCCATTGCGATTAACTTGTTATTTCGATAAATTTGTATATTTTGACTGGTTGAATCTGTAAAGCAGCTTAAAAAGTACATTTTAATGCAAAATCGGGACAGTCGTCCTCTCCACACATTTTATTTGGGCAAGTGATCGGTTAATAAAGAAAACAACGAATGCCTACTCAACAGAGCAAGAATAAGGGTAAGTACGGCTTTGCTGTCAAAACAAAAGTTGGTCCTATGTTCAGATTCCCATTGTAGTACGAAAGATTTTGGAACATAAAACATAAATCAAAAGACTTCATATTGTCTCTATTTTCCAAATGAGAGACTACGTTTTGGAGTTGAAGGAACTCTCAAATTGTGGGAAATGTAGACATCAACTTCGGATAGAAAGCAACGAAATGAATAAGAAACGCAAAGTCGACTTGGTAAAATAATATGTAAGGGGAAAAAAGAAGACATTTAGAGAAGAACAACTATAAAAAAGATAAGTATTGCATACCAGGCCTGCCCTTGCTTCTGAAATGCATCAGTTTTGGATCCCAGTTTCATACAAGCCATTCCCAGAACCAAAGTAAACGAGACGAACTCCCAACTTAAACCTTCTTATATCACACTAAGGCTAGAAGAAATTACGGTCAGTTAAGAGCAGCCAAAAACGGAATTATAGTAAATCCTAATCACCAGGCTTAAGAAGAATCAAAATGCACCTCCTTGTCTAATTTTCCTGCTTGAACTAACCAGGAAACTCCAAAGACACTGAATCTTTCGCTGATTATTGGAAACCCATCAAACAACACCCTACAACCACTCCAATAAGGGCTAACCCACTCCAGAAGACACACCCAAGTCCTTGGTTCGAACCACAAAATTCCCTTAACAAGATACCAATTAAAAACGACGCCAATTTTAGGTCAACCCCTACAATTTTCTATAGCAAAAAAAAGAAAGAAAAGAAATTTACTTATTTTCCAGGATTAAACCTCCAATAAGATTCCCAAAAAAATGAAATCTTTGAGAGAAACAGAAGGTAAGAACCAGAACCACTAATATCCACTAAAGAAAAGCAATCACTGAGTCATTGTATCTACTTCTATAATCTATATGACCATAAGAAATCACGTCTCTGAAGCCAAGATACACAGTGCCAACAAAGCTTTGAAAATCTCAACAAGGGAAGGGTACTAATGACAGCGCAAGGAACAGAAACTGCCATCTTCTCATATCTCTCCTTTAACACGCACACATGCATACATGTGGGACCATTTGGCTTGAAACACACTCATTACAAGGGTAGAACTTGGTCTAAGGGAATCTTGAGAACAATAAACCCTGTTATTTAAACAGAATGTGGATGTTAAGAAACAGTACTTAACTGCTATCGAATAAGATGATAGTATACAAAGTTTTTGTTTTTGTTTTTGTTTTTGTTTTTGTTTTTGTATTTATTAAGGTATTTGGTTGAAGTTTAAATGAGTGAGAACTGATCTTTTGAGTTACAGCTTTCTGCTTTGTCCAGCTTGCCATGTGCTTTTGTGCATGCGTTACTTCCCTCCCTGTCACTCAATTATTAGATTAGAAACGTTATTTTTGCATACATCAATTTGACAATGAAGACTAAAAACATAAAAGTCTATTGAGTAGCGGAAAAACGAAGATAACTGGGATTTACAAGGACATTAATAAAGGATAATGAGACAAGGCTGGAAGCCAGGAGCTTGTCCACTAACGTCTCTCTTTCTTTTTCTTTTGCTTTTCAGTATCATAAGGTACTTGACAAACATAACGTCATAGTTCAAAGGATTGGCCCGCTAATATTATCCAATTTACTAAGAGGTGCAGGTCTGGTCCACTATTATTTTGGGGTGGAATTCTTTGCAATCCTTTTGAAAAGGCAATTATTAGATGGGTAAATCAGGATGTTGGTGTCTCATAAAGGTTCCAACTTGCATAGGCAATGCTGTTTTTCTTCCTTGTTTTTGGAACAAAATAACTGCATTTATAATTGTTAATAACCTTTTTGCTATGAATTGTTGATTGCTTTCCATGGGAAGTGTATGGCAAGAAGCAGTAAAGATCAAGGACACAGTTAAGAACTTGAACAGTGCCTACAGATCAGGAACAAATTATGGGTTTTAATCAGGGTAAATGTTGTCAGAACCGAGAAGGAATAGTAAAATGGTAAGAGTCCAAGAGAAGGATTATTTGAAGTTTGACTTAAAATCGACCAGTTTTAAAGCAGCTGATTCTGGGGATTCAACGGAGCATAACATGTTACAAATTTTGGTTAAATTGAGTTGGACGGACCCATTTAGTCCGATTCTAACAACCATGGATTCGAGGTTGTTTTTCAGAAGCAAATCAACATATTCAACGAGTGTGCTCAGATTTCAAAGCTGTGGAGTTGTAGGAATCCATTAATATGGAAAGCATTGAAAATTTGAAACCCCAAAAGGGTTTTGCTGTTAATAAGATGATTATTCTTAACAACTTGGTGAATAGGGATTGAAATTATTATTTTTTGCTTCTGGGTTCATTATAAATGCAGAAACCATCAAGCAGCTAATAGTTCCATCTATGCAAAGAAAGAAGCTGAGGAATGTTTTTGACTTTGACATCTACCGACTAATGATGTGGACGTAAAACGTGGCAAGTCCAAAACCAGAAGTGAATTATCGTCATTTTTCATACGGTTAGCTGTCAATTTCTGCTGATGCATGCCTGATAAGACATGAACTTGTTCTGTTGCGCGGGCAATGAGGAAAATATATTAACAAGAATCTTTTCAAGTCTCAAACTGTGCCGCTTGTGGAGTTTAATACGCTGTGGTAGTTGGGACTCATGTGACCTTCTACTCCTAATAAAGAAGCACCAACTTATTTAATCTTTAGAGATAAGTCACTGGGGAATGATCACCAAAGGTTACTTCCAAGTTGCAGGGCATTTCTAAATCAACACAGCTTGGCCTGCCAATTCTGAGCACACCAGCTTTGCACTTTGCACTTTTGAAAGATGAGCCAAACTCCTGCTAGGCAAAACGCAATGAAACAGTGTCAGTGATAACAAAATGATATCTGAAATGAAACAAATAAAAACATGCAAAGTGCTGTGGCTTGGCTTCCGACCCGAGGATCAGAAAGAACGAACGAAAAAGATATAACAGAAGCGTGAGAGAGATCCCAAACCTTTGCTTGCCTTTGAGGGAACGATTTTCGACTCCCTATAAACGACCTTGGAAGAAGGGCCGTGACCTTTTCCTTTTTATAAATTACATGCATGAGTCATTAATTGCATATTTTTTTTATATATAACTAATCCAGTTTTCTCTTTATTGATTCCAATCCATCACTTAAGAATTTTTACTAAAACAAGTCTGGGGAGACATTGGTGTAGTTTATAAGCAAAGTATACCCTTGATGGGCTTTGAATGATAACCGTTATCTTTCATTACCAAGAGTAAACTTGACCCGGAAAATTCACAAATCAACTTGTTCATTGTACAAGACTTTTTACTTTGCAGGAATCTAGGGTAGATCGTAATGTATAATTATTTTCTTTTGAATTTTTATTTTTGTAAAGAGGTTGTACGTTGATATCTTTCAAGATAAGTTTGATAAAGTTTAAAATTACAATCAAGACGGAATTTAATAAATAAACTATTTTGGGATAATGGCAATCTAAGTAAAAATTTGGAGATTTGATTTGATTATCTATAGTTGTAATGCAGTTGGGATTTTCGTGTGTTGTGTGTTGTGGGTTGAGGTGTTGTCGTTTTTTGTGAGAAAAAACGATAGGCTTTATGTGACTTGGCAGTTGTGATTTTTTAAGGGTAATCTTGAATCATTTTGTAGCTAATTTTGTGGAATACGATTCTGATTTGGTGCAGCAACTTTCTGTCAACGTTTCACGACTTTATTGCTGTTTTTTTCGTGGATTATATTATTTTTCTGCAGCTACATGTTCTTCTAGTTTTTTGAATAATCATTGAGGGGTGTGTTGTGTTGTTGATTGCATTGATTTTGGTAGCTGCGATTCTCCATCTTTGCACGACAATAGAGAATTGTGTGATTGTGGATTGCATGATTTTTAACAACCGAATATTCTTCAATTTTTCATCAATAATTGAGGGTTGTCTTGCGTAACTTGTGAGTTGATTTCTTTTTGAGTTTTTAGGCATCATTCTGGTATGGCTATTGATTGTCGATGGAGTGTTGATTGTATGGCTGTCTTTTGTGATTTGTGGTGTACGAAAACTCCATATGTTTTCATGATTTTAGTAGCTAATATTCTTGATCGTTTGGGCAATTTTTGTTAGGCTGATTGGGAGTTGATCGTATTTGTTTCTGGTCATCGTTGATATTGGTAGTGGTGTGCGTAAAATTTGAGCAGGCATCGTGGATTTTGCAGCATTGTTTTTTGCAATGTTTCGGTGAAGAAATGTTTATTTTGTTGGTGATTTTTCCAGATTGGGGAGCTGTGTTTTCTGTCTATTGTAAGGGAATTTTTGGGTTGTCAACGATAGTAACTTTTTTGTGAAAAACTTCCAGCAGTCTTGGTATTTTTGTAGCTTCATAGTTTGTAACGTTTTTGGTGGAAAGACGTTTGTTTCATTGGTGACTTTTCAATTGTTGTGCGTAAGATGTTCCAGTGACGATATTGAAGCTTCACAACATATTTTTTTGATGGACAACTTCTCATTTTTTCATTGACAAAGCTATACTGTTAGGGAAGTTGTTTTCTTTCTCAAGTATTTTTGTTTATGTTCGTTGTTATTTCAATCACTTGAGTTATTTTGTTTTCATTATTTATTATCAAATACTATTAAGAAAATCCTTTGTTGAGGTTAGTACGAGGCGGTCGTACTATTGAGTGTGATTACTTTCACGGGTAGTGAAGACGAAGGATAGTGTAAAGGACTCTGTATTGCCTTGAGTAAAACTATTGTTGTATCACAGGTAAAAGTAATTATAATGGGTGAGGGCCCCGCAGACGTAAACAAAGTGTATCGAAGTACGTTACCAACACTTGAGTGTTGATTTATTTATTTTACATTTAATTTTTCTGTTTTCGTTATGCTAAAAACAATTGTAGCCAAATCAGAAATTTTTCAAAACCAGTACTTCCTTTTAGAATATCAGAACCTGTTACTTTATAGTTATAAAAGAACAGGTTTACCTATTATTTCAAGACTCACCCTTTTAAGAAAATTCACAAATATTTTGTGAAATTTACTAAATCATGTGGTACATTGGTATCTAAGTAAAACTATAACTAATTATTTTTTATGTAATTAGCTTATCAAAAATTGAACATTTTATTGTTTGAGCAACTTAATATTACTTTTACATGTACCAAAAAGAATCTTAATTCTATAATGCGCTTTGAAGAATTAATTAAGTTATAGTGGTTATTTCTTTTAATTCCTTTGCATTTAACATTGGTTTACTATCTTTAACAAGAGTAAGTGGGTTATTGTTATGTGCTCATTACGTGACTGATTACATTAATAGTGGAATAATTCAAAAATAAAATCTCTTACAACGAAATATTGATATAGTCTCTCCTCTTAAAATTAATAATAAAATAAAAGTATAAATCCAAAAGATATAAAAATATTATGTGTCAAAATAATTATATAAACAACAACTTACATACTAAAGGAGGCCAGCTCTTTAGAACAGAAACAACTCTTAAAAACCCTATTATTACTAAAAAGGAGTCTATTGAAACCCTTATGTTGAAATCTCATACAGTATATAGTAGTAACTAAACTAATTTAGGATAAAGGATAATGAATAATTTCTTCTAGTTATAAAATTTCAACTAAAAAGAATAAATGAAAATATTATTTATGATGCCCCTGTTTCTTCCCTAGCATAAACCCTAAATACTTTGGCACATAAAGAGACAATACAAATTAGAAAGTAAACTAGATAAAAAAAACTAGTAATTCATAAGAAGTATTCACAAACTCTTAATCATCATCATCATCATCACTCAGTTTGAAATCCCACAATGAAGCGGGGTTTGGGAAGGTCTGAGAGTACGCAGCCTTACCCCTACCTAGTAGAGAGGCTGTTTCTGGTAGACCCACATGCAGATGTGACAATAAAAAGTGATGTAGATGAAAATTGATATATTAAGAGTGTAGATAAATAAAATTAAATAAGTACATAAATAAATAAAATAAAATAAAACCAAATAAAATAACTAATATGGTGACCAAAATCGTAGTGAGTAGATACCAGTTTAAAAGAAAAGTTATTAAATATATATATATAAATAAAATAATAATAATAATAATTAGAAACGCTGTATAGTTCTATTCATACCTGTTATGCTGCAAACGTCTGCTCCACATTTCTCGAATTGTGCATGTCAATATTAAGTAAGGGTCATGCTAATCTGCTCTATATCTAACTAATTTTATCATATGTCCTTATGGGGATATATGATTAGGCAAATGATGCACTTAAAATTTGCTAATCATAATGTTGGCATGCAATTAGAAGCAAAGTAATAGTAAATGCTTATGCACAAAACGAATTAGTAAGGAAAATACGAAATAAAACGCACAGTTGCATACAAGTAAAAGTGCAACTACTAACTAACAAAAGAATATGAAGAATAAGCAAAAATGAAAAGGAAAGAATACTTATAGAAAAATCCTAGAAAGAAAGCAATAAGGTAAAGCATACCTAATCTCATTTGTATTAGGATATAAGAACCACAAATAAAGGGATCTACTTGATCATAGTCAATATAAC
>JAOQMS010000003.1:28054750-28075142 GCA_027563885.1 Erythroxylum longipes | reverse complement strand
TCCACACTTTAATTCCATTAATCCTTGAATTAAATCCTCCTAAACTCGACATAATAGTTAACCTCAATCAAAAATAAATATTTAACAATACCAGAATTCATTCAAATCATGCTTACTAAAATAATCAAAAATTCAAGGCCCAACAAACCATTTCCTCTTCTCCACCTGCTACCAGTCATTACCCTATGGCTTTTTGTGTTGTTTTCTAAAATTGCAATGTTGAGAGCCACGGTTACATTTTGTTATAATGTGTGTATGTGTTTGTGTGTGATCGATTGTGTTGTAGGCTTGTGAATTTGCTGACTTGTGTATGTGATTGTGGATGGCTTGTAAATTGTGAATTTGTGATTGTGGAACCGCAAAATGAAAGTTTAAATTTGTCTCACTCATAAAAATTATCATAGTGTTCACTTGGAAATTAGAATTGATTGTGTTTATGACTTTCATGAAGATTGGAAAGTAGAATTTTAAATTGCATTATTAATTTGAGTTTGAGGTTATTCATTTGTTGATTGAAATTTGGAATTGGATTATAAATTTGATGTTGTTCTTTTCTAAAATTTGAGATTGAGATATATTAAAATTTGAATGAAATGTTAACATTTATTATAAATTGGGTTATATATTATAAATTAAATTATGTAATCAGCAAAATGGATTAGTTAATTTGTGGTTGAATTATATGATTAGTAGTTATACAAATTGAACTGTAGATGTTATGAGTTTATGTCTATGGTTGAATTATTTAATCAACTAATCATACAAAATAAGTTATATTTAATAGTTTATGGTTGAATTATGTGATTACACAAATTAAAATTATAGATGCGTGTTCCATAACACAAAATCAGTTATAGTTACGACTTGTAAGTTTATGATTGAATTATATAATCATATAAAATAGGTTATATTTCTGAGTTTATTTTAGAATTATTTAATTACAAAAATAATTTATATTTGTGATTTTATGTTTGAATTATGTAATCAAACAAAATAAGTTATAATTGTGAAATTATAGCAATCAATGTATATATTTGATGTTTAGGTTTAGAAAGAAACATGAGTTATTGAGTATTATTGATCTATTTCTTCTTTTTTTTTACATAAATTTACTTTGATATGAAGTTAGTAAGTTAATTTTGATATATGTCTTCTTTTTATTTTTACAAATAAATGGAAGAAAATTCAAGTACTCCTAATAATTCAACCAATTCGGGAAGATTTGATGATCCAACTTAGGCTTATGCTGGATTAGTTCCCAAATGAAGAACCATACCATTGGTTCGTTTTGTAACAAGCATTTGAAAAGTGGAGGAATCACTAGATTAAAGAAACATTTAGTTAGGATCAAAGGTGATGTAGAGCCTTGTCAAAAAGTGTGTTATGATGTTAAATGACAAGTGAAGACTTTGCTTGAAGAGTATGAACATGAGAAAGATAGAAGAAAAAGATTGAATTACGAAATTGGTAGTGGAAGTTCTCTTGCTGGTGTTCAAGATAATAGTAGGAATGTTGAAGGTGGTTTTTCCCTACCCAATAAGAAGGGAATGTTGCACTTGATGTTAGCAAAAGAACAAGACAAGTTTCTAATTTTTTTGCAGCTGAATAACTCCTAGAGCTCAGCCTTCAATCTGTAGTGCCTTACAATAAAAAGAAACAACTTATAATATGGATATGACAATGGCTAGATGGTGGTCTGATTCAGGTATAACATTCAATGCTTCTCAAACTTATTATTATCAGCCTATATTAGATGTTATTGCCTCTGACGGTATAGGATACAAAGCTCCTTCAATTGATAACTACATAAGTAAACTTTTGAGTAGCTCTGTTTATGATATTAAAAGATTTTTTAATGAAAGAAGAATGACTTGAGCTAATTTTGAATGCTCAACCATATGTGATGGTTAGACAAATAATAAACATGAGCCTATTATTAGTTTTTTGGTTTATTCTACAAAGGGGACAATGTTTTTTAAGTCTATTGATGTATATGACCTTATTAGTAATGTTGATATTCTATTTTAAATATTTGATGAAGTTGTGAATGAAGTTGGACTAGAAAATATTATTTAGTTCATCAATAATAATGATTCCACTTATAAAGCAACTAGAAGAAGATTGTAAAGCAAGTATAATTCTTTTTATTAGACTCATTGTGTTGCACATTACATTGACTTGATGTTGGAAAATATAGGGGATGCTAGGTAATTTCATATTTTATAGTTATCTTGTCTATTGTTAAGGGTTCTTCTCTATCTTTATCTCTATTAATCAGATGTTAAATAAAAGGTATAAATGTTTCTTTGATCTACGGGTAAGAAGATTGTTTTTATGTTAATGGAATCTATAGCTGTACTGTTTGCCATTTTTGTTAGGATCATTTGTATTTTATTTTTTTTCTCCTTTCTCTACATGCTCTAGGATCCTAAGGCCCTATTAAAACTCTCTCGAATAAACAATCAATCATACTTAATCCCAAGGTCCTATTGAATTTAAAAAGAGACTTCCTCCAAAGAATCAAAATGATTCAGATGATTAATGACATGATTCAAATTGACATAAGATGGATGTGGAGGAGAGGAGTTGATTAAGATAAATTTACATAGATAAAAGAAAATTTTATATTGACGTCAATCAATACCAATATTATGAATTGTGGTTATTATTTATATATGAAATATGTGAAAAGTAATATTAATAAAAATAAATAAATTGTTTTATTTTAAAATTTTATTATTATGATTTTTGGAGACATGGTTAATGTAAATATTATACAGTACAATATATTGGGGGACTATTTTTTAGTTTTTAAAAAATTTTGAGTCTACTTTATAAATTTTAAAAATTACCTGAAACTATATTCAGTATTAACCGGTACTATTACAGTATTTATAACATTAATTGAGTATTTTCTTCGTCGCTATCGTTGCTCTGTGTCGTCTTCGTTGCATCTTCATTCATAACTGGTTTTTTTCCTGTCGCCTGATTTTCTAGTTTCTACATAGAGATTCAAGATGCTTGAGTCAATGTCGTGTGGGTGGCATGTTAAATTTGTGGCTTCAATGCCTGATAAATTAAATTGTTGTAGGTTAGTGGGTGGCTTGTTAAATTTGTAATTTTTTATCAATATAAATTATAACCGAAATTGATTATTTATATCAGACTGTAAAGTGAGTTGATTAATTATCATTAATTTCTATATTCTTACTTTAACATGTAAGATTATTTGGTTATATAATTTAGAGATAAATCAATATTTAAATTTAAATTTTATGAATTTTGACTATTTTCTCAAGAATCATATCTGAATTATATAAATTAGTGTGATTTTTTATTTATTATATCTAGACTTTCATTATTGATTTATTTAACTAGTTTTCTAAATCAATTAATATAACATTAAATTAAAAGGATTCATTTGTATTATAAAAGTTAAAATTTTAAGGATTATTTCATATATATGTATGTTTTCATTTATTGTGATTTATAGAGGAAAACTAGAAAAATGATATTAATGAAAAATAAAATTGTAATATTGATAAAAAGTTAGAAAGTTGGGAATTTATGGTTGACTATAATCATACAAAATGAGTTATAATTGTAAGTTTATGGTTGAATTATGTAATCACACACAATAGGTTATAGTTGTGACTTTATAATAGAATTATGTAATCATAGTAAATGAATTATAATCGTGTGTAATCATATAAAATGGATTGCATTTGTGAGTTTATGTTTGAGTTATATAATCATACATTTATGTTTGAGTTATATAATCATACAAAATAGGTTGTAGTTAAGAGTTCATAGTTGAATTATATAATTACACAAAATAAGTTATAATTGTGAAAATGCAACAATCAATGGATTTTTTAATGTTTGAGCTTAAGAAACATCATAATTAATGGATATACCTCTATAATATTTAGGTTAAAAACATGAGAATTTTTTGGATAGAATACACTTAAGCCTCGAATTTTCTTATGGAATCATTTATATAAGTTAATGAAGTTTATTTGCATTTCTATATTATAGAGAACTTGTTGCTACTCTATTTCTTATTGTTATTTTACACAACTTATTCCACATTTTTATGTCACTAGTAGTTGGTAATAATGATTCTTAGACTATTGACTTTGAATATAAGAAGCATATAGATTTTTAAAGTTTAAGTTGTATGTTTTTATAATCTAAGATATGCTTTTGTGTTTGTTTTAAGTTGAGCAATACACATTTTTTAAATAATAGTTGATAATAAAATTATTAATTTAATTTTGAGATAAGTCTTCATTTATTTTTACATATAAATAAAAAAAGTTCAGGTACTCTTGATAATTCAACCACTTTAGGAAGTTTCGATGATCCAACTTAGGCTTATGTTAAATTAGTTCTCATAATGATGAATCAAACCATTTGTTTGTATTGCAACAAATATTTGGAAGGTAAGAAAATCACTAGATTAAATAATCATTTAGTTGTGATCAATGGTGGTGCAAAGTCTTGTAAAAAGTGAGTCATAACGTGAAATGACAAATGAAAACTTTGTTTGAATAGTATTAGCATGAGAAAGATACAAGTCAAAGACTGAATAACGAATTTGGTAGTGAAGCTTCTTTTTTCAGTGGTCAAGAGATAGTGGGGATGTTGAAGGTGGTTTTCCTACCCAACAAGAAGCGAATATTGCACCTGATGTAAGGAAAAAGAAGAAGGTATGTGTTTAACTTTTTTATACCACAAACAACTTTTAGAGCTTAGCCTTCAATTTATAGTGCCTTACAATCTAAAGAAGCAACTCATAATGTGGACATGGAAATGGCTAGATGGTGGTATGGTTTAGGTATATCATCTAATGCTGCTCATTCTTATTATTACCAGTCTATGGTGGATGGTATTGCTTCTTATAGTCCAGTATACTTTAATTAATGACTACAAAGGTAAACTTCTGAGCAGCTCTGTTTATAAAATATTAAGTTATTTAAATGAGAGAAGATGACTTGGGGCAACTTATAGGTATTCAATCATGTGTGATGGTCGGACAAATAGAAGATATAAGCTTATTATTAATTTTTTATTTATTATGCTAAAAGGACAATATTTTTGAAGTTAATTGAAGTATCTATCTTGTTAGAAATTTTAATACTATATTTTAGATATTTGATGAAGTTGTAATAAATTTAGGCTAAAAAACATTGTTCAATTCATTAATGACAATGATTATACTTATAAAGCAGTTGGAAAAAGATTACAAAGCAATATAAAATTCTTTCTATTAAACTCCTTATGATGCATATTGCATTGATCTACAATTGAAAAATATAAGAAATACTAGATACTTTCTTATTATTGATGAAACTATGGAGATAACAAAAAAAGTGACCAAGTTCATCTATAATCGTGCATGAGTCCTGAATTTGATGAGAAATGATTTTACTAATAGTTGGAATTTGTGTTTTCCTACTATTATAAGATTTGCACTATTTTCTTATCACTTCAATGTTTTTTTCTAATGGAGAAGGTACTGAGACAAATGTTTACATATGATAAGTGGGTCACATTTCAGTATGTTAGGTTTAATGCTAGAGTGGACGTTTTTAGAATTATACTTGAAAATTATGAATTTTGGTCCCAATATTAACTTGTAATATAAGTTTGTAAGCTTTTGGTGAGAGTATTTCATCTGGCCGATAGTGATAAAAAAGCAACAATGAGTTATTTTTATAATGCTACAAAAAGGGTGAAGGAAGCAATCAAAGCTAATATGAAAAATAGGTCTTCTTCGTACACATTTTATCTTGTAGTTATCAATGAGAGATAAGGAAGGCAATTTACTCTTTCTTGTTTGCAGTTAGGGCAGTTTTGAATCATAATATCTATTTTAGACCAAGTTTTATACAGAAAGTTGAAATTAATATGAGAATGTTATTAACTATTACAATAATTGTTGTCTATGAGATGATGTAAGATGTTTTAAACTCACAAATAAAGGTTTATAAAGATGTTTCTAGAGATTTTGAGATGTCCGTTGCTATTCGTTAAAGAGACAAACTTAATCCAATTATAATTTTTTTACTTTTCACAGTTGTACGAAATTAATCATCATTTTATTTTATTTATAAGGTTACTTTTGTTATCTTATAGTTTCTTGGTGGGACCAATTCCAAAGTGGTGTTCCATAATTGAAAAGTTTTACAATTCAAATTTTAAATCAATGTGTGAGTGCAATACAGAGTGAAACGAATTGGAGCATATTTAAATTCCTCAACTCCGAAAAAGGAATATATTGAAATACAAAAGATTGAATATGTTATTATTATTGACTTTACTATAATTTCTTATAATTTCTTAATAATTTAATTCTATTTGTTTACTTCGACTATTAATAGAAAAAGTAGTTCTATATATCCAATTAGCCTTAACCATATCGATTTTTTAGTAGATTGAGTTTCTAAGGAACCAAATTTGATAGATGACAATGAATTGAAAGATAATCTTAATGAGAAAGAATTAACAAAGTCATTTGATGCAATGAATTTGAATGATTGTGAGGCTTCTCTTAATAATGAAAATTTTGAACTAAATGAGAATTGAGACTAATGCAATTTGAGCAAGTATTCGATCGAATAAAGTTAAAGGTTTTCTTATTTCTTGTCTTCTTTTAATCTCACTGCATATATTAAATTTTGTATAAGCAATATAAATATAAAACTTTCAATTGTAACTATTTTGTTTCAAGTTTTGCTTCTACTTGGTTGTGTTCTTTGGCATAAAATCTTGTTATAATACTTATAGAGTCACAGAATTTTATTATTTTTTTCTGTTTGATGTTTTGGTGTAATGATTCTTTACTATATGAAGAAATTATAACATTTTGAGTACTTTGCATTATTCTTAGTTTAATATATGATTGATGATTAAACGAACGTTTTCTTATATTAATTATATTGATTGCTTTTATGTGAAATATATAAAAAGTAATATTAATAAAAATAAAAAGATTGTTTGTGAAGATTATTTTTAGCTGATTGGTATGATGAGAATATATTATCATTCTTATCCATTGTTAAATTTTTTTTAAAAAGTTCATTATAGTGCTAACGTTGGGCAAGCTTGCTTTATCACCATCATTGAGCTGGGTTCAACTGAAAACTAAAAATATCCAACTACAAGTAATATAGAAATTTCTAATTTTATAGTACCAAAATGTTTAGAATTTTTTTATAAAATTTAAAATATCTATTTAATAAAATAAAAATTATTAATAATTTGATAACAAATATTATATATGATATTAAAATCAATTTATTTAATTAAAATAATTTATCTTTAAGTTTTTATCTAATATTTAAATATTATATAAAAATATAATTATATTGATATTAACGATCAAACAAAATTTTGTATTTATTTTACAGAAAAACATAAAATATATACTAAAAACCTAAAAAAACAAAAAAGGAATTAAAAAATTTCTACTACAAATTTCTAACTTTATATGATCTGAAAATTGATGGGTGTGCAGTGACACAAGATCTTCTGTTCCCAACTTTAGTGTGTCCTCTATTCCGATGTGATCCCAGTTATCCAATTTTTATGGGATCTATTTATTAAATGAATATATTTTTATTGAATAAAGTTGGAACAGAGTAATAAAAACATATTATCTGATTCTGTGTACAGTTTTGAAATTAATTATTTGCCTTTTCCTCGTATGAAACAATAATTGACATGTGTCCATAATATACAATAACTGCACTAAAAGATTGGAATATTATTAGAGAATCACAGACCTTCTCTCCAACTGGGATATTGGCTTTTTTTTTAATATTGCTAAAGGACTTTTATACAATTGTTATTTTTAATATATATTAAATAAGTTATTAAATAATTTATTAAGTAACATAAATATCATTTTTAATATATTTCTGCTTCCAATGAATAACATATTAAAGTATTTAATATAGAAGAATGGTTTATTAAAATTCTTATCTTTAAACTCTATAAAATATCTAGTGTTAACTCTAACTAATTTTGAAAAAAAATGATAGTTACAAATGTCTTCGAACTATATAAAATTAACTATTAAATAAATAAAAACATTATTTATGATTTTCATAATTCTTCCGTATCATAAACCTTAAATACTTCAGCATATATAGAGATACACACTATAATTTAAGTTAAAATAATTTTTAAAAAAGGATAATAAATTAATTAATAATAAAATTTACAAAAATACATTTCAAGTCAATTGTAATACATTAAAATAACTTAACAAAATCAACCTGCTCCTAAATCAACATCTAGCAATAATGTAACCAAACTATGATACTAAGGATAAGAAGAATTAGAAGTAACTAACAATTGTTCAGTAATGTAAGTCATCGTCTAATGTATAAGTTGTTGCATAGACTTAGACTTCCGTTTACCTTGGAATTCTTGCAAGTTATTTCCTTACAGATAAAGCAGATGGTAATATTGAAAGAGATTTAGAGTTTGGAAAACTTCACTTTGCATTTTCAATTCAAACCAATAAACTGATAAAATGAAGTTTCTAAAGAAAGTGTTGGAAACAAGAAGAAGAGAGAGAAATAAAAAATGACAGAAGGAAGAGAAAGAGAAGAGAGAGAAGCTCTCGTGTATTGAATCTAAAAAATTAGGAACCATACATTTACAATCACCTAACAACCATTTTATTTATCACGAAAAAATGAATTGATTAATCAAGTCGCTAAACTATGTAGGCTGTACACGTGGCTTCTATATACTTCATCTGTAATAGTCCATTTTTCATACTAAAGGTTAGAGCCTTAAATTATTGTATATGAGTCAAATCGTTTTAGCATTCATGAAATGCATTTCACTCACACAACATACACACATGAATTATGATTTCGTACACATCGCAAAGATAATATATGCACTCAATTGACATATTCTAGGGTTTGAAAGGTTTAAAATCATTATGATTTGATTATGTATTGCTTATGTCTTGAATTTTAGTTTGATGGATTACAAGTAGTAAATTTGGAATTAATTGTTACCATTAGAAAAGTGATGAATTAAAATGTATATTTAGAATAGGAAAAATGCCAAGTGGTAAGACAAATTGACACATAGAAAATTAGGATGACTAAGCCTATGAAATAAGTGACAAATGACATAGATAAATGAGTAAAATTTGGTATGGGTAATTAACTAAAAAATGACAGCAATGATTGAGTGACAAATGGACTAGTAACTAGGTGACATTTTGCAGCTTAAGGAGGGGATAAATGGCTTACATGCTTAGAGACATATATTAATGTAATATGGTGACATCTAATATCTTAGGTGTAACGTTTCTACAGGTATTGTTTTAGTCCTTCTCATTCTTCTTCTCTTCCCATCTCTCACCACTGAAACTTGCTTCTATCTCCCATTCATGTGTTTTTCTTGAAGCTATGCTAAATTACCACACCAAATACATGTTTTTACCCTTCACAAAATAACTAAAGAACTAGATTATTGTTGTCTTTTAGCATAGCCAAAAACCATCCAATTTTTACCTTGAATTTGAGATGATTTTGCATGCATGGAGGGCTAGGTAAACTTGATGAATTGAACTGGAATTGGAAGCTAAATAAGTAAGTAAAGTGTTGTTCTTTATAGCATGTTATTATAGAACTATTATGACGATTGAATTGGGATAGATTGTATATGATGTTGATGTTGAAGATGTGTTGGAAAATGGAGAATGAATGGATACTTTTCTGTTAATGGGGTATGCTACTGCTTTGATTCCGACTGAAGAAGATGAATGTAGGTGATTTGAGGATGGACTGAATATGGAGATCAGAACAAGGTTGGCCATTACTAATTTGAGTAGTTTTATTGAACTACGAGTTGCCTCAATTTGAATTGAACAGTTATTAAAAGATGGACAAGGAGAGTATAAGCAGGTGTTCAGAATGAAGAGACATGGTGAGTCTCAAGTTGAATCTAGTAGGAGATTTAGTAAATGCCAGAATTGATCATTCCGATCACAGATTAGATTGAGACAGTTGGGATTTTGACTGAGAGGCAGTTTTGTATAGGTTGCTAGTGGTAGAGGTCAAGTATCAGGAGGACAAACACAATAGATGCCTAGTTGTGAGTAATGTGGAAAGAAACATGGCGGCGTGTGTTGGAAGATATTGGGAGCTTGCTTTCGTTGTGGCTCTTTTGAACATCAGATTAGAGATTGTCCTGCAACTTTGGGACCAAAATTTGGAGTGAGAGGGGTTAAGTGATTGAGATGACTGTCCAGTAAAGTAGAGCTAATGGAGCAGGACAGAGAGCCAGAGGTAGAGGTAGAGGTAGAACAAGTTCAGCAGGTTCTAGTGTGAGGACTGAGGTACGGAGTAATCAACCGCAGTCTTAGGCCAGAATCTTTGCTATCACCATATAGGAGACACAGAACTCTCCAGATGTTATTGCAGGTGTGTTACATGTCTTTTAGTTTGAAGCATTTGCATTGTTAGATCTAGGATCTACACATTCATTTATCACACCACATCTGGCATCTAAACTGTATTGTGAGAGAGAGATGTTGAAATTTGGCCTAGAGGCAAGTACTCCAATAGATAGTACTACCATGATTAGGGAAATCTATAAAGGGTGCATTATTTGAGTTGATTAGGTAGAGTTGGAAGCTAATTTGGTAATATTGCAGTTAAAGGAGATAGATCTCATTTTAAGTATGGACTGACTTATTGCACATAGAGCTGTTATGAACTGTTACACTAAGGAAGTCATCCTTAAATCTCCTAATCAACCAAAAGTGATACTTTGAGCTGTTAGTCAAGCAGTGCCAGTTAGGTTGATTTCCTCAATGAGTGCTCTCAGACTGATTCGAAGTGGATGTGAGGCTTATTTAGCCTATGTGATTGATACCTAAAATGAACAGACAATTCAGAATATTCCTGTTGTTAGGAATTTTCTAGATGTGTTCCCTACTGAATTATTGGGTTTACCCCCAGATACGGAAATAAAATTCACTATTGACTTAATTCCAGGTACTACTCCTATATTCATTCCTTCGTATAGGATGACAGATGTGGAACTTAAGGAATTTAAGACCCAGTTGTAAGAGTTGTTGGATAAGGGTTTTATCAGACCTAGTGTGTCACCTTGGAGAGCTTCAGTTTTGTTTGTGAAGAAGAAGGATGAGACTTTGAGATTGTGTATTGATTATAAGCAGTTGAATTGGGTGACAGTGAAGAACAAATATCCTTTACCGAGGATAGATGATTTACTTGATCATTTACAAGGAGCTCAGGTGTTTACTAAATTGGATTTGAGATCAGGGTACTATCAGTCGAAGATAGCAAAAGCTAATGAACCAAAGAGTGCATTCAGAACCAAATATGGGCACTTTAAGTTTTTGGTGATGCCTTTTGGATTGATAAATGCTCCGGCAGCTTTTATAGCGTTGATGAATAAAGTGTTCTGACCTTACTTAGATCATTTTGTTACTGTATTCATAGATAATATTTTGGTGTATTGGAAGAGTAGAGAGGAACATTCTGAGCATTTGAGGCTAGTCTTACAGAGAATGAGTGAAAAACAATTGTATGTCAAGTTCAGTAAGTGTGAATTCTGGCTTGATCAAGTGATATTCTTAGGTCATATAGTATCTGGATAGGGCATACATGTACCCAAAGAAAGTTGAGGAAATGATGAAGTAGGAAGCCCCGAGAAATGTGTATGAGATCTAGAGTTTTCTTAGATTAGTAGGTTATTACAGAAGGTTTGTTGAGGGGTTTTCTTTAATCTCAGCCCCTTTGACAAAGCTTTTGAAGAAGAATGTACCATTTAGATAGACTGATAAATGCCAAAGGAGCTTTGAGGAATTAAAACACTGATTAACTATAACACCAGTGTTAGCTATTCCATCTAGATCTGGAGGATATGTAGTATATAGTGATGCTTCATACTAGGGGTTAGGATGTGTTTTGGCGCAGTATGCCAACAGTGATTGCATATGCATCGAGACAATTAAGGTCTCATGAGTTTAATTATTTGGTTCATGATTTAGAAGTTGTTGCAGTGGTGTTTGCTTTGAAGATTTAGAGACATTATCTGTATGGTGAAAATTTTCAGATATTTATAGATCATAGAAGTTTGAAATATTTATTGAGTCAGAAAGAACTGAATATGAGACAAAGGCGATGGATAGAATTGCTTAAGGATTATGATAGTGTTATGGCTAATGTATTAAGTAGGAAATCTAATATTAGTGTGGCACAAATTCAAACATCAAGGTTACCAAAACTAGTATAACTGAGGGCATTAAATGTTGAGCTGAATTTAGGGCAGAATGAAGCATTGTTGGCTACATTAAAGCTTAGATTGGTATTATATGAAAGGATCAGAAAAACTTAAAGCAAAGATCCAGAAGTAGTGAAGCTTATTGAGAAGTTGAAACATAATCCGAATTCTAAGTTTGAATTAAGGGATGATGCAATATGGTTGAAGCAGAGATTATGTGTTGGCCCCCGAAATTTTTCATTTAATTAAGCATTATTTAAATAAATTATGAGGTCATGATAGAATTTTTATTGGAGTTTAATTATTTATTTCAGTGTTATTAGGGTTTTATTACACTGGTTAGTTAAATTAAAGCAGTAGGAATGTATTGAGGGCAATTTTGGTATGTCACTTAAGATTAAAAGGCATGAAGCATTAACGGAAGGGTAGGATTGACTTTTAGCACTCATTAAGGGTAGAATTGGAAGAGCAAAAAGTGTGTCTTGTACACTAAATGAACAAAAACGTGAATGAAGAGAGATGAAGTAAAAAACGTGAAAAAGAGAAAGAAAAGTGAGAGAGTCGGCCACTAGAGAGAAAAGAAAGAAGAAGCAAGTTAAGGTTTCATTTTTTCTTAGCTTTCAAGAGTGATTTTGAGGGTATTTAAGAAGAGAAAAAGAAAGAGGAAGAGAAGAGCTTCCATTTGAGCCAAACACCTCTTTGTTTGGTGAAGATTTAAGGTAAGCCCATTTTTAATCCTTTGGATTTTTGGAAGGGATTTGGTTCATAAAGCTTAGGAAAGACATGAGTTTAAGTATTCTAGAATCAAATTTTAGTGAATATGCTTTTTGGGTTCTCAACTTATTTCTCTGCTATAAACTTGTTACCTACAAGCTTTTAAGCTCACCCCCTATTTCCTCCCAATCTCTAGGTGAAGAGCAAGAGATTGAGTGATAGAGAGTCAAGGCATCACTCTAAGTCTGCATATTTTTGTATTTAAATTAGTATAGGAAAACTCAAGGCTTTGGCTACATTTCAAGTAACACTCGTTCATGTATATTTTGTATTTTTGGATTATGAGACCAATGATGTATTTTGAGCCTTGAAATGCCTACTAAAGCTTTGTAAAACCCTTTTCTTTTGATGTTAATGAAATATATTTATGTTTTGCTCATGACTTTCTAAGTTTTTGTTTTACATTTTCAAGCATTCATAGGGGTAAAATATATGTTTTAACTTCAGGGGAAAAACTGTATTAATCTAAGCTGATTTAGACAATGTTGTCTTCTTAGAAGTCGTAGTTTATCTTCTTAGCTTTCCAATGATATAAAGTGTGTAATTTTTAGAGAGCGGACTTGAAAGATAGGATTTTTACAAGTTAGTGATGCTGCACAGGGTGCATGCTGGACACTTTATAGCCTTTTCTTTATATGAGTTAACAGAAAATGAGTACTATGGTGTTTTGAAATGGGAAGAATTAGTGTGATAAGTTAGAGATGAAATGAAGTGATGAAGGGAGTTGAATGTGTGTTGAATTATTGAAGAATGTATTGACATGGTTGATATCGTATTTATGTGATTATGATCAAAAATTTATGATGAATACACATAAGTTTGAATGTTATATTTTTGGGTTGATGATCAAACATAGATTATGATTTGGTTGTTAATGATATTGAGCTGAAATGAAAGTGATATGAAGGGAAAATGATGAGGAAAATAAGTTAGAAATGATAGGTATGCATAAGAGGGGTCATAAGTAACTTGTAGGAGTTAGAAATCTGGAAATTGACCCGTAAATGTCCGTTGGATGGACTTGATGTCCACTGGGCAGACCTTCTCGGGAATTCCAGTGTTCCAACCTAGTTTATGTCCGTTTGGAGGAACATATGTCCGCTAAGCAGATATTTTCAGAATAGTTATATAAATGCGCAATTTTTTACCCTCTATATGGCAAAATCTTTCTTTAGGGTCTTCATAGAAGTTGTAGAACTCGAAATCCTCTTCGAAGTAGTGCTTAAATGACCTTAATCCGACATTCATAATGAAAGTTATGCTTTTTGTCCCAAATCATGTACATTTATAAGTTGTGGGCTTATCAATGCTTTCCCATGATTCATTTAGGCTTGAATGGAGCTTGAAATGTACTTGGTTTGATGTGGAAATAAGAGATAAAATGAGTGATATGTTTAAGGTGACAATTGAGGATATAAACATAAGAATGAATTTTCATATATCAAGTGCTCAATTATGGATGTTTGGGATGTTATAAGAACCCTACGGAGTGCTGTGCCCACATTTTATGACTCTCGAGTTAGACTCTGGAAACGGGGTCTAACATCCCTCGGTATCAAAGCAACTAGGTTTAGGAGTATCCTAGGCATGAAGTAGGTTGTTTTAAAACACTAAATAAACATGCATTGATTTAAAAGAACAATATGCTTTGTTTTTGTATTGTTTCATATGATTTGAAATTGTTTTATATGAAGCTTAGTTTAAGAAGGTTTTACATGTAGACATGCCAGTTTAAACCTGACATGAAACATAAACTAAAGATTTTAAATGGTTTTAAACTGAAGGAGTGAGTATGCCACCTTGAAAGAAAACTCGAGGAGCTATGACTCGATCTCACTCTCGCCAAGGAAGTACAGATGAATCTCATGTCCCACAAGACGTGGGGACACACTCTGTTCATGATTATGAGGCACCTAGTGTGCAACATGAAGTGCCACCGCCTCCTCCTCCTATGTCCCAAGTAAACCCCATGGATCCACGTTTCTTTCAAGCCTTTGCTCAGGCTTTCACGCATACTATGGGCCAAGTGCCACAAGTTCCAGTGCAAGCTCCATTGGAGAGGAGCAGACAGTATTATAAGCTCTGTAAGTATAGGGTTGTAGACTTTAATGGAACTACAAATCCTGAAGAGACTGAAGCATGGTTGAGAAGGATAGAGAGAGTTCTATTTCAGATGAAGTGCTTCGATGAGGAGAAATTAGATTATGCAGTGAGCTTGCTGCAAGGGGACGCACTCCATTGGTGGGAATTAGTGCCCCATAGTCAGGTCATACCATCGATATTGTCATGGAGAAATTTTGTGGAAGCTTTTAGGAAGAAATACTTCTCAAAAGTCTATGTCCAAGAGAAGGCCAGAGAATTCCTAAATCTCACATAGAGGGACATGACTGTGAGTAAATATGAATTGAAGTTCACCCAGTTTTCAAGGTATGCAGCCAACATTATTAAGAATGAGGAGGATAAGTGCCGTAAGTTTGAGAGAGGACTTCATTTGGGGATCAAGGAAAAAGTATTGATCCATAACTTTTGTGACTACCAATTGTTGGTAGATGCTGCACTCCAAGCTGAGAAACTGGAGAACATAAAGTATGAAGTAAACAGGAAGAGGAAGAACTGAGAACATTCTTCTAAGAAGTGAATGAGTACCCTCGTGCCTGAGAGGAGTATGAGGACTTTCCATGTGCAGAGTGAAGTGGAAAGTAGTGGCTTTGCTAAGAACAAGTAAGCAAAGGTAGTTTCAGTGCAAACCTCAACTGTAGGAGGCAATAGAAGGATGGAGAGGGGTAGTTATATGAACCCCCAATATGAGCATTGTGGGAAGTTTCACAGAGGAGAGTGCTTCAAGTTACTTGGAGTATGTTTTCGATGCGGAGAGAAGGGACACATGGTCAGGGAATGTCCCTAAGCACTAAGGCAAGATGGGTCACAGATGCAAGTCCCAAAAAGAGTTGAAACAGTAGGCAACCAGGCCAACTGCTGAGGTGGGAAGTTCTAGAGCGGCAAGGAAGGTTATTCCTCCAGGAAGGCCAAGGGGTCAGGCACAGGCAAGGGTGTTTGCCATGACTAGAGATGAAGCTGCATCCACATCTAAAGTTGTTACGGGTATAGCTCGGTTATTTGATTCAGAATTATATTTATTGATTGATTCTGGCTCCACACATTCTTTTGTTTCTGTGAGTATGACATTATATGATGTTAATTTGGTGCCATTGGATAGTCCATTGATTGTTAGTACTCCTATAGGGAGGAATGTGATAACAAGTCAAGCATATAGAGACTGTGAACTTTTTATTGATGGTACTAAACTAGTAATGGACTTAATGCCTTTAGATTTAAAGGGCCTAGATGTTATACTTGGAATGGATACCTTGGAGAAATATCATGCAAAGTTAGACTGTAGCCTCAAAGAGGTAGAATTTGATCTTGGTAAGGGTGAGAAGGTGACTTTTAAGGGAGATAGAAAAACAACATCACCAAGAATTATTTCAGCTTTGTTAGCTGACCGGATGATGAAAAAAGGGTGTAAAGCCTTTTTGGCATACGTTGTGGACAACGGGGTGAACGAAGGAAAGTTAGAACATTTTCCAATTGTAAGAGAATTTTCAAACGTGTTTCCAGAAGATTTACCTGGATTGCCACTAGTAAGGGAAATCGAATTCGCCATCAATCTGATTCCAGGTACCGCACCCATTTCTATACCACCGTATAGAATGGCACCAGCTGAGCTGAAGGAGCTTAAGGAATAGTTGGGAGAACTATTAAAGAAGGGGTATATAAGGCCAAGTTAGTTGCCATGGGGAGCACCGGTTCTGTTTGTTAAAAAGAAAGATGGAACATGGCGTATGTGCATCGACTATTGGAGACTCAACAAGGTGACTATTAAGAACAAGTATCCTCTGCCACGAATCGATGATCTATTCAACTAGCTGCAAGGAGCAAAGTTATTATCAAAAATTGATCTCAGGTCACGTTATCATCAACTCAGAATCAGGGAATCTGATGTACACAAGATAACCTTTAGGACACGTTATGGACATTATGAGTTCCTAGTCATGCCATTTGGATTGACCAATGCTCCAACTGTGTTCACGGATCTCATGAATAGGTCTTCAAGGAATATCTGGACCAATTTGTCACAGTATTTATAAATGACATTCTGGTTTATTCCAAGAGTGAAGAGGAACATAAGGACCATCTTAGGATAGTGTTGCAAACACTAAGGGAGAAGGATCTTTATGCCAAATTCAGCAAGTGTGAATTTTGGCTTCATAAGGTGGAATTCCTTGGACACGTAATTTTGAATGATGGAGTATATGTTGATCCGAGGAAAATTACAGTAGTGGTGAAATGGCATGCACCAAAGACAGTGGCAGAAGTGAAAAGCTTTCTGGGTCTGGTAGGATATTATAGGAGGTTTGTTGAAGGATTCTCTATGATAGCTGCTCTAATGACCAAGTTATTAAGGAAAAATCAGAAGTTTATCTGGAGTGATGAATGTCAGAAGAGCTTTGAGGAGCTTAAGTACAGATTGACAAGTGCTCCAATTTTGACCTTACCCATGGGAGATGAGGGCTATACAGTTTATAGTGATGCTTTAAGAAAGGGTTTAGGTTGTGTGTTAATGCAAGGAGACAAGGTAATAGCTTATGCCTCGCGACGGTTAAAGCCTTATGAATTCAATTACCCAACCCATGATCTATAATTAGCAGCAATAATTTTTGCCTTGAAAATTTGGAGACATTATCTGTATAGAGTTCAGACGAGGATTTTTATAGATCATAAAAATCTCAAGTACTTATTGAGCCAGAAAGAGTTGAATTTGAGACAGAGAAGGTGGTTAGAGTTGCTTAAGGATTATGACTTGTTGATTGAATGCCACCCTGGCAAGGCAAATGTAGTGGCCGATGCCTTGAGTAGGAAATCCTCCATAGCCCATGTTTAGACAATTTATCTACCATTATTGAAAGAGATGGCTAAGCTTAGAATAAGCTTGAAACAAGAGGAACCTGATTGCATTATTGCTAATTTCAGAGTGAGACCAATACTCAGAGAGAAAATTAAGGAGTTACGAGAACAAGATGCAGATTTAAACAAGCTTCGAGAAGAAATTAAGAATGGCAAGCAATCTGAAGTGGAAGTGAGGGATGGTGGACTTAGACTTTGTATTCTGAATGTTAAAGAGGTAAAAGATGAGACACTCGACGAGGCACACAATGCACCTTATGTCATGCACCCAGGTAGCACCAGGATGTATAAAGATTTGAAAGAGCATTTCTGGTGGAAAGGCATGAAGAAGGATGTAGTAGAATATGCAAGCAAGTGTCTAGTGTGTTAGCAAGTCAAGGCTGAACACCGGGCACCTTCTCGCTAGTTAAAGCCATTGCCCATTCCTGAGTGGAAGTGGCAAATGATAACTATGGATTTTTTGATGGGTTTGCCCAAGTCCAGTAGGAAGCATAATGCCATATGGGTTATTGTTGATCGTTTGACGAAGTTAGCCTATTTTCTAGCAATTAAACAGATTTATTCTTTACGTGTGCTAGCAAAGAAGTATATTGATGAGATAGTGAGACTACATGAGATTCTAGACTCTATAGTTTCTAACAGAGATCCTCGGTTTACTTTGAGATTTTGGGAAAGTATGCAAGAAGTTCTAGGGACCAAGTTAAATTTTAGCAATGCTTTCTATCCCCAAACAGATGGACAATCTGAGAGGACCGTTCAAACCCTTGAAGGAATGCTCAGGACATGTGTGATAGATTTCAAAGGTACTTGGGACAAGCACTTGCCATTGGTCGAATTTGCTTACAATAATAATTCATACCACTTGAGCATTCAGATGACTCCTTATTAAGCACTATATGGAAGAAGATGTAGAACTCCTATATGCTGGGATGAAGAAGGAGAAAGGAAATTAATAGGACTAGAGTTACTCCAGATGATAGTTGACAAGGTCAATCTAGTTAAGCAAAGGCTTAAAGCAGCTCAAGATAGAATGAAGAGCTATACTGATGCACACCGAAAGGAAATAAAGTATGAAGTTGGTGAGAAAGTCTTTCTTAAGACATCTCCTTAGAAAGGAGTCATGAGATTTGGTAAGAAGGGAAAATTGAGCCCAAGATACATTGATCTTTACGAGATTGTTGAGAGGATTGGACCACTGGCCTATAGATTGGTGCTGCCACTAGAATTGTCACAAATATATGATGTCTTTCATGTTTCCATGTTAAGGAGGTATAGATCAGATCCCTCCCACATCATTCATACCACTGCAGTTCAGCTGAGGGATGATTTGACTTATGAGGAGACTTTAATGGAGATTTTGGACACTAAGGAAAAGGTCCTCAGGAACAAGACAGTTCAACTGGTTAAAGTCCTGTGGAAACACCATTCTAAGGAAGAGGCCACGTGGGAGCCCTTGGAGGCTATGAAGGAGAAGTATCCACACCTCTTCAATGAATCAGGTAAGAATTTTTTGAGGACGAAATTCTTTTAAGAGGGGGAGAAATGTTGACCCCTGAAAATTTTCATTTAGTTAAGAACGATTTAAATAAATTATGAGGTCATGATAGAATTATTATTGCAATGTAATTATTTATTTCAGTTTTAGTACGGTTTTATTACACTGGTTAGTTAAATTAAAGTAGTAGGAATGTATTGCGAGTAATTTTGGCATGCCACTTAAGATTAAAAGGCATGAAGCATTAAAGGAAGGGTAGGATTGACTTTTAGCGCTCATTAAGGGTAGAATTGGAAGAGGAAAAAGTGTGTCTTGTATACTAAATGAAAAAAAACGTGAATGAAGAGAGAGTGACTTGAAAAACGTGAAAAAGATAAAGAGAAGTGAGAGAGCCGGCCATTAGAGAGAAAAGAAAGAAGAAGCAAGTTAGGGTTTCATTTTTCCTAGCTTTCAAGAGTGATTTTGAGGGTATTCAAGAAGAGAAAAAGAAAGAGGAAGAGAAGAGTTTCCATTGAGCCAAGAAGAGTTTCCATTTGAGCTAAACACCTCTTTGTTTGGTGAAGATTCAAGGTAAGCTCATTTTTAATCCTTTGGATTTTTGGAAGGATTTTGGTTCATGAAGCTTAGGAAAGACATAGGTTTAAGTATTCTAGAATCAAATTTTAGTGAATATGTTTTTTAGGTTCTCAATTTGTATTCCTATTGAATTGGATTTTTGCCAATGTTAAAGGGAATTAAGAGAGAAAAGAGGAGGGCCATTTTAAAGCAAGTTTTTAAGCAAAGAATCCAATGGGTTACATGTTTATAGTTGAGTTAATGAGCCATGAGTATTTTTCCAAATCAATAAAGTTAAATGATTTCAATTAC
>JAOQMS010000003.1:27999789-28029064 GCA_027563885.1 Erythroxylum longipes | reverse complement strand
ATTTTCATAATTAGAATTTTCTTTTTAAAAATTAGTTACATTAGAAAATATTTCTATTTCCTTTATCCTACCTTTAAAGTCATACTATTCATGGTATGTAACTTAAGAACTAAGGAGAGGAAATTGAAGATGATATAAGAAGGGAAAAGAGGGTGCCAGCAAAAAGAAGACGAAGTCAGGCCAAATCAGTAATTGAGAAAAGCAGATTTTATTGAAAGTGCCTTTAGAGAGCCTAAAGGAAGCAACAAACCTATCACCGTGCAAAATCTGTGTAGAGCTTTTTGAAGTTGGGTTTTCCTTTGGGTATACTTTGCCACTTCTCTCTTTCTATCAGCCTTCCTCTCTATTTTGTCGTTTTGATTTTTGTTATTTTTTTCACTTCCTTCTTCTTATAAAGAGGTAAACATATCATATATAAGCTTAATGTCATTAACTTTTGTGAATTGTGAGGTCATGTAGTAGAATGATCGCATCCAACCATCAAGAGCAACTCAGCCATCAAGAGCCAACTCAACAATTTCTTTAATCCCACAGTTAAAGGGAGAAATGCTAAAACTGGGATTAGATGAGATGAAACACATGTAGCCTTGACAAGGACGTAAAAGATATGTCTTGGCAAATGTGATCATATCAAGTATGGACAAGCCAATCGCCCACCGATGCATGACAGCTAATCTAAACAGTGAAGTATCCATGCCCCACCCACACAATCTTCTATTATAGAGCGTTGTCACTGTGGTCTATACGTATAGTCTTGCTCTGTGCGAGAAAAGCCTGATTGTTAGGCGCCTTAATGGTCGTAACCTACATGGCTTGTTGCTAAAATGGACCATCTCTGCTTTGGATGCTTCTCACTCCCTCGGGCTTCGTGCTCACACCTCAAACTCGCTATAATGCTTTTTCCTCGTTTGAAAAGCATTTTGATTTTTGAGTGGCAAGAATTAAATTTAGAAAATTTTTCAAAAAAAGAATTAATTTAGAAAGGTAAGGTATTATCATCTCTTCTCTTCTTGAAGCCACGCAGAAAGCATTCCATGTTTCCAAAACCATATCTTTGGTTCCAGTGATGGCTTCGTACTTGGTCAAAAAATGAAAAGTAAAAGACAGGAGAAGGTGCTAATTCTTCCATTTTGTGTAATGTAGTAGACAAACCAATTAGTTTAAAGAAGAGGAAACATGGGTATCTGTCTCTAGCAGTTTCCATGACAGTACAATTGCTTTCTTGTCATTTTCTTTTGCTTTTCCCATGAGACTCTTGTCTCTTTCTCATTTCCTTAATTCAAGACATCCCTTCTAGTCTCTTTGGAATTTTTTTGAGCAGTATCTTTATATATATTTTTCTCTTGCTGCTTTGTTTGTTTCTGGAGGATCTGTGAGGTCTGTAGCTGGTTGGAGCACGCTTTTGTCCGGTTGTGCACTTTCCTTTTCTTCTCTTTGACGCCTATAGACCAGGGACGAAGTTAATGCTCTGTTCAAATTTAGCATTTTACAACAGAAAGTTTTGATTTTGAAGATACTCACTCATTCTGCGACATATGTTGGCAGGTCGACGCGAGGTGGGTCGGGAATTTGCTATTCTTCGCTACCAGTATTCTCTTCGTCTTCATGCCCGTCGTTGTTAAACTCTATTGGTGGAGCCCAGTTTTAGATTCGTTGTCTCTGAGTTAACAATCTCCTCAGCCAAACTGAGGACTTTCGGCGAGAAAGCTTACACTACTTCAGATGTTGCGTTCTTCTTAGGTCGAGGTGTGAGATATTTATGGTTATAAAGCAGGATCGTTCTCTCATTTGCGGACTGCAAATTGTTGAATGTGGCAGTTTGGCATTCTAAGGTGAGGTGCTCTGTCCAAGGAAAAGAAGAGACATTTATTTTGCAATTGGAGCTTGTGTAGATGCGCTCTCCTTTAAATGCTTAGAGCCGTCTGGTGTACTAGCTCCACAGTATTGGGATCGCACTTGGATTTTGTCACTTGATTATGTTTTCCAGTAAAACTTTTAACAGAAACTATTAGTGGCTATTACTGGAGAAATGGGTTGTGTTGCATCAAGGATTGAGAAAGAAGAGAGGGTGCAGATTTGCAAGGATCGGAAGAGGCTAATGAAGCAGTTGGTAGAATTTAGAGGAGAATTTGCTGATTCCCAATTGGCTTATTTAAGAGCACTGAAGAATACTGGTGTAACACTTAGGCAATTCACTGAATCGGAGTCATTAGATCTCGAAAGTACCTCTTATGATGTGCCAGGGCCTCCCTCGCCACCTTTTCCTTTGCCTCCATCGCCACCACCACCTCCTCCCTTCAGCCCTGATTTGAAAAAGTCTAATGATAGTTATAAAGAAGTGCAAGAAGAAAGCACAAAGGTTGAGGAGGTTGTCTATAGTTTTATAAGTTCATCATGGAATACTTGGGATCCTTTTGAGCCTTATTCACAATTATCTCTTGAGAGGAGTGAAGTTGTGGATCCTGTTGTGGAAGAGGAACATTGGGCTGAGACTAAATCTCATTTTGAGGAAGATGATCAGGAAGATGGAGTTGGGAATAGTGTTGCATTTTCAAATACTCGAGAGCGGCAGAAACAACAACCTGTAGAATTAATTGATGACAATTCTTCCACAATAAGCCGCTGTACTAAAGAAACTGCAGATAAGGCCGTGGTAAAACGGAGAAGGGGGAAGACGATGGAGGGTATTGTTAAGGAGATAGATGATTACTTCCTCAAGGCATCTGCTGGTCGAAATGAAATAGTTGTTCTTATGGACGTGCCCAAAGGAGATACCTTTTTGCTACAAAACTTCAAAGAAAATAAAAGTAATTACTGTTTTCTTTCAAAAATTAGCCTACTTGCTTACTGTTGTTTATAAACATAAACATCCACCAACCACATTGAGATAGCATGAAAAAGAAGAAATCGGCCCTCGATAAACACATTTTCTGTTGATATTCGACAGCTGAGCAACTGATGATCAAATTTTCCGAAGGGGATGGTTTGTCCAATAACCTCTTAAAGATGATAGTCCAAATATAGAGACGAGACATTTAGTATGTGTTGTAGCTTACATGTTGCCCACACTGCAAGTCTATTTCTAGTGACACTCTAAATGCATTTATCTTTGGTATGCTGAATGAATATAACATAAAAGATTATTGCATTTATTGTTGCCATCCTCTTTAGTTTTGCAGTCTTTTAATATAACCTAACTCTTTCAGGAAAGAGAAGTAATTCTGCAAAGGTCTTCAGTGCACTGTCATGGAGTTGGTCTTCTAAATCGTTACATTATGGAAAAGATGCTTCTGAGGTTTGTAATTCGAGTGATCCATGCAGACCTGGAGCTCATTGCATCACACTTGACAAACTATATGCTGCAGAACAGAAGCTTTACAAGGAAGTGAAGGTAAGATAGTTTTTGATTTCTATGGGGTCACATCTATGCATCAATAGACTGATTACAGGTTTTCTCATGGGGAAGAACATTCCTATCGTATTGAATGAAAACTCAAATACAAATGCACATATTAACACTTTGTGTTGAGTAATGAACAGGTTCTCTTTCTCTCACTCTCCCTCTCCCTCTCTTTATCTGTCCTGAAGCATCAGGCTTTTGGTGCCTGTACGTCTCAAAGCATTTTAGAGCATTATATGTAGATGTTGTAAGGTGTCAAGTGGGAGGCTTACATAGTTGTAGTTGTTAATGATTTTCAAACGCAGCAAATGTCAAATGAAATTTGAACTACTTCAAATCTACTTTGTACCGTTGCTTATTGAAGTTTGTTAACTTTTGAAACTTCTTTCCGCACATGCTTCAAAATGTCAGTATCTGACTGCGTGTACATAAGTATTTATGTATTATATGTGTTTTGTCTCTCATGGTATATCCCCATTTTTCTTTTTCCTATCGGTTTGATCATCAATGAATTGTAATACTCAGGAAGAGGAGATAACCAAATTAGAGCTGGAAAAGAAAACCACGTTATTGCTAAAACAAGAAGAAGAAAACCATGACTGGACCAAGATTGAGAAAACTCGATTGAGTGTTGAGGGTTTGGAGACCGACATCAGGAAGCTGCAGCATTCAATAAGTACAACATGCTCGACCATACTGGAACTTATTGATGTTGAGTTATACCCACAACTTCTCACATTAATTTCCGGGTAATAAATGTGAAACTTGTTTCTAGTTTAACTTCTTCTTTTCATCCATTTATCTTTTCTCTGTATTAGTAAGATAAAAATAACTAGGTTATGAAGATAATTTTCCAATATCCAATGATACCATATTAACTTTCTTTGTAACGTGTTGGTTTTCTCCAGGACATTGATTTGGTTTTCTCAAGAACCTTGAATTTAGAATACAACCCTGGCAATGATGATAATACAGTTAACCTTCTCGCTTTGATATGTATGTCACCATCTGAAAGTTGACTATAATGTTTGCTTAACTTTATCAAAATACAGGAGAAAAAGGGAGATGAAATACTAAGTGATGTTAGATCAGGATGAATCTTTTTCGTCACTCAACATCTAATTGGACAACTTCTTCACTTCATGTGACTTCTCATACTTTTAACCGTAACATAGAGGATCGTGACCTAGTAGGTCAACAACAAGAGTCTTAAGCCGACTTCTCTACTTTAATATAGACATGCATATAGATGATCAAGAGTACAAGAGCTTCAGTATAGTACATTACCCCTAATTCATCTATTCATTTCGTACGGCAATTTCTATCTAATTCTTTTGCTTATTAAATGTTATTTCATTGTACAATTTACTTTACAGCCGGAGACCTTCTGCCCATAGCTTTTACAATCTAGCAAGTGACAAAAGTAGTCTGTCCAGAGTTTGACATCCTTCCAAATTAATCCGATTGATTTTACTTGAATGTCAATTACCCTTGAACTTCCACTGCTTAATTGCTTCTGCAGGCTGAAGAATATGTGGAGAACTATGTACGAGTGTCATCAAATTCAAAACCACATTGCCCAGGAGTTGAATCATCTCTCTGATGATCAGATTCGTGACTTCACTACTGACCACCATCGCCAAGCTACAGCTCAGCTTGAGGCTGAGGTCAACTCGTGGTATCTCAGCTTTTGCCAACTTACAAAATCTCAACGAGAGTATGTTGCGACTCTAAGTGCATGGATCGAGCTAACAGCCTGCCTTGTGGATGACCAACATCAGAGTATTTTCTCGTCCTTGGTTCGGGGACTCTGTAAAGAATGGAAGCTTGCTTTGGATAGATTACCTGATAAGGTAGCCTTTTCTCTTGTGCAGTTTGTTGTGTGGATCTCTCATTTGAGCTTTACTGTCTACCTAGCAATTATTAGTGCATATACAGTAACTAGTGCATACTTCAGATATAGTTTCCTAATAATATAGCTGCATAAGTGTTCAGCTAAACTTCATTTCTTCCATTGTTTCCATTCGGAGAATTTATAATTTTGATATAATCTTGTACAGATAGCTTCTGAGACCATCAAAGGACTTCTGTCTGCTATCCAATCTATAATGTTGCAGCAAGCAGAGGAGCACACTCTGCACAAAAGATTCGATAAACTTGAGAGAAGATTGCAAAAGGAGTTGTTGTCATTAGATGAAATGGAGAAAAAACTTGACTGGAGCTTTGATGCTGGAGACACACAGCCTGAGTTGAGTCCTAAGAATCCTCTGTTGCTTAAGCGTGCAAAAACCGAAGCCTTAAAGCTGCGCACAGATGCTGAGAAGACCAAGTATTTGAACTCTGTACATGTCACCAAGGCCATGACCCTGAGCAAACTAAAAACAAGCCTTCCTAATGTATTCCAGGCATTAATAGGATTCTCAAACGCTTCTGCTCAGGCCCTGGAAGCTGTTCACAGGCATGGTGAAGCAACTGTTGAATGCGATGCGTCTGAAAACTCTATGAACTGAATCTGTTGAAGAGGGAAGTAGTCAGTCCGAATTTACTGGAGTGATCATGATAACTCATAAGCCTGCAGTGGCAATTTCTTCATGGTATACATGAATGTGAATCGGATTGTAAAATTAATTGTCAGTACTAAACCATTTTGTGTAAATTTCATACTTGAAGCTTTATCTGTGAACCACAGTGACTTGCACTTGAGCCTTGTTAATGAGCAGAAAAGTAGCCTAATGTATCGCGATTCGGTTTAATGTGTGAATTTTGGTTGAATGTTTTATTCCACAAAACATTTCTTCTCTTTTTCGGTGTGTTTATAGTAAATTAGGCAAACTGCGAGTATACCTAGAAAAAAGGGTCAACGTGCAGGTTCTTTGCTTTGCGGAAGTTTGAAGAGCGTCACATTGTTTTTATAAATTGAACCCATAATTTTATTGTCACAAAAAAGCAACTTCAAGCGTGCATCAATCATATTGTGTTTACTTTTATTTTTAGTGTGAAATTAGCAATATTTTAAAAATTGATCCGGATGTTGTTAGCCAAGACATTTAAGGATCAAAAGATTTAACGTGTATTATATCGGTTAAAGGTTGAATAAAATTAGAAATTTTGAAATATGATTAAAAGATTGTTCTTATCTATTAAAAATATGAAATTTAATTGAAAAAAGATTATTAAATATAATTAATTAATTAATTTTAATTAATAAAAATTTATTAATTAATAAAAGTAAAAATTTACTATAATAACTCTTGTTGTTAATAAATAGATCAAATTTTAACAACAGGAGTTATTATAGTAAATTAAATCGAAAAGTTAAAAACTAAATTGAAAAGTTAAATAGTTCTAAATTTTTATAGTTAAATTGGTAAAAATCGGTTGAATTTTTTAATCATCAAAAATTAGTGATATGCCAAAAGAAAGATTTATTTATTGGATGTCTCTCATTTGTTGATTTTTAGGTTGCCAACTTGAAAATATTTAGACCTGTCAAAAGATTGTTAAGAGCTTGACAGACAAATCACCAGACACTGTCAAAAGATTGAAACACAAAAGAACACAGAATGATTCAAAACCAAAGGGTACAGAAGCAGCAGAACAGTTTTTCAAAAACTCCATTTGGCTATTCCAATATAGTACTGAAAATTGAAAGAATAAAAATTTCAGAAATTACAGAATATTTTTCAAAAAATGGTTGGTTACTCACTTATTCTTGCACTAGAAGAAGAATGTATAGTGTTTCTTAATAATCTGATAGGAGAGAATATAGAGATTGTGTATTATTTACGTATAGGCTGAATTATAGCAGATAGACCACCTCTGGGAAGAGTTCCCAGGCCAAATACAATATGTAATATTTCGTATGATATCCATTACTCTTACTATGATCCTCTATATGCTCTCTGCTATCCTTCTATATTCTCTCACCATAACCAACTTCTAATAGCCTGCCTGTGTGTTAATTCCCTTTCCCATCTTACCCCTACGTACATAAGTTTGGAAAGGCCTAAGCTGCTGAACTATGGGTTGAGCTATGGGCTAAACACTAACATGATCATTAGTGGGAATATTAGGAGTGCTAACAAGTGCCTCTTTCTCAAAAGGCACCTTATCCTCAAGGTGAGAAGGAAACTGCCCTTTTATAAAATCTGCATCCTCCCAAATCGCTTCTTCAGCTAGTTTGTCCTTCCATCGAATAAGCCACTGTAGAATACTTCTTCCTTTGGACTTAGACATGTGAGAGGCTAGGATGGCTTCTGGTGTAATTAAATCTGCAGGGTCCAATTCTAAACCATGTGGAAGATCATGCTCAATGGGGTGATTGCCTACGGCCTTCTTCAGCTGGGAGACATGAAAAATTGGATGTACTTTGGACGTAGATGGTAGTTGTAGCCTATAGGCCACATGTCCCACTCTACCAATGACCTTAAAGGGGCCATAGTACCTTGCTGAGAGTTTTGGACAGATTCTTCTGACAATAGTGAGTTGTCGATGTGGCCTTAGTTTGACAAGAACCAGATCCCCTTCTTGGAAAATAACCTCCCTCCTGTGAGCATCAGCCACTTTCTTCATTATAGATTGTGCCCTCAATAGGTTGTGTTTGAGTTGGCGTAGAGCCTCATCCCTGTCAACCAAAGCTAATGCCACCGATTCTACTTGGGTCTCTCCTTGAGTAAACTGCAGCAAGGTGGGTGGATGGCGTCCATAGACGACCTCAAAAGGTGTCTTACCCGTAGATACATGGAAATTGGTGTTATACCAATACTCAACCCAAGATATCCACCAAGACCAATTTTTTTGCTTTTCAGAAGTGAAGCACCGAAGATAGGTTTCTAGGCACCTATTAAGTACTTCCGTTTGAGGATGGAAGGATGAGCTCATTCTCAACTTCGTCCCTTGCAATTTAAACAACTCTTTCCAAAAATTGGTTGTAAAGAGAGGGTCTCTATCGCTCAAAATGGAACTAGGGATACCATGCAACCTTACTACCTCACGAATGAATAGTTCAGCCACAGACTTAGCAGTGAAAGGATGTTTGAGAAGTAAAAAATGAGCATACTTTGATAAGCGATCCACCACTACCAAGATTACCTCATAGCCGTGGGATTTTGGGAGCCCTATTATGAAATCCATTGAAACTTCATCCCAAATCAGTTGTGGAATGGGCAAAGGCTGTAAAAGTCCAGCTAGGGACATGGCTACGTATTTACTCTTTTGACAAGTTATACATTCCCGAACAAATTTCTATATGGAAGACTTCATTCCTAGCCAAAACAATCCGCAAGCTAACCTTTTGTAGGTCCTTAAGAACCCGGAGTATCCCCCTGAAGGTGAGGCATGGTACTCATGCAGAAATTTGGGAATCAACACCGAAGTAGCAGATAAAACCAATCTGTTTTTATAGAATAACAGTCCATCCCTTGTGTGAAAATCATGCTTAGACTTTGGATCTTATTGTAAAACTGCCATAATCGATCTAAGCTTGGAGTCCTCTCTGACCTCTCTGCGAACAATATCCATATCTAGCCAAAAGGGAGCTGAAACTGCTGAGAACAACAACTTATCATCTGCAACTCTAGACAAAGCATCTGCCGCCCCATTTTGTTTTCCTGGTTTGTAGATCACCTTAAAGTCCAATCCCAGCAACTTTGCTTGCCAACATTGCTGATCTATGGAGGAAATTCTCTGATCTAGCAAATGCTTCAAGCTTCTATGGTCTGTGTAAACTTTAAAATGCCTTCCTGTTAAGTAGTGTTTCCAATGTTGTATGGCCATTACCACTGCCATCACTTCCTTCTCATAAACTGATTTGGAATAGGTAGATTCGGCCAAAGCCTTGCTGAAATAGGCCAAAGGGCGACCCTCCTGAATTAGGATAGCTCCTAAGCCTCTTCCCGAGGCATCACATCCAAGGGAGAATTCTTTAGAAAAGTCGGGTAAAGCTAAAACTGGAGATGAAGTCGTCTTCCGCTTCAGTTCTTCAAAAGCTTCTTGGGACTCTCTCCCCCAGCTGAACCCATCCTTCTTTGTAAGTTTAGTGAGGGGTTTAGCGATTTTACCATAGTCCTTGATAAACTTCCGGTAGTATCCCGTGAGACTGAGAAACCCCTTTCACATTTCTTGGAATAGGCCACTCAAGGACACTTTTAATCTTAGACCAGTCTATAGCTACCCCATCATATGAAATAATGTGGCCTAGTTACTCCACTGATTTCTGTCCAAAAACACACTTTTTTTTATTAGCAAACAGTTTGTTGTCTAATAACAACTTCATTACACAAGTTAAATGCTCCATATGTTGCTTTCAATCGGAACTGTAGACCAGAATATCGTCGCAGAAAACTAAGACGAATTTCCGTAATAAAGGCCTAAAGATGGAATTCATAGTGGCTTGGAAAGTAACAGGTGCGTTCATGAGACCGAAAGGCATCACTAAATATTCATAGTGACCCTCGTGAGTTCGGAACCCAGTTTTATACACATCTTCTTCCCTCACCCTGATTTGATAGAAACCCGACCTTAAATCAATTTTGAAAAATATTTAGCTCCATACAACTCCTCCATCAACTCATCCATAACTGGTATAGGAAACTTATCTGGAATCGTGAGCTTATTTAAGGCTCAATAGTCGACACACATTCGCCACTTACCATCCTTCTTCTTCACAAGGATAACTGGACTTGAAAATGGACTGATGCTATGCCTAATAACACCTGCTTCTAGCAATTCCCGAATCTGTCTCTCAATTTCGTCCTTATGATGGTGTACATGTCGATAAGGACGGATATTTACCAGTTCTGCCCCTTCCCTCAAATTGATGGCATGGTCCTGGACTCTCTTAGGTGGCAACCTGAATAAGGCAGCCTACAATTCCTTGAGATGTTCTGCATCCATGGCTCTTATCTCTTTAGATAAAGACCCCCCTACTTTCATAGTCCACAACAGACCCTCCACTTCTAAATTCTGGTGCCTTAAAATCTGCTGTAGCACTTGAGGAGAGGATGTTTGCATGACTCCCTGTAGTGTAACCTCTGTCCCATTCCGATTGAATGTCATATAAATTTCTTTCCAATCAACCTTTACCACTCCCAAGGTTTCCAACCACGCAATGCCCAAAATTAAATCGGGTCCCCCTGTTTCAAAGACATAGGCACTCACATTGAACTCCTCTCCACTCAATTCCAGTTTCATTTCCTTACAAATTCCTTGTGAGAAGGAACGGTGTCCATCTCCTGGCCTAACACCGAATGTTCTAGTCGGTGTAATAGTTATTCCTATAGCTTGGACCAAACTGCTAGACACAAAGTTGTGACTAGCACCACTATCCACCAAAATCACTATAGGCATATCATTATACTTACCCAATAAAACCATGGATTTTGTGGGTGACGATGGGTTCTTATCAATCTCCCTGAACTCCACCGAATTGCATACTAGCTCCCAATCTTCCTGATGTGCCTCCTCCACTGATGCTTCTTGATTCAACAACCCACTGTCTTCCTCATCTCTCTCCCAAACAATCAGCCTGTACTCCTTGTCTGGGCATCGGTGGAGTGGACTATAGGTTTGTCCACATTTGAAACATAATCTTTTTGCTATCCTTTCCATAAGTTGATCGTAAGACAGATTACGCGTGCCTCTCCATTTCGGATTCATTGTTCGGTGATTATCGGTGGTGGGGCCTCTCTGTTTATTAGGTAGCTCCCTCACTTCGGTTTTAAAATTCCCCACTGCATGGTTCGGCTGAGCTGGACGAGACGTGTAAGTGTTTCCTATTTGGTGACCAGAGTTTGCATGGTCCTCGATTTTTCTTCTTCCTTCTCCTGACCGAATCACGCCCTCGCCAATTAATTCCCTTTCAACCTTCCTTGCGATAGAAATGAGCCGGACACGGGTCAAGGGATCGTGGGTATGGACCTTGTTCTTCACTTCCTCACGCAACCCACCCAGAAAACATCTCATATACCATTCTTCTGGAAAGTGACCAATCCGCAACGCCACTCTCTCAAATTCGTCAATGTAATCATCCACCGAACCTCGCTGAGAGACTGACTTCAATTGCTCTATCTGATCCCCTTCGTCCTTACCCCCATAACGTTCGAACAAGGAACGTTTAAACCGTTCCCACGTCATACATGGATCGAACTCCCGAAGGTTCATGAACTAGTATAAAGTTGCTCCCTCCATGCTAATCTGGGCCATCTACAAACGTAACTCAGGTGGAATATCGTGAATCATAAAGTATGACTCAGCTCGTGTAACCCATGCAAACGGATCCTCTCCGTGAAACGCCGGGAGGTCTACTAGACGTGCTGCATTACGATACTCCTCCAATGCACGTACGGTAGCTTCCGAAGATACGTGGTCCCCTGGTTGACGAGGACCCGACTCTTGTAGACCAACAGTTGGTCTATCGCCACCCTCTGAGTTGGACGCGTGATGCGCTAGCCTGTCGCCACCTGCGGAAGAGGAAGACGCGCGGTGGTTAAACCCCGACGGTCCCTCACCCTCACCTCCTACATTTGGTGCTTGTAGGTTTTTTGCCAACAACGACTGAATACCATCCCTCAACTCCATCTGTAGCAAGCTCTGGGACTTTGCCAACGTTTCGACGCTAGCCATTAAGGAACCCAGTTGCGACCTCCAATCTTTCAAAGTAGCATCATGTGACTTAACCATTCCCTCTTGTGCCGCGAGGGACGATTCCTGCCTCTTAAGAGACCCTTCCATCGCTGACACTCTAGCCTCCATTCTAGTGTGCATACAATCTCTACCCCAATTGTCTCTCAATGAAAGCACTAATTGATAGGAGAGAATATAGAGATTGTGTATTATTTACGTATAGGCTGAATTACAGCAGATAGACCCCCTCCTGGGAAAAGTTCCCAAGCCAAATACAGTATGTAATATTTCGTATGATATCCATTACTCTTACCATGATCCTCTATATGCTCTCTGCTATCCTTCTACATTCTCTCACCATAACCAACTTCTAACAGCCTGCCTATGTGTTAATTCGCTTTCCCATCTTACCCCTATGTACATAAGTTTGGAAAGGCCTTGGCTGCTGAATTATGGGTTGAGCTATGGGCTGAACACTAACATGATCATTAGTGGGAATACTAGTGGGAATACCAGGAGTGCTAACATAATCTCTTGAAGGAAGAACTGCGAGCTACAACAACATGGTATCGGTATAGATTCAAACCGAATGGACATGAGTTGGTGTTAGAACGACGAAAGAGATTGAATTCTAGCAGAGTAGCAAAATGCCAAGAATGCATTATTATGTATAAAGAGACAGCTCCTCCAAAAAGAAATAAAAAATAAAAAGAATGCAATCAGTAGGAATCAACGATATGAACTCGGATACGCTATATTTCATTCCATCAGCTTAACTCAGGTCCTGAACATGTACCGTGCCTAATCTGAACAGAGATGGCGAGATAAATACGCATATTCTACAGAAAGATATTGCATGGCTCGTACTTCAAACTTCTTGATATCAATTTCTAACCTAAACAAGTGAGAGATTAGAGTCTGTTACTTATTGCAAAAGTCTTCTTGGTGACTAAAATAAAGAAGTAAGCTTCTTAGCTGATTTTTCCTACTTTTTATTTTCCATGTTATTCTACAACGGAAATCAGTATCTAGCTAGCAGACATTGTGCTTATTCAAGCATTTAGAACAAGTAGGTTTCTTTTAGTGGCACCTTGCCCATGGTGGCTGGACCATTCCAGGGTCTGAACATGGTCTCCTGATACTATTACAAAAATTTTAGAACCGTAGAGTGTCTCCAAGAACACCCGTCCGGTTAATTTCCAGAAAGCTATACTACATAAGATTCCTAGGCAAAATGATTATCTAAGAATCTTGCAAGTTCATAGAGACCGCTTATGAGCTGTTTTCTATGTTTCGATTCGGTCCCAGTCAATTGATCGATCTTCAAAGCCGTAGTCTGAGTTGTAAAGCCTGTTCCGACCTAATCTACTCATCATGGCAAGGCCTGCAAGAGATTGATGAACAATATATTCAAAAAATGAAATAGAAGGCCAATTTGATATAATATCTTCAGGTTAAACATGCAAGGGTACAGAAGGTCAACGTGAATGAGAGTTACAAGTCACAATAGTAGCATACATACGGGATAAATAGTAGGACGCATTAAGACTAATTAATTTTGTACCTTCCACCATTCTATAGAGAGCTGACCACCACCCATCTCTGGAAATTTGATATTGGTTTAGAGACTCTTCAATCTCTCTGTCATGCTTCCCCTCTAGCACTCCCTGCAAAGTAGTTACTGCTTCCTTAGTTTTCTTAAGAATACTGTTGTCGTCTTCAACTTCCAAGCGTTGAAGGTCATTCTGCGATGAAGTGAGGCTAACAGCGAGTGCAAACTGCGCAGCAGCAGCCCAACGTGAAGATGCCAGCCATCTCCTTTGTCCATCTAACTGTTTTTGCTCTTCCCTGCCCATCCTACTCTCTCCTTCCCCTCCAAGGGCTAGGCTGCGCAAGTATTGAGCATTTGCAGCCCCTGTACTCTGAACCATCTTAGAGAATGCACTATCCTCATTTGACAGCAATACCTCTGGTGTGTCATATTCCAGAACCTTTAGGACGAAAAGCAATATATATAAGAATCGACATATAGAAAATAATCAATCAATGAAGAGGGACTATATGGAAAATTCTTTTGTATGATTCAAGTAAATGGGAGAAAATAAGATCCACATGATAAACCATTTTTTTCACTGTGTGTTTGCACTATCTCCACGAGATGCAATAAATTCAAAACATACCCGGCCTGAGTCCAGCAGAAGGATGCGATCACAATCTATGATTGTATTAAGTCGATGTGCAATAATTAGCATTGTACATGATTTGAATTCTTCACGAATGGTTTTTTGAATAAGAGCATCAGTTCTAACATCAACAGCTGCAGTTGCTTCATCAAGAACAAGTATCTTTGACCTCCGCAAGAGAGCCCGTGCAAGACTTAAGAGTTGTCTCTGTCCAACACTAAAGTTCTCCCCTGCCTCGGAAACCTTAACATATTACCAAGGAGATGGCAATCAAGTTAAGATATCGAAGTTATAGGGTTATGAATATGGAACATTTCTCATAGATCAAGCTCAGATAAAACTCTATCAGCCTCCAAAATAAACAAGAAAAAAGGGGTCAAACCTCTGCATCCAAGCCTGATGAATTCCTTCGAATGACATCCTTCAAATGTGCCCGCTCTAATGCCTCCCAAAGATCAGCATCATTGTGTTCATTGAAAGGATCAAGGTTAAACCTTACAGTTCCTGCCAGAGTAAACCATGGTCAACTCAGTCATTTGATAGCGATCACAATTGAGGTAGAAGTTACCCGTGGTCTACCTGAAAAAAGAACCGGAGATTGTGGTATAATTCCAAGTACTTTGCGTAGATCCGTCAACCCAAATTTTGCAATATCGCAATCATCAATCATGATTCTTCCTCTTTCCAGTTCCACAATACGAAACAGAGCGTTCAGCATGCTAGATTTCCCAGCACCAGTCCTTCCAACTATGCCAACCTTGTCACTTGGAGAAACAGTGAAAGTTAATCCATGCAGGACAGGAGGAAGCTCAGGTCTGTAACGTAAGATAACATCCTCAAATTTGATGGATCCCGATGAAGGCCATCCAGGAGGTGGACGGTTGGTTTCGATAACAGAAGGGGCCTCTGATGGCAATTCTATGTATGTGCCCACCCGCTCCACAGCATTTAAACTATTCTCAGCCAAGCTTGCAAGTCTAAGTACTGCTGTCAGCAAACCTGTAATGTTCAAAGCATAGCTGAGCAGCAGACCCATAGTTGATGCAAATGCCTTCTGGTTCTCTGCTCTTCCATTTTGCATGACTGCAAATGTTGCTGTAAACCAAATCATGAGTCCTCCCAAGATTTCCAAGCGGATACCGAGCCATCGGTTTGCACTCATGTTGACAAGGGTGAATCTGATGTTGTTGTCCATAGATTTCCCATTGATTTCAGCCATCCGGTCATAAGCTTTGTATGCACGAATAGTTGACAGTCCATTCAAAGCTTCTCCGAATTGAGCATAGACAGGTGATCGGCTTATGGAATCTAAGCGCTTTACTTCACGTGATGTGCTCTATGCAAGAAAGCAGTGTCACAAGTGAGACTACTGTTTGCAAAACTAAATTGTGCTTATGCAGGGGTCAAACAGACTGGTTTCAACAGATTGTCAAATGTAAATATTGAATCATGGGAGTGGGAAAATCTTAACTTTTGGTTAAAGGAGCCACAAAAGGAAATGTGTATATTATGTGTCTGGTTCAATAACAAGGTGGCTAAATATGATCAATTTAGATAATATTAACCACCTTAGACAGATATATTTACAATTTAAGCAAAGAGTATATGGGGCCAAGAACTTTAGCATACCTGATAATAAAGATAGCACCAGTAAAACAAAACCAGAAGTGGCATTATAGCCCACAGGGACATCGTGCTCACAATTCCAATGAGGACAAATGTTGAAAGGAGTTGGGACACTTGGCCCAGAAACATATTAACAAATATGGCAACGTTCCTATCAATGTCACCAAGATCCTTAGCAAACCTATTTATGATTCGTCCAAGAGGGTTTGTGTGGAAGAAAGACATTGGAGCCCTTAATATGGAATTAAGCATGGCATCATGTAATCTTCTTGCAGCATAAAGACTTGATATGATCAACCAATATGAATTCAGAAGGGTCACCGAAACCTGGAGATATATAAATGATAAACAAAAAGGGTTCAAATATCTAAATCAAGAATTTTCTACCATAACGGTAAATAACTTTGGGAAGCAAAACAAGTCCTTGTTGAAAAATTGTTTTAACTTGGACAATATTAACTGATCAATACCTGGCCAATTGACAAAGCTGAATAAATTAGATTGTAGAATATAGGACCATGGCTTTTTGGAGTGCTCTGATCGGTCCAACTACTCAACCATGTACTGCTTGAAACTCGTAAACCTTCTGTCATGATATAGCACATAAAGAGTATCATTACCACCCAAGTACCTCCTAATGCATTCTTGTACCTGAAGTAACAACCAGAGGTATTTTTCAGGTAAAATCTTAGTTGAGGAAAAAAAAAACTATATATAACATATATACATATTTGTACATAAAAGTTACAGGTGATTCCACCATATAACTATATTAATTATCTAGATATGATATGAGAAAACTGCACTTGATTTCATCATACAATAAAATAGAGCTATCCCATAAAAAGGTATGTACATGCATTACCTCGCCAAGACTTTATAACTTACAACACCTGTTTCCCGCTCTTCCTGCTTGATAAGAACAGATTTTCCCTCTTTTGGCTTTTTCGAATCATTTGCAGTCTTTGGCAAGTCATTCATTGTTCCATTAGCCACAGGTTTGGAGGAAGTTTTTTGGTCAGCTGTTTCACCTCCTTCATTGTCCTCAACATACTCTTCTATTTTTCCAGCATTTTCCATCAGCTTTTGAAACAATACACCATTATTAGAGAGCTCCTCAAATGTTCCCTCCTCTTTTACCATACCCTCATGCACAAGGATGATTCTATCAACTTGAGAAAGAAAATGTAGCTGATTCGTGACAAGAACTCTTGTTTTATTGTTTAACTCCGCCTTGATGCATTTATCAAAAACCTGAAGAAAGTTGCTAGTGCACATTAATAATCTCAATGCATTAAAATCATAAACACATGCAGACCAATGAAAACTCAGTTACCACACACGTAAAAGCTATAAACAAACTTACATGTCATGAATTAACTCTTCATAAGTAGTCAAATATCTGATCCATGATAATAAGGGGAAAGGAAAAAGATTATTTAGCACATTAACTCTTCTGCTATTCCCATTTTGAAGTGTACCATCAATGCCCATTCAAATAATAGATGTCCAGTTCTGGATCATATGCTGACTTTTGGTATTAATTCAAACTTTATTTTGCTTATCAGGATCTCTGCCATTGGTATTTAATATAAGTCATCAAGTAAACAACAGTTATCTCCTCATCAAATACATATCTATGTTTGATTTCACAACCATGAAGAGAGATTGTCGACCATGGATCAGGTCAAGATTGTCAAAGAGTAATGATTAGTGATTTACCTGTCGACCTACGTGTGCATCAAGAGCACTCAAGGGATCATCGAAAATATATACATCTGAATTGGAATAGACGGCCCTGGCCATTGAAACTCTTTGCTTTTGCCCACCACTAATATTCACACCTCTCTCACCAATCTCAGTCAGATCACCTCCCTATAAAGCAAGCATCAGAGGCAGACCAAAAGGTCCGAAAATGTAAATCATTGATCAAGTTTTGACATCTTTGAAAATAGTTTCATGATACAAAAATATTTTCAACCAACTTACAGGCAGCAATTCAAGGTCATGCTGCAAAGATGTTACATCTATTGCTTTCTCATATCTTGCTGAATCAAAAGCAGATCCAAATAGTATGTTATCCCGAACCTGCAACAAATCATGGTAAAATCACCACCCGAACAATAACTTCATCTCCATGTGACTAAACTAAAGGCAACTTGAACTGCTGAGTTAAAATTCCAACAATGAAGTAAATTTATCAACAATTTCAAGTCAAATACGTCACGTTCTAGAAAGTCAAAAAAGAAATAATCACAGCAATACGAACTCTAAAACAGTTCTCACATAAAATTCCCAATATGTACAGATCAAAACTTACTGTTGCATTAAAAATCCATGAAACTTGTGGAACATAAGCAACTGTTCCTCTAATAACAACACTAGCATCTGACATTGCTGGAAGTTCCCCAAGCATTGCTGAAATAAGCGAAGTCTTTCCCTCTCCAGTGCTGCCAACAACTGCAACTAGGCTACCAACTGGTATATCCAAATTAACGTTGGACAAAGTGGGCTTCTCCGCCTAAAATAAAAGTAAACATTTAGGCATAATTGCTACTGTACAAGCATAGTATTTCCAAGGACGGATGAAATTCAGGTTGTCAAGCGCAAATGCAACTGCAAAATTTAGCATTCACTGATATTTAACAAAAAAAAAAAAATATCCTGAGTAGCCAAAAGCAAGTTGATTTTGGAGAAGAAGATTATAAATTAAAACGTTTCTCAAAATCACAACTGCAGAAGCAAAATAACAGACAAATCTTTGAAATTTTAGACATATAAACTCAAAGGTAAAAGCTTGTATACCTTTGAATCCCAAGAAAAATATCCATTCTTAATTGAGATAGCTGGTAATCTAGGATCAAGTGGCGGGTTCGGCAAAAGTATTCTATCTTCAGCTAAAAATAGCTCCTCCAAACGCTTTAAAGACACATTTGCATTTACCACCTATCAAATTACACTCGCATTAGATTCCAAAAGAAACAAAATCAATTTTCTGAGGTACAGAACAGTCCAAGGAGGCAGTTAAATATACTTAAGAAATTGAACTATAAAGGAATCAAGGAACAGGTTTTCATGATTTCGTGACCTCATAACTTCCCTGCATTTGATTTGGATTTATGACAATGTTTAAGTAATTAAAATTGATATTACAGAAAGATAATTTATCAACCTAGCTGTCTCAGTGTCTTGTTTGGTTAAATTGATCAACATTAAATCAGCAATCACTCTTCCTCTGCTGACAACACTTAAGATATTCTGAGCAATATACATTATTACTAGAAAGAAAGCAAAGAGGAAACTGTTAAAGACCTGAGTGATTATATTAGGAAGCATGAAGAGGGGAAATCGTAGCACAGCGAACAAGGAGAGAGAAGTAAATGCCCTTGCAGGAGTCAGATCTCCCCCAAGCAAAGTATACATGCCAAATGAAGCCACAGTAACCACCACCGGAATGCTGTTAAGTATGAAGGCATTGCACTGCATGGAAAAGAAACAAGTCAAGTACTTGATGAAAACAGCTTTTGTTGTTAGACATAAACATTTACCGTCTAAGAAAAAACTTGTCAAAGTTTACTAGCAGAATTCATATCAAAGCACATAAATATGAACAACATTTAAATTTGAAAACATTAAGTAACAGTCTTAAAGGCAAAAACAATACTTCCAATTTCAACAGTTTTTGGAAATTTAATGTTACATAGCATCATGAATTTGGGACCACTTAATAGTGCCCTCCATATTTTCCTCTCATATTATTCTCTCTGATAGAAAAATGAAAAAAAAGGGCGATTCCACTATAAAAGGCTCTGGTCTATTTTTTCAGCTAATAATCTTTTTACTTTTCTTTTCTGGAGAATGAAGTTACTTTCGAAGTGATACAATGCCAGTATGTATCCTACAAGACATTTTTGTCCACCAGCCAAAGTGATACGTTACTGTTATCAAGATGCTACTTTGAAGTAGCAAATTATGTTACGTACAATATTCATGTCTCCAGCATTTAAGGTATGTGGGCATGTAGCTAAAAATAAGCATCATATGGAAGTCTATTGCATATATTCAGGCCATACCGCTCCTAGAAGTGATGTTTTTCTGAACCATGATAATTCATCATCTCGAATGCTTTGAACTTTACTCTGGAAACTATTCTCCCAAGCATAGCATCTAATTCATTTCAAAGAGTTAGAATAATGAATAGATATCCTCATTGAAGATTAACAAAATCCTTGATAAAACTAGCGTACTTCACAGTGTCCATTGCTGCCAAAATTTCATTCATGAGCCCTATTCTTTTGTCAGTCCGCTGCAAGCCCTCCTTAGACAACTTCTGCATCTTGCTTATGACAAATGTCTGTTGCAATTTACATTCAAAAGAAAAGGAAAAATAAATTAGGGACCTTCCATTCATATAAAATAAACAAAAGAAGCTTGATGGGTTATTGCATCAGGAAAACCCAATGACTGTCGAGAGAATTGGACAACAGTTTTCAATCAAGAGATGCTCCTATCTTCCTCCTATTTTAACAACGTATCCTAATTCGCAAGAACAATACAAAATAAAACAGAAAGTCCTTGTATGAAATATTGGTATTCAAACTCATTTTCCCATAATCATCAAACTAAGTTTCTCAAATTCATGAAACTTTATACGTTCATAATGATCTACTCATGCAATTCACTGCACATTATACTCTGAGGCAACAAAACATGTTCTTTAAATTAAGAAAATTTTAGAGATCTTATTCCCAGGTATAATCTGAATCCATTCGGCAAAAATAGTTTGGTAATCTTGTCTTCCCCCAGAAGCATAAATAAAAAAGGAGTGCATTGCTTAGTCAACATGTGCGTGCAGGATAAACCTGGGGAAAGACATACTTGTGCCACTGTTCATTCAAGATGTCAACCCAGTAGGACAAAGACGAGGGAGACTTGTTTATAAAATTCTTACCAAAAGAAACAACTTAGTTGTAAGCGAGAAGATTCTCTATATAAAGACAAGAAAGAAGATCTTAACTTTAAGAAAAGGATAAAACTAGTGGTAATATGAAAATAAACCATTTAAGTCAATTCAACTAAATGGAGAACAGGCCATCGTTACCTGTATGGGAAAGAGGAGTACTAACAGTAGTGCTCCGAGAAGTGAAGCAACACCCAACTGTTGATAAAGAAGAACCATTGCAATAACAATACGGAATGGAGCTGACCAAATGGTATGAAGTGATTGACAAATTTGCTGTTGATAGAAATAAAAAAAATCAGCTCTAAGCCGGTGGAACAGCAACAGAAACAGAAAAGAAACAGAAAAGTGAATAACTGAACTGATAACAACATTTAGTTATTTACATATAAAGATTAGTTGCAGGTAATGAAAGACATGAGTTCCTGTAAGATATTCAAATCTTAAATACAAGATTCCTATATCATCCTTGTTGAAGTCCTGATGATTTTGCGTCAACATTTAAACAGGATGAGCATCTACTTCTATCAGCTAATCCAAGGAAGTTGTGGGGAAACATATTGCACAGAATGATTTTAAGGAACACCTGTTCTGCATATGCATATGACTATTACTAAGCCACACAATCAAACATGAAGAATGCGAGTGTCTACAGATATTACTAAAGAGTTAGCATAAGTGCTTTCAAGTGTCATTTGTGTTAATAAATTTCTGATATAGTAAAATGACTTCAACGTCAACTTTCATGTCAATTGTGGAAGCTCATTTAGTGAACAATTGGGATCATAATTAAATACAGATGAATATTTTCCAATGAATCATGCCTGAAGTGTTTCAGCATCCGTTGTCATTAAGTTGGTAATTTTTCCAGACTGGAACTTCCGCCGTGCTTCATGAGTTAACCTTAGAGATTTCCGAAATACAGCAGCAACCTAAAATGTATACATAACAAGATAAAATAAATTAACAAGACTATCAAGACGGGTAAGACAGTAATGGATCATGATGCTGAACAATTGCCTTAATCATAACCACAAAAATGATGGAGCAACAGTAAGAAATTACCAGAGTTGATCTCAACCGGAAGCCAACACGCATTACATTCTGAAAATACTGAGCTTCAAATAAAACACCCAAAAACTGCATAACGTCCAAAAAACAACTGAATCCTATCAGTTAAACAATTCAAGTACACAGCAGGATCGCATAGATGGAGGGACATGCTACTTACACCAAAATTACTAAAGTAAGAAAAAATAGTAAAAGCATACACATTGCCTTTACAATGTCAAGAGTCCAAGATAAAGGTTGTAGTAAACATATACAGGTTTTATCCCATCAATTCACATTCTCAGAACACTGGATAGCTGGAGAATCATATCATACCACTCCAGCAAAGATGGAGAAAGCATAGATGTAACCAATCCAGGCTGGATCACCTTCTTGCATGGACTGCAAAAAGTTCAAGAAGCAACATAAATGAAAACCAGTAGAAAAAAAAATCAGCGGGTATCACATCTTCAATGGCAGCAATCAAAACAAACCCTGAGTTCCTAGTCTCTGAAAACCCCATGCAGTTCACCTTCACAAAACCGTAAGCCAAAAAGAAGAGAAGCAAGTTCTTTGTAAAATCAAAGTATTAGGAGATTATTTGATCTCTGTCAAAATACAGCTGACCTCTAATGCATATCTAACTGAAATCCAATGAAGAACAAGAAGCTAACCTTTAGCAGCTGGTTCAGGATCAGAGGCCCCACAAACTGGGAAGCATCATTCCCTATCTGCAAGTTGATTGAAAAACAATAAATACTTCAGATATGTAAAATAAGATTTGGAATATTAAACATTTGAGACTTATAATCCATGAAGAGAAGACCATTTGCTTAACTACGATTATAGTCCAGACTAAAACACCAAAAGATTAGTTCATTACCTTCCAAAAGCCTCCCCACCAAAACCTATAAAAGGCCAAAAAGAGAAAACCAAATTAGATGCATTTGGCATTGCTCACGTAAAAATAGATAGGTGAAAGATGGATACAAGAAGGATATATCTAATTCAGCCTTGGTTTAACATTCTTTCAACATGATACATCACATTTTCACTGTTTTTCATATTATGATGACACTAAATAAATAGAAAAGAAACACACGAATAGGAAGAAAAATGCTACATTATGCAAATTAGTTATGTAATACATGCATGATAACCTTTCTTCCACTTATCCAAACATTTGGTGACTTCTAACAGAAGAAATGCAAGAAGTTTGATAGTTGTTCTTTTTCCTCATTGGGATTAAGTTTTCTTTCTTAGTTCACTCCAGTATTCAGTTTCTGGGCACTATGAGAGTGAATTAAGTAGAAAGATTAGAAGTATTGCAGAGCTTCACTCTAATTGTTTATATTGGTTTCTTTTGCTAAGACTGTATTGTCCTTCACTTCACAACTTTGTCTTGCTTAGTCAATAAAATCATGAACCATAACAGCAGTTAATATCAATGCAAATACATGCTTTGTCTACATTTACGTACAAAGTCGACATTAGGAAAGCAAAAACAAAACAGAGCAGTTTCCAGATTGTCACTGTTCTTACCTTCCTCCAAGGCTACTATTCAGAGCTCTTAATAGCCATGGTTTTGGTCTTTGTGATTCCTCAGCCCAACATTTCTGGAACCTACAAACTCGACAAAATATATGATACATGAAAAAGACATGCAAACATTAAGTCGGGATAAATGCAAGAGGGAACAAACACTTACCTGTTGTTCAGTGTTTCAGTCCGATCCCATGTATCCAATTTCCATATGTCCTTGTCTGTTATAGGTCTTTTGTAGCCAAGCTTCATGAGGGGACCCATCCATGCAAAAAAGATTTCTAGAAGAAGAAAAAATGAACCACAGCAAAATCAGTGAAAGCCAAACAATGGTAGAGACCTTGATTTCCAATATAGATGTTTCATGCTGTGATCAGTATGTCAATTTTCACATTGCAAATTAACTGAGAAAATAAATCCATTTATAGATACATTGATTGAATAGATGTAACTTGTGTACCATAAGATGCGTATATTAAAGAACCGGAAATTTTTATTTCAATATAAACGGAATAAAGAATTAGTTGTCATTGCAAGACCACCCCTAGTACATGAAGTAATTTACGGTAATTTTCTTATAAGAAAGATGATTTATATTAAGTTGTCAGATGAGGCTGCGTTTCCAGATGAGAGAAGTAAGGAGCCACACAGATTTATAGGTATGTACTTGAAATTATGTTGGCGCGTCGTTCTGGACATATGTGATCTTCTCCGGGAAGTTCATAATATTCAGCATCATCAACATGTTCCGACCGAATAGGAGTATACCCAGGGTAAGGAACCAAGACAGGAACATATACTAGAAGAAGTACTCCAAATAGAGCCTGTAAGAAGCATTAGGCTTATATCAGAACTCAATTCTCCTGTTTTACAAGGGAATGAAAAGTAGAAACTACAAATGATATCATGTTAACCAAAATCAAAAACACTAGTTTTTTTCTTTGAAAAAGGTTGTAACTATCCAGCTTGATCCATGATCACTGTATCAGTAATCTTTTCCTTTTCGAAGGCAATTGCAGTGATATTTGTCAAACAAATCTACAAAGGTCAACCCAGTTCTAGTAGAGGAAAATAATATCCTGGCAACAGGCTTAAATTGAACTACCCAATTTTGTGAATACAACCACAGAACAGAGGTGGCTAGCTTCTTTCATGGAAAACAACCAACAACCAACGTGTTAATTTTCATAAGACAGTAAGTCAACTTGAGGTAGCTATTACAAGACTAATTCTAGTATTAAAAGCACATCATACAGAAGTAAAATAGAGTCACCACAAAAGTAAAATGGAGTTTATCATTGAGGAAGTAAAATATTAACAAACCTGAGCAAAGATCTCGCTGACGTACAGAAACAGAACAGAGCTGTGCAAACATTATAAACTGTAAGTTGCCATTGCTCGGACATAGTTGATGAACAGACATCAAAATTTTAGGTCTAAGACAAGACATACATATGATACAAGTAAATGTGAGAAAGGATGAGAGATCGAAGAGACAAGTAGGGACGGAGGACAAATGCTAACCTAGCATAGAAATCTTTCACTGTAAGAATCAGGTTAAGCATGACAGCATCGCCCACCAAAGTGTAAATGACCCCAAACCGAACAAACCACCGAAATTCCCGAATGTAGACTTTGGTTTCAATACCAATCAAGACCAACATAGAGCACCAAGCAAGAGCCTCAATGATCAGGGAAACAATCTGCCAATAGAATAAGGATCAAAATTTCAGAACCATACATGTTTGTGTCTAATAGTGCCAATGGCTGTTAAATGCATATTTGAAAGAAAAGGTTCGCTTCTTTCAGAAGCATGAATGATTATGAGAAGCGTAAACCAACAAATCTGAACAAATATAATCTAGAAACAAAGAGTCAAACATCTGAGGAGGCAGGGTTTCTAACTAAGGAAGCCTAACTCCAAGTTGAAGGTATGATTTGTTGAACATGTCAGCCAATACATTGCATAGTGGGGACAATTGTTGTTGGTCATAATTTAGCAATTCTGAAACCAAAGCTCCTTATAAGATGGAGAATATGGAAAATCATGTGCTGGATGACTGGGAGAAAGAAGTGCTTGTATGAATGAGACTCCTAACTTTAGATGCCTATTTTACCGTACAAACAAAAGGTCCAAGCACTTAGACAAAGATTAATACCAGAGCTCATTTATAGTAGCCATAGGAATAGCACAATGCTTTAATTACCAAGCTAAGTATTTTTGCCACAAAGGGTAGAGAGTGTTAGACGAAACAAAGAGCAGGGTGCAAAAACATGAATTGGTAACAGTCCAAAATCACAAATTTTGTCCAAAAAAAATAATAAATCATGAAACAATTAGGTCCTCCTCCAGAAACGATGGCTTTTGCAGGACCAACTTCTTTTTTTTCATATTAAAGCCCTTGATCTATCCTAATTGTTGTCCATTAGGTATTTAAAATTTTTGTTAATGCAGATCAACGTAAAGGCATAAACCATCAAAAACTAGGAGGAAATCAGAGGAAATGGTACCTCATATGGAGCAAGGCCCGTTTGTCCAGCTATATTCAAAACCGAGATGCCCATGATCAACCTGAACAATGGCTCGGCAGTAGAATAGGCAGCAAGCAGAACCAACAGATAGTTGTACCATTTAGACTTCAGACAGAACCTTTGGACCTTAACATCTTTCTTGGTAAGCCATATCCTATAGAAGCAAAGCCCCATGAGAACCAAGTGAGAAATTACTATCACCAGACTATCGGTGGCGCAGGGCGTGTATGCACCAAAGGCATTTTCCACCGCCTTTGTCCACTTCCCATTTGCCACTGGCTGGCAATACCAAACCAAAGGCTTGAAAGCCATCGTTTTGGTACTTCTTTACCACTGTTCTTCACTCGTTCAATGCATAACCCACGAGAACTAAGCTCTGCAATATGACAAACCATATCCATCATCATGAGAAAGGAACTAACGCCTGATACTCGAGTCAAAATTAATCACAAAAGTCAACAAACACCCTGTTTTCCGTAAAGTTACATATATAAGTTGGCCTTTACACTTTGAGTTTTAACTTGATGATTATTGGTAGATGGAGTCCTTTTCAGTGACCAGAACCAACCAACAAACCCAGACGACAACCAGGAGATAAGAGACAATCAAAAGAAGATGATGATGATAATGAAACAATTTTAATAATACTTAGTCTCTGTTTAACTGAACTAACCAGTAATGAAGAATTAACACTCGCAAATGAATCATTTGCATAACCAAATTGTCTTGTAAAGGAAAAATAACACATTGGACTTTAGCAAAGCTAAATATAAAAGAAAAAGTAGCGGTGATCTGCGAAGATTAATAACTTGCAACTACCAAAATATGATACCTATCGCTCCAGCAATTATTAGCAACACTAATCAGAGCATGATTGCCAATGATGAACTAAAAGAGCAAACACAAAACTCAACCTTGAAATGAAAAGGTTTATTCTTTAGCCTCAAACTCCGGAACCCAGCAACCAAAAAGACAACGGCAAAAGACAAACTTTCTGGGAAATCAATGAACGATCCAAGGAAAAGGTAACAATAAATATACGGGGTTAAAGGAGCGATCTTTTCAAGAGATAACAGGAGCCAAGCCACGACAGAGCTTTCAGAGAGATGAGTACTTTTTTAAGTTAACAGATGAATGTGATTATGGTAAGTTCAAAGCCAAGAAAGCTCGGGTTTCAATAGATATGGAAAATGCTAAAGAGGGGTATCGAATCCAATTCTCCTGAAGAAATCGATTTAAAACCAAAAAAACAATCAGAGGCAATGTCGTCACCGCCAACGATGCAGCAACTTCAGAGATAGTACTATTAATCTATACGTGTATGGAAACAAAAAGTGGAGACATTTGCCTTACGTGAAAATCAAGGATTAAAAGGTCAATATCTGGTGGTGAGGTAAGTATTTATGTTTCTTATGATGATTCTCCGTATTTTATTTCATTGATAACTTTTGTGGTGTAATTATGCTTTTTGCAGTTGTGGTACTGGAAGTTGGGTCTGGTCAATAATGAAAATTGCTTCTGATTACGTACGAATCTGGGCGTTGATTTGGCTGAAGAATTAAATATGACTCCCTAGCACTAGGAGCCGTATGAGACTTAAAAGCCGAAAAGGTCCCTTGTTTTTCTTTTAACTTTTACTTGGAGAAGCGTAAAAGTTGTTTCCATACTTAAAAAGTCTTCCCTTTTCTTCTTATATTATAATTCACGTAGAAAATAATAGGTTATGGTTGAGTTTGGCTAAACCTTTCAAAACCTGTTTGTAGGATTTTGTATTTGGGGCCGCGGTTATCATTATGTCACAGTAATGTGTTTTTAATTAAAGGATGGAGCCAGTTAGAACGTTAAATGTAAAGATGGAGAAGCAAGCAACCCTTAAATGTGATATCTATGCGTAAAGTAACATTGTTTTATACGGAAGGGTCGTGTAAAAATAAAACCGAGACATGGGAAGGAAGGCACGGGTAAAGAATTAAAAAAAGATAATTGGTAATATATTATAATTTAATGAACAATATTTTTGTATTTTTTTAACCAATACTTAGTATCTCATTAAACATAAAAATATTAAAGTATTTATAAGTAATAAGGGTTAATTATAACAATAACTAACTTAAATTTAATTTTTATTAATAGACTCTACACTTTACTCATATTAAAAATTTTAATATAATATCAAAACATAAATTTAACCTAAATTATTAAATTTTGACTGGCTAGAACCAGACACATCTTAAATATTTGATTTTCATGATATTCATGTCTATTTTTAAGTCATGCGACGATTTTTTTTTTTCTTTCCTTCGAATACACTGTTGGTTACGTAAGCACAGTCGTAAGCTAAGAAGTCAAGCCCACCTCCTTATTCGCAGCCGTACTGACCCGAAAAGGTCCAAGGCTGCGAGTGACGAGTCTCTATTTATGTGATTTGTCTTCTGTGCCCTCCTGGTAAGGTCAAGTTCAATCCTGGTTACCTTGGTTGGGTTGGGATGAATATTTTATTTTTATAAAATATAAATAAATTGTAAATTAAACAGCATGGAATAACATAAATACTAAGCATTTTTTTATTTTTCCTTCTAATAATTTTGGGTTAAATTTAATTTTTCTTCTTATAAAAAAATATTTCATGACTAAAAGTAATAATAATTATTTAATTATAATATTTAAAACCTGAACAATTATATAAATTATGAGAGTTTATAAACATTTTCATTTTTGATTATAATAGAATCATAAAAGAAAATTTATTGAACTTAAAAGTGAATTTATTGTGTTTGTTCTTTTTATTTTATTTGTTAAATGAATGAATGATGTGCATACAAATAATTTTATGTCAGAGTATATTTCAACAATCAACATCCAATATTTTCATTTTATAATTTAAGGTCAAATTTTAAAAATTATTTGGTACAATACTGGCAATATTAAACTTATAAAATATATAATCATCGATTATAAGATATCTTATTTAAAGTTTAAGTTACACGGATAAAGATTGATTTATTTAGATCTCTAAAAGACATGTTTTGAGAGCTGATCCTTGTTAAGAAAAAAAAGTTTGGTGTTTCAACTAATATAATTAGAATATCAGCTACAGTCATTTACCATACTATTCAGTTTACACATAAATTTATTATATTGAACATTTCAAAAATATTTGAGTTAATTTTTTATTTAAAATCAACTAATTGTACGTTTTTGCAATTAATTACTTGATTCAACATTGTCCCTTTTATTTTTTATTTAGATGAAAAATGCTAAAGAGTTTTTAGTAGTTCAAAAAACAAAATAAAATGTCTCTTCAGTGCATTTTTAAAAATAATTTATAATTTATTTATTTAGTGATAAGCATGAAAACGA
>JAOQMS010000003.1:27972518-27988489 GCA_027563885.1 Erythroxylum longipes | reverse complement strand
TGTCATGAATGCATGTACAGTCATTTTTCATGTGCAAAAATCACTGTTCACAAATGCATGAGCATGAGATGTGTTTTTCTAATTTCTTCGATTGATCTCACGTGTACCAGTTTCTGTGGTTCAACCCTTTGTATTGAAACGGGATGTTACACGTAAAGTGCACCTGGTGAACTGGTCGGTAATCACACAACCCTGGCGGCTGGGGGACTGGGAGTAAGAAAATTACGGGATATGAACGACAAGTCCTTAGCAAAGATTTGCTGGGATATGCTAAAAGAACGGGGGTCCCTTTCGGTGCAGGTGTTGAGATCTAAATATAACGTGGGGGATGGTGTTATCTCGGCTTTTCAGCCTCGGTATAACTCATCTTGGCTTTGGAAAGCTTTGTGGTCCCTATGGCTGAGGATTTCGGGGGCGATTGGTTTCTCGATTAATGATGGCAGTTCGATTAGGTTCTGGTCCAATAACTGGCTTCTAAGGCTAGGTCCGTTGGCAAAACCTATATTGTCGGATGATCCTGATGGCATAGAGGATGGGTTTGTCAACTCTTTCATTGATGCAAATGGTGGATGGGATTGGCCTAAATTTGTTGGGCATCTCTCCCCGACTGCTGCACTCCAAATAGTAGCGTTACCAGCACCGAGACCAGAACGTGGCCCGGACAGACCTTTGTTGACAGCGGACTCTCATAGCAGATTCACAGTGAAGTCAGCGTATAACTGGCTTGCACCGATTGCTCAGGATCAGCAACAACTCTTATGGGAACTCATATGGCGATGGAGAGGCCCCCAAAGGGTCCATTTATTTCTTTGGTTAACAGCACATGGACGTCTATTAACGAGTGAAGCAAGGAATGCTTGGGGGCTGAGCAGTTCGAGCTTATGTACTCGGTGCCATAGCGACACAGAATCTGTGATACATGTCTTACGAGATTGCCCCAAAGCTCGTACATTATGGTTATAGTTTGTTCCAGTCCACCGGAGCAGATTTTCTTTGGGTCTACTCTGAATGATTAGCTAATGAGCAACCTCTTGCGATACCAAACTTACGGACATCAGGTGGTGTGGGCAGAGCTCTTTGGCACGACGTGTTGGATCCTCTGGGAGGATCGAAATCGTGAATTGTTTGGAAATTCAGGGGGTGCATGCGGCTGGGATTTTTAAGGTGGCAAGTTCGTTTACTAAAGGGTATAACATCCTGGGCAATGTAAGACCCATGAGGCTTAGATCATGGAGAGAGATAGGATGGTCAAGTCCAGCCCTTGGATGGTATAAGTTAAACACCGATGGGGCGGCTAAAGGTAACCCGGGATTAGTAGGGGCAGGGGGTGTTATTCGGGATGATGGGAGAAAATAGGTAGCAGGATTTGTGCACAATGTGGGATATGCTACTTTGTTAGCAGCTGAATTATGGGTGGTCAAGTCAGGATTAGAGGTTGCGTGGCGGCACGAAGTGAGACAATTGGTTCTTGAGCTTGACTCTCAAGTCGCGGTCCATCTCCTGAGTCTGAATCATTCTCAAGCCATGGGGAATGAAGCACTGGTGGGTGATATTAAGCAGCTGTTGACACGGGAGTGGATAGTGGAAGTGCGACATGTTTATCGAAAAGGAAACTTTTGTACAGATTGACTGGCTAACCATGAGCTAAATTTTCCGGTAGGATGCCATAGGCTAGATGAGTGCCCGATGGGCCTTGGGTACTTTCTGCTTGGAGATGCTATTGGGGCTACCATACCTCGACTCTGTAATTTATGACTTTCTTTTTAATGCTTTGGGTTGAGCCCCTCTTTTCATTAAAAAAAAACTAGTCTAAACTAAAATAATAAAGAAGTGATTTATATATTTTTTGATTAAGAAATATAATATATAAACAAAACCTAAATAGGTAGCCAAAAGGAATAATAATAACGCAATTAGCAAAAGAGAATTTAATTAACTATCAATATTTAGACAAGTACTTCCCTTGTCTTACTTTTGATTTCTTGAATCAATTAACCTATAATGGATATATTATAGTGGATATATTAAATTGGACCAACAAGATTATTTAGACAATGAAATTACACTTCTTGAGATATGACCATATACTCTTCGGTTTGTTAACTTACATATCTTTCATTACTAACATTTCTTTGGACAAATATCTATAGAATTTCATAAAAGGTTCCACCATAACACTAGAATGATCACAAATGTCCCTTTCGAGCATCCCATTTAACTCCTATTACATAAGTCGTGGTTCATCCACATGCAGGCTCTCTCGAGACGTTCATAAGTAAATTCAAATAAATTTTAATTGCTACATCACTAAATCATGCATTAAGATTGATCAAATTAAATTTATAGAAATATATTTCATTCATAAATTAAAACGAATTAACCCATACTAACTTAAAAATGAGGATTTTCTCTATCTAAATATAAAAAATATTTAGTCATTAATCATAATCATATTAATAAAAGAAATAGATAAAAATAAAGAAAATATGATATAAATAAATCTAGAATGTTAGTCCTTTATGACACTCAAATGAAGGGAGTGAACTGGATATTGATAAATCTTAAACAAAAGATTAGTAATCTAGTGTGTTAATGATCGCAATTTATAATAAAATATGAAATGAAACATTAAATTTTAGTAATACATATAAGCAATAAAATAAAAAGAGTAAAGAAAAAATGCAAACTAATTTATAGTGATTCAATAAATAACTCTTGTTTATGCTCACTCTCAAAATTCTCCTTAGATTTTTATTATAACTCTTTTTTTAAGATGAATAACTTTTATATAATCTTTACTTGACAAAGAAGAACTATTTTACAATCTTTATTCACAATGAAGAGTAACCTCAGTACTATTTGGAGGAATACCTTAAGTACAATAGATAAAAACCTAACAGAAGCTTTACAACTCAAAATATCTACCTTTATCACTTTGTTAATATCAAATAGTTTCACTTACTCAAATATGAGATAATGAATGTTTAAATACTTGATAAACACTTAGAATGTATGTATAAGACACCTAAATGCTTTTTCATACAAGAACTAATTAGAAAATATGAATTTATAAGGTTTTGGAACCCATATTAGGTGTCAGAGCCAAAAACTAACTATTATAATAAGTAATTCCAGCATATTGATCGACCACTAGGTCATATTGGTCAATCAATGTGTAGTCAATTGGTCGATCAACGTGTCTCTTGGAAGAATATTATTCAAACATATGTCTCTTGGATAGATATCGGTTGGCTACACCATTTTATTTGGTCAACCAATACGAAACAAACATTTTAGTTACAAGTACATCGACCATAAACTTACTAGTCAAATCGGGGCAGTGACGGGTTATAATGGCTTTGGTGGCAAGTTTGGGTGGTAATGGTGGTGTGAAGGATGGTGATTCTTGGAATTGCTTATGGCTCCGTTTAGCACCAAAATGGAACACATTTACTGATTTACAAGGAAGTTGGTGAACAGAAATTCACAAAGTCGAAATATGGATTAAAATGGGACGCTAAATTACAAGGTAATGGATCCTCTTTTACAGGGCACCAATGTTCTTGAGGCCCAGAACAACCCCAACACCAATAATGTGGCCAACAGTTCCACATGCCAAAGTGTCGGCGAGGGTGAAACCAGCAGGGTCACCGGTTTGCAAGCCTGAGTCCCTCACTTCGAGCTTCAATCCGGCGGTGGCCTTCCTGTTGGCCGAAGGAGCTAGCCCGAATCTTCCAGCAAATAGCATTAGGCTGGTGCTTGTCACCATTATCTGCAAGTAACATTAGCCAAATAAATCGTTAGACATTCCAATAGATGGAAACTAGCTGTTTGAAGTTTGATCTTACCAAATTAGTTGGTGAACCGATGAAATCCATGCGAGCACCCAAAGCTCCATTCCCCTTTCGCCTCATTGGCTGAGCAACCGCCTGCATGAAGAAAAGAAAATTGCTTGTTTTCTTCAGAAAACATGCCCAATATCCTAGGGGGTTTAATTGAAAATGAGTAGGCCGAGGATGACGAACTAACCAAGGAATTAACGGGGGCAGCTAGCTGGGGTCTAAGACCGTTGAACTGCGGTAGAGTGGTGGTCAGGGAGGCAGCTGCCATTTTGACACAGACGGAAAATGATGAGAATCAGAGATCTGTTCTTGATAAAAAAAAAAGGAAAGGAGGAGAGGTTATAGGTATAGCTATAAAACTGAAGCATACGGAGCCACATGAGCAACATGTGGCTTTAAGATGCTAGAATTGGATACACTTTGATTCTTGCGGCTGACTTGGCTTTCTGGCATAGGTTGAAGCACTTGGATAAGGTTTCAGGCTGAAAGTGGGATAAGTTGGCATTTGGATCAAATTGCAATTCCAGCTCCAACCCTTCCCCATTTATTGGGCTTCAGGTCAACTTCACAAAACAATATTTCTAGGGACGATAAATGGGCTTGTGCCGGGTCAGGCCTCAAGTTATTTAAGCCCAATCTAACTTGAGGCTCGACCTTTATAAACAAAACGAAAACGTTTTGCATTCTAATTTTCTTAAAAAATTTTGGGCAGGTAAGACTCGGGGTGGTGTCAATGATTTATATCTTTTAAAAAATATTTTATGATATTGAATTTTGTTAAAAACATCTTATTAAATAACATATATTAATAGCATGATTAATTGTAAAATGATAATTTATTTAGTAATTTTCTATCTTTTATTTTTAAAATTTATTTTTGCTGATATAAATGTAAACAATAAACTTCTTTTATTAATTAAAAAGTATTGGGTCAATTGAAAATAAAATAAATAATTTTTTGTATGAAACAAAGAGTTATAAATAATTAAAACTCCATTTTAATTAATTTTTATAAATTTTAATTCATAATTATCGTTATTAATAATAATAGTAGTAATAATAAAAAATTGAAAGCAATTTATCATTTTCACAATTAAATTTGTTAGAAAATGGGCTCGGGACAAAATGGGGGTACTGAGCGACTGAACAATAATGCTATATTTGGTTGGACTTAATTAAATAGAACCGAATAAAATAAAATAAAACCGAATATAATGGAATAAAATGATTTATAATAAAATAGAGTGTAGATAAATGTAATATTAAAAAAATATTATTTAAAAGAAATGAAAGGGTTTATAATGTAATACAATGAAATGTTGTTTGGATGAAGAATTTATAATATAATATGGCGTAAAGTTATTTATCATTTTATATTCCATTCTAAGCTTTTAAATCAATTTTTTAATCTTTTCTATTTAAAATAAAATAAAATAAAATAAAATATTAAAATTTCCTTTTGAATAATATTCTATTCTATATCTTTATAAACTATCTTCCTAAAGAATACCATAATATTACTGTTCTATTCCATTAATATACGCACAGGGCCACAGTTAAAGCCTAACAGTGAAAGATGCTCAAAGCCTTTGTTTCTAAACCGTTTATTTGATTCCACAATTTTCCCTGTTAAAATTTTCCGGCAAAGTGTGGAGCGAAAAAAAATGGACGGCAGCTTAGAGATCTCCATCGACAAGCTGCCTCTAAAGCGCTTGGACTCCATTGAAGAGAACGGTGTAGAGCGCTTCCCTACGTACGCAGGCACACTTGTTCAATTTTTCTCGTTCCCGCAATTATATGTCTGTATTGTTATTTAGGGTTTGACATGAATGTAACTACAAGTTCCTTAATAATAGTGTTGTTGATTGATATGATGAATCTATTGGTCATAGTGATGTTGGTTATGACGAGAAGCGGGTATCGTTGATTCGGCGAATAGATTTTGCCTGGGCTGTGGAGAAAGACAGCGAAGAGGAGAAGAAGAAGCAGAAAAGCTCGAAAGAGGGCTCATCGCAGACGTCATGGCCGTGGCAGAGCATGGTAGAGAACTTGAAGTTGGCTCACCAGGAGCTTTCTGTTATTATAGATCTCATCAACACAGTGAGAATACTTACATTTCCGCTTTTGTAATTTCAGGAGTGAATTGTGTAGAAGTTGAGAACGAAAAATAGTAGTCTTGTTCGCAAATTTGCCTTTAAAATGGGTATATTATGGATTTCGTTTGATCTTCTGGCTAGAAATGGGGTTTTGGTTGGTTTAGTGATTAGTGAAATTGGAGCATTGAATATGAAGGAACCTAATCTATTTTACTCTTTTTCAAGTTAGCACAAGAAGAGGTCATAATTGGGAAGAATAGTTGATAGGACTTTGATAATATTAATAACCACAACTATAAAGAGTCTAAAGTATTCGGAATGGCTTGTGGCTGTTTGAGCTGTATCATATCGAGATTAGTGGGAGTAATTGTGAGTCCAAGAGTAAAATGGCTAAGATGGTTTCATTTCAGACGGTCTTTTGAGTTACAACTTAGATGGTTTGCCGTATATTCTTTGAGTTTATCTTTATGTAGGTGGAAGCTAACGATGCCGTAACAGTGGCTGGCATGACCAGGCCAAAGTTGCTCCCCCATGAGTTACTAGCGGAGCTTGCCATATCTACAGCAACAAAATTGCAATGTTACCGTGTAAGTTGCTTGGTCTTCTGAGATGTCTTGTATTCAGTTGTTTGTTGTATTATTCTTTAATTAATGGGATGGCTCATGTTGGTGGGATTACTAGAAGGATTTCTTTCTGAATGAGATGATTTCTGGACATGCTTTTTCTTTTTCTTTTTTGTGGTAATTTTTATGTCATTTCCTTACCATTGCTTCATTCCAGCAACTTGGTAAATATTTTAAACAATCTGCCAAAGCTTTGGAGCAGCAGGTTGTGCGGGAAGCCAAATTTTATGGTGCTCTAATCAGGTTAGAAACAGATACTGATCGCTAAATCATTCAATTGTTATAAATTATTATGCTAGAAGTATTGGATGGACCATTCCTCCTCCTTCATGTGCAATATTTCTTTTTGTTTTGTCATTTGCTCTTTTCTCTATATTTATGCCTATGGCTTGAGCTTAGTAAGTATGAGAGTAGATATCAGTTTCAACAACTTGCTCCTTCTTTTTATTTTCCTGACAAGCTAATAGATTGCAGCAAAACTGGAAAGTTAAACGGCAACGTGTGGCAGCAATTGCTCCTGGCAGTGAAGGTTTCACTATTGATCTTTTTGATAGTTCATTATATGATTCACCCATAGCATATCGGCCATCTTCTCTGTCTACCATTCGCATTGAGCATGACTCAGCTGGCATGCTGGCTATAAACTTACCTCCAAATTCTTGCCGTTTTCTTCATTTTGGTTTTTTGGGTGCACATCCCAATAGTACTAGAAAGAAATCTAGTAAGATTCAAACTCGAAGTACTGTTGATCGTCAACATAAAGAATCTGAGAAAGAATGCTTAAGTGATAACGAATGTGTGAAAGAAACACACCAACTACTTCGGGAAGTTCATCAAGCAATCTTTGATGAGCTGGTACGTTGGCTTCTTTTTAGCCTTCTAATCTATGTTCATATTTTGATTTGACAGCCTTACCTTATTGGTTCATTTGTCTCCAGGTTTTTGATGCAATTAACCGTGAAGCATTCAGCCAATCTTTAGGAGTCAATGTAACTGGAATTCGTGAAAATTACCTGCAACTTAGCACAGGTCCTGGAACCTCTATATTTGTATCTCTTATACCACCTAATACTGGTGCTGATGAAGAAAAAGCAGCAGTTGATGGTGAAAAGCTCCAGAGTCTAGAGACTGATGCTTTACCATTGGAGTCATTTGATGTGGTGATGGAAGAAAATTTTGAGGGTCCTACCAAGAAGTCGGGTTTACCTAACTGTAGTAGCTACGAAATATATCTTAAGCAAATATTTCACGAGCATTTATTTTCAAGATCAAGGGATAAACTCCCTACAGCTGTTACTCGTGTTGCCAGTCAACTAGCAAAGGATACACCCAGTCTTCTTGGTCATTTTTGCATGTCTATGGCTCATAGAATTTTTGCGAACAAAGTTCTGATGAAGTTGGAAAGTGTGGTATGATTCTTGATGGATCAATTAAAATACTTGCAAATGAGATGTGAACTTGAAGTTTTTCCTCACAGCATCTTTCTTTTGTTTGTGTAGGTTTGCAGAGTTCCATATATCCATTTGATATCTCATCCCACTTGGAGCTCTCGAACATCTTCATGGACAATCTTCATGAGGGTTCCTTCCTCTGTCCTACGTGGGAGCTCTCAACCCCAGGTAACAGATGCTCACAGCATGAAAAATGTAATGAAATCGGAATTCCGCACCAAGGTTGCCGTGAATGATGATTGTATCAAAGTTGAAGCCGAATGTGCTCCTAATCTTGTGGGCCTGTTTAAAGGATGTTCTGACAGCATGTATTCCACAAACAAATATGACTGTGACTTGGCTGATCTCCCAGTGATAATTGTGCAGCAGGTATGTCACTGTGCTTAAGTTTTGGAGTTCTATAGTTAGGGAAAGCAATTACGAAGAGGAATAAAAAAACAATTATGAAGACGATTTTTGATTAATGCAAATCAAACATAATTAGTTTGGTACCATACATTGTATGTTGTGTGTTTGATCCTCTAATATTTTGTTTGGGAATGTTGGTTCTCTTCTCCATGACTTACAGCAGTATTTCCTTTATGGTCTGGCTGTAAACTAGTAATACCTTATCCTTTACTGGAGAAAGCATGTTTACTCATTTTATTCTGAATGTTTTGGATAATTTGGAAGAAATTGTTTTTGCTAATTTCTTGTTGTGCAACTTTGTGATAGGTTGCAAGCCAGGTGATCCTATGGCTACACGAGGAAGCTCTTAAAGTTGGAATTAAAGCAATCCGAGATTTTTTATGCTTGCGATTTGAGTTGGAACAGGGTGAAATTCTGAGCCTGGTGGCGCATGTGGACCCAGAAGATATGGAAGGATGCATCTCATGGTGGTTGGTAATGGAAGAGGGCCTGGCCGACGAAAGGAACCTTCATATAGATGCAATGGATAGTACATCGGATTATAGGAGGTTCCTGGGCTACTTGCCTCTAGATGTGTTGTACTCAACGCTGATGGACTTGGTTAGTTTGTGCAGTGCTGCTGGGACCTATTAGCCGCTCTAAATTTAGGCTTGGCGCTGAAGTAGTAGTACTAGAGAATATCCTTCTATGGTTTTGCTTTAAATAATATGTATATCTATTTTGTTACATTACTGAAAAGATTTTTGCATTGATGATTTTTGTTTTCATATAGTTTCCATCCTCTGCTTTGCCTCTGCTCATCACCTTTCATTGCCACCACACTTTTGAACGAGAAAAGCAGAATGATTATTAGAAGGTTGTAGAGCCGAAGGGGGAGGATGCAAGTTCTCATTTGCTAAGGGTGTCATGATGGACCAGCTTATTTTTGTGAAAACCTGTGGTGGGCTTTGGCTGCACAAATCATGCACTTCACACCCACGAATTGCATCCTCCTCCTCTGCACCTTCTTCATTCTCACAACTTCATATTAGTTTTAGCTGGCACTAATATGAATTTTTTTTTAATAAAAAAAATCATCTTCCAAAGTTACAGGATTGATTTAGGGACATCGTTCAAAGTCTTATTTTTGAATATAGGAAGGAGCTTCAGGTTTGTTTTGTTTTCTGTTTATGTCCTTGGTGGAATGTTTTACTCAATTACTGAGTCTAAATCTTCATTTTGTCTCCTCAATCTTATCCTATGCCTACTTCCATTTTTATAGTCTCCTCAGTTACTCCGTCCTTGTATGTTGAAAATGTGGCCCAAATGGGGTTTTGATTAAACCCAAGCTATAAATTAAAGTCTGTCTTAAAACATTTGTCATCATTTTATTTTAATAATATAAACCTAATATATTTCTGTTCAGCATTATTTAATTGATAAAATGAATGAACTGCTTTCTTCAAACACCAAAACAACTCCGAAGACAGGTTTGACAAATACAAGTTAATACTGCGATGGAGATGCTGGTGTTTTCAAGGAGATTTTATCATTATTTTTATTATAAATAAAAACAATTAATTTAGTTTCTTAATGTTTTTAGAACGTAAAATTATTTTTTTATTAAGCATTAAAATTTCTCTGTATCGACGGTTAATTTATAGACTCCACATAAGTAGTAACCATTCCAACGTTTAAATATTTGGTGTTTGGGTTTGGCACTGCAGCTAATCTTGAACATATTGGTAGTATCCAACTAAATATCGGACTAAAGAAGCAAAATAACAGCAAGCTTCAATCTTATAAAAAGCGGGATCTGAGAATCTCCCCTACATACGTATGGAGCTGTTATAATGTGGAAAGAATGGCAAAATGAAGCACAACAGACACATCTTTTAATAGTATAGGAATAAGAATATACTCAATGTAAAAAAATATATATAATCAATTTTTTAAAATAATTTCTCAATTAGATTTCTTTTGTTCATATATCAAATCTCTAAGAATATTTAAAGAACAGAGGAAAAAATTTAATCAATTTAAGAGGAAAAGATATGAGTGATAGCTCTTGTGCTTTTCTCTTATTTATAGGAAAAGATAGTAAATTTTATTCCTAATAAAAATCAAATTTCTTAATTATATTTAAAATCTAACTATAACTATAACTCTAACTTTAACTATAATTTATTTTTAATAAATCAAATCCACTATATTTGATTCTTGAAGTTTTTTCATACCTTACAATAAGTTTAACTTAAATTTTCTCTTTTAAATTATTCTTTATATGCAACCTATTAAGTTCCTAATATGTTGATAATAGTTATAATTATAATTATAAATTAGAGTTAGAATTAAATAAATTAAAGCTCATTTATTTTATTTTTAATTTGTCAATTAGACAATTTATAATTATATATCAAGATTGACATCTATTAACATATCTTGTGATCACCTAAATCTTAAGAATGTCAAAATAATTTGTCTTAATCTGTATATGCGTAGTTATAATCTATAATTTAATCCTTTTATTATTTAATATTTTAATTAAAAATAGAGTAAAGAATTAGTCTCTTTGGCCCAAAGCCTAATCGGGCTCAAGCAGACCCTTTTTTAATTAAGTAAACAAATAATTTGTAAATTAAAAAAGATTGTTTAAAAATTTTGTGGCATATTTTTAATCTAAAAAATCATCTTTATTAAAAATTAGTATTCATTTCATTTTTATTAAATTAAAATTTTTAAGTTTAATGTCTTGATTTTGACCCTATTTGCTTAATTTTTAAAAAAACTAATGTCACTTTAAATTGTTATCTTTTTTTTTTGACTAATTCCTATTCTCTTATCTAAGTCTAATAATAAAATGGGGCTTAGTTTATTCAAAAGTCAACACGTGAAAAAATAATATCAATTTATGAGTCTATTTATTATATAAATATCACATTAATATTTATAAAAATCATTTTATTATTAAAACTAAAGAACATTATAGTACTAATATTATCTAAATGAAAAAGAGATACAATTTACAAAAGTCAAAAACAAAATTATTATTTATAGCTGAAGAGTGGAAAATGAAGTTAAGTAAATAGACAAAAAGCAAAGATTAAAGATTACAAACTCGTAGTAGAAGAAAGGGAACAACTAATTGTCGTAATCAAGATCATTAATAGTTTGCACAATTTCGTCTACGCGTAAAAATATTATTATATAAATTATAAATGATTATACAACAATTGTACTAAATGAATATTTAACACATGATAATCAATAATTAAATATACCTTTATTATTAAATTTTTTAAAAATAAATTTTTAGTTAAAAGACTAGTCTCTGCACCAATACTTGTGTTAATATAGAAAGATAATATAATTTATGATTGTTAAAATTATTATGATAAACAAAATCAATATATTATAAAGAATAGAATTTACCTTTGATATTTTTATCATCTAATCAATCTTCAAGCACACATAAGGGTTTTCACAGTATTAGAATACAGTCAAGCATGATGAGAACTAATTATCCATTCACTAGTATTAAAAGTAGACTTTGAAGTAATAATAGATATTGGAATTACTGAGTGTTCATGTGCAATTACTTGTATGATCGAAAAAAACACTTTTATGTTTCTTCCATCATAGCAATACATCGAACTCCACATCTTCAACTTTGGCCGCAACACCTATCTAAAAATAGTTGTCCAACTTTGTCTTACTGTAAGAGTTTCAAGCCCTTTTTTCTTAGGCAAGTTTTGCATATGTCGATTTCACATTGGTCTTATATGAAGATGAACCTAATCCTAAACCAGAAGCTAGAGATGAAATACTGGAATCTTAATTTCTGATTGATTTGTTTTATTCTTATAAGAGTTATAAGTTTTAACTACAAGTGCATGGTGTAGCTATAATTAGCACTGGCAAGTATACGTCGATCTTACAAGGACTGTAAATACTAGCACTAGTTTTTTTCTCTATTATCTAACTGCTGAATCAGGTTGTAAATTTAATTGAAAATTAAACCAAACAAACTAAACTGAAGTTAACATAATAAGGAACTAGGATGAATAAAATACTACGATTAGACGATATCAAATAAGTAGTACCTTGGTGATGATTCCTCCTAAGATATCGTAAATACTAACTTTTTATTATGCAATTAAATTATTGATTATTAGATTATGAAAATTCCTATCTTATGTTAATATCTTTCTCAAGACTATTAACATCTAACCCTCAGTTGAGTAACTGAAATCTCTTTCTATTAAAAACCCCTAAGATTGTATTACTCGATTCGTAAATTTTATTATTAGGTTTAACCTTAATCTAGAGGATTTATGTTGACCTATTTCTAGGTTTGCATGCAACTCCTTCCAACTATGGTCGAGCAATTCATATGAAAGCATTTCTCAATCTCAATAATATGAAATTAAACATTGAACTGATATTCCAAATATATAAGTTTAAGAATATAAATGCATAATTAAATCGCAATAAATAAATCAATAAAATTACATTGAATAAAAGATTATATTATACTATTCATTACAACTAAGGATTCATCATGTACCAACAATCAAAGAAATATTGGACCTCTTTAAAATTCTTCCACATAATCCAAGTCTCAAACAATAAAATAAACATAAATCCTCTAGGGTTTAAAAATAATGAAAAGACTTTCAAGAAAATTAGGTAAAATTTATTAATGTGGTTATAATAAATGAAAAGACTAAGTCTTAAAAGTGGTTACTCCTAAGGGATAAAATATGGTAGGATAATAATAAAGAAAATAGGCTAAAACAAGGGTTAAATCTAAGTGTCTTTATTATTTCAATGCTTCTAACAAATGTAGTCTTAATATCGATAACAAAAGAAAGTTCTAGAATCATCCAACCATGAATGATAACATACATGAAAGAATAAAAAGAGTTTAAAATAGCAATGTATTTGCTCCTAGACACAAAAGCTTATAAAAAATGTTTTGTGTGTGTAAATAATGTGCAATTTTTCATTCAAATTCATTATCTCAATGATTGCTTAAAATATGACTTATAAAAGTAAGTTTATTCTAATTTGCATACTAATTCAATTCAATAATCAATAATAGTCTAAAGTAGTTTGGACATAGTTTAACTAAATCAAGATGTCAGTTAATAAGAATTGATTAAAAAAATACAAAAAGCTTAAGAAATTTGTTCCCTATACTTAAAACTATACATTGTCCTTAATGTATATAATAGAAGCACATGTAAATAAAATATCAATAAAAGCACAAAAGTGAGAAAAGTATGAATTATTTCTTCCGTGAATGATAAGATTTACAATGTTTTGAATTCAATGAAGAGTCCATCCGATATTGTGCACAACCATCCTTACAAAATATAAATAAAAAGGATAAAAAGATAAAAGAAAATTAAAAATAATAGCATGAGAATAAAAAAAATAAAATAAAATTCACTAATAATTTTTAGACAAAACAAAATAAAATAAGAAAAATACATAAATAATAATAAAAGAAAGAAAAGAAAAATCAAAATGAAACATCTAGACTATCTCTGTATTAGTTATCTCTTGATGGGCCTAGTATCTCCATCGTTAGTGGATCCTCGAGTCTTGGAGCCTTATATTGCTGCGAAGCTGAAGATAATACAGTCACTCCAAAAGGTGGAAGTGGGGTGGATATCCTAAGATGTCCTGTCATCTATACTAAAACCTCCTCCATCCATTTATCATAGGTTTTTTGTCTCTCCATCCACTTCATTAGTATTGTCTATTAGACTCAGATAGTGCATTAGCCTCCTAAGATCTGCCCCATATGTTTCTTTAACTAAGCGATCTTCAGCTGATCCTGATGTTTAAGTGGTGTCGACGCCCTAGCAAATCCTACACTAGCCTTCTCTTGAGCTGCTCCTCCTGTCTGGGATGGCAGTGAGTTATGTCTTAGTGGCTCCTTTACTATATTGGGTGATCCCCGTCTGCTTCCAAAGTTGCTTGCTCGTTTAGAAGCCTAATAAGTCAATAGATATCTCTTGTTGGTCCCTGCCTCTTGCATGTCATGTGCATATTCTTCATGATGTCCAAATTTAGAGTAGCCATGGTACCGAGCAATCTCATTGGTGGTGGCCTCCTGAAGACTCCCATCATGCATGTCAGCCATGTCACATATTACCTAACGTAGATTGTCCCTATCTTCCTCTCTTCACTCTAATGCATGAAGAATTGAGCCAAAGCATTCCCCAAGTGAATTAGCATATACTCACTCATACTCCACAAATAAAGGACATTGTGGTTATCAATAAATTTGAAACTGTCACCCATCCCACTCAATGTATGACTTAGGATCCAGTGGATGTATTTGAGTACATGGAGTGAAAAGGTTGACACTTTGAATTTGTTGGGGTCACATTCATCCTTTGTGCTAATAGTATGCCAAACGTATCGAGGAAACATCCTATATGGAAAGTCTTTTTGAAAGGGTTATGTATTCTTGTGTCCCCACGAACTCCTGGTCGTAAAGACCCATTATCATTGGGAAGTATGAGTAACTCATTTAGATCATCTCCTTCAACATCCTAAATTGAATAACGCTTGGCTGGTCCCAATCATAACAAACTTCTTGATGAAGAACATAGAGAGCACCTTAAGCGTAAGCTCCCAGTACGAGGGCCTAACGATCTCGAAGAAACAAGACCACGCTCCAACATTAATAAAGTCCTGAACTTGTTGAACCAAGCAAATCTACTCCATCACCTCCCAATCAATACATTTTCTAGTTCCACACTTTTTCTCGTTGAGCCTCTGACATTGCTCCTCGTGGGCTCCAACACTGAAATGTAGCATATGGTATCGCTCTAGTGGAAGTGCTATATGTTTGCGCTCTTGTGGTTGATAAGCTTCACTTGGGTCTATAAATGACCCTTCTTCTCTTTGCCTTTTCCTTGATACCGCCTTTGCTACTTCATTATCTTGTCATTGTATCTGAAAGTAAATTAAGTGTGAGAAAATAACAAATAAAAATATGAATAAAACTGTGGAATTGTAAAAACACATACTTGAAAGTAGAATTAAACACATAATAAAACCAAATAAATAAATAAATAAATAAAATAATTAGAAAATTAAAGAAATAGCCAAATTAATCATAAAATTAAAATTAAAATAATGACAATTGACAAATAAAACTAATATAATAATACAATTACAAATTTAAACCTAAAAGTGAAAATAAAATACCTAATCTAACAATTGCCAAAATTGATAAAATTAAACATCTAATTCATGCAAATTTCAAAATTGAAATGAAATTAAACTAGTAAACAATATCAGGTAACTAGAAAAACAACAAATTAATTTGGATTGCACACAAAATCATCACAACTCAACATTTAATGAGTAAAAACGCATACCCAATTCAAATTTTATCTAATTCTCATGCAATTCATAAAATTAAACCAATAAATTATATGGGAAACGATAAATTTTGACTTTTGAACCAAAATGTAACATCCTGTTACCTATGCATACGGCTAGAACAATTATTTGTGAGACATTTATATGACTTAAGATAAATGAACG
>JAOQMS010000003.1:27945269-27964484 GCA_027563885.1 Erythroxylum longipes | reverse complement strand
ATTGCTCTAACATACCATTATCGTGGGTTATGTTCCTAAAAACTTAGGTGCGTACCCTATGGTAGTGGGATGTTACACAAAATCAAGCACAAAATCAATATAAGTCGCAACAAACCCTAAACATAGTGTTTAAGGGTTGAAAAACTAAAAAATTTGCCATTCAAAGTTACGAAACTTAACATGTATACAATAAACACGATGAATATACAAAATCAACTAGGGGTTCTTTATATCCTAATATAAAACATACAAAAAATCAATAAAATCCTATCTTAACACTTAGAATAAAAACAAAAGAATATGAAATGAAGTAATCAAATTAAACAAAATATATCATAATTTATGGGTTGTCTCCCAAATAGCACTTATTTACCATCGTTAGTTTAACATACCCTTCATGTTTACCATCAATCTAAGTTTATAATTAGTGGCTTGTTTCCACTCGTTTATCCATATAGTGGTTTAGTAGCCTATGAATAAGCCATACGTTGTAAGATAATGATAAAGACAAAGAGTCTTAAATTAATAAATCCAATTGACTCTATTAATGTCCTTTTTGATAACAAACTGTTAATAAAATTAGGAATAATAATAAAAATCCCTGAATCTTTAGTTGACTTAGACAATTTGTCTTGTAGGAAGTGAAAACCATCCGTACTTAAGGTGACTACCAATGATTCATCGATAGTTTCCTTATTTGGATCTTCTTCTTTTTATTCTTTAATCACCTTTGTCCACTTTTTTACTTTCTCTTCTTGGATAGGGATTTCCTCCTTTTCCTCTTCCTCTTCCTTAATCACCTTTTTCCACTCTTCTACTTCCTTTTCTTGGATAGAGGCTTCGTCCTCTTCTTGAACCTTTACTTTCTCTATCATATGTTCTTCTTTCTCTTCTCAAGTAGCATTTACCTCCTTGTCTTCTTTAACTATCTTCTCTGTCATCTCTTTTACTATCTCTTTTTGAATTGAAACTTCATTCGTGAGGTCAACCTTTAACTCATTTTCACAATGAGGCATTAATAAGCTTAAATAATATGCTATATTTAGCTCAATGTGTTCGAGTGAAGAAAATCTCTCTTTAAATTTATGGTGGCTAACTTCACTTTGGGCAATGCCTTACATTAATGTATTTATAAGACATTCTTATTGCTCCTATTGTTGTAAAGATTTAGCTGAGACGTAATCATTCTATGCAACAACGTAAGAGTTGCATTACTCTTATTTTGTAAGTATTCTTATATGTTATATTTTGAGGCTAGTTTTTCATCCAATATGGATGCTCCCACTTATAGTTTGGTGTCCAACATTCATGATTGTAATGGTTACTACCATAAATGTCACAATACAATAAGGATATAGTTCAACTTTTGACATTTCACCATACCTTTTGTCCCAAATTTGTAATGTTGCCATTTATGATGACATATTATAATTCCCATAAGAATACTGTCCTCTCCATCCTTCCATTGTGGTTTGTATCTATGATGATGAATCTTAAATCCTAACAATAAGTCACAAACACAAAGTCAAAATAGAGAAGTTCAAAAGATAAATAAAAAGACACATAAATGAATAAATAAATAAAAATAAAATAAAAAAGAAATAATGGTTAAATTAATAAAAGTTAGGTTTTGTTCTAATATTAGTCCTTAATAATAGTGCCAAAAGTTAGGCTTTAACCGTAAGTGCACGGTGTAGTTGTGGCTAGTATTGGTAAATATGGATCGATTCTATAAGGACTGTAAGTACTGGTATTAACAATTTTTCTATTATCTCACCGTTGAATTAGGTTATGAATTTAATTGAAAATTAAACTCAACAAATTAAACTAAATTTAACACAATAATGAACTAGGATTAAGAAAATACTATGATTAGATGATATTAAATAAATAGTACCTAGGTGATGAATCTTCCTAAGATATCTTAAACACTAACTCTTTATCATGCAATTAAATTATTGATTATTGGACCATAGAAATTCCTATCTTATATTAGTATCTTTCTCAAGACTATTAACAACTAACCCTTACTTGATTAACTAAAATATCTTTCTAGTTAAAACCATAAGATTGCATTACTCAATTCGTGAATTTTACTATTATGTTTGACCTTAACCCAGAGGATTTCTATTGACCCATCTCTAGTTTTGCATGCAACTCCTTCTAACTATGATCAATCTATTCATATGAAAGCATTTCTTAATCTCAATCATATAAAACCAAACATTGGACTAATATTCCAGATATATAAGTTTAAGAATATAAATCATAATTGAATCGCAATATATCAATCAATAAAATTACATTGAATAAAAGATTGTATTATACTATTCATTCCAAATAAGGGTTCATCACACCTAAGCACCAGCCAAATTAGTTCCTAAATATAGAAAACAAATTCAATATGAAATATTCAGAGGAACAAATAGAAATAAAATAATTTACCTTCTATATCCCCCTTCTGTATTTAATGAAATCTTCATGTAATTTAGATTGAAGGATTCTCTCTGTTAGATCTTCTGACATAATCTTTATGTTTTCCTCGTCCTTTGTTTAGAACCTGCCTCTTCTCTAATGTCTAATACGACTCTAAAATGTTTCTCCTTGTTTTGCCTTCATCATTTCCTTTTATACTAAAAACTAGAGTTTCTAGGATATACATGGTCATTTATATGATCGTGTATCTTAATATGCCATCTAAATTGTGACTTTACATAGTCATAGACAATATCTTTGAACATGTTTACAGTGACTTACATGATCCCTATACATGGTTGTGTATCTTTAAAATTGCTTTAAACCTTCGTTTTATGCCTCGATTTCACCAAAATTATTCTCCTTTTAGTCTATAAAAGCAATTATCACCTACAAATACACTTAAAGCAAAAAGAGTACAAAAAATACTATAAAACTCTCAAATAACAATCGAAACACACTAAAATATGGGTATATAAATAAAGTTAATTAATTGTTTACCAAATTTTGTCTAATATTATTTGATAATCATTAAGCAAATTATACTATAATTGCTTACTGACATCAACGTACTCTAGAGTATGATCACCATACAATATTTCATCATAAAAATAAACTCTCTTTATCTTGTATCTAGGGTCTAACACAAAAGTGACTGCCATAGTTTGTCCAATCATTGTAGTTAGAATTATGCTTCTCTGTCATTTGCTCTACTATAACTTAGATCACCTTATTAGAATCAAACATACAATTAAATATATCTTTCTTGAGACCGCATATACTATAAAGTAACTACAAGGAGTTAGATATTTTGTTCCTAAGAACAACTCAGTAACAGTAAATAATATTCTAACTTTGCACAAAGTGCTTCATCCAACTCCTATTACTCTTCTGTCAACATATAAGAGTAAAGAGAATCTCTTTGTCTCAGTTTGTTAAACATCTTAACATACTGGGTTACATACTCTAAAATTTTGAATTTTAAATTCTATCCTGTGAGACAATTCAAAACTAACTTCTTCGTGCACAAAATGCATAGTTGTTATATAGTTTCTTTATTTTTTTTACTTTTTTAGGTGTTGCACTCTAATACACTACACTATTCTCGATTAAATTTACTACATCCTTTATCACCTCTAGCTCATCCTTCGCAATCAAATTATAATATGGTAAAATGATACATATGGAATAACCTCCACCAACCAACAAGCACCTAACCTTTAACTTATTTTTTAACCTTTTAATCATCACTTCCTTTGTGTTATAATTATCAAGAGTTATGATAGACATCTTGATGCTGATATTATGATCTATTAAATAGTCCACTGACACGATAGTCAACCTTTCACTTGTATACAGTGTTGAAGCATAAATAAACATAAATTGTTGGTTTTCTGTAATGGTAAATGGAGTGCCTTTAGGATATTTTAACTCATCACGAGGTCTGAGACAAGGTAAACTATTATCTCTAACTCTTTTTATTATTGGGGCCAAAGTTTTGACAAGAGTCCTAAATAATCTTCCACAAATGATCGCATTTTCTATTCCTAAAGGTTGCCCTAGGGTGACACATCTCTCCTATACTGATGGTGTATTAATTTTTATGAATGGAATGAGATCATTCCTCACAATAGTCAGGCAGGCATTGGGAGAATATAAAAGGTGTTCTGGCCAGCTAGTTGAGGCTAATAAAAGTGATTTTTATTTGGGGAGATGCTCTTAAACAAGAAAATTTTGATTGTGTATGTTACTGGATTCCTGCATCTCTATCCTTCATTCATGTATCTTCGATGCCCCATTTATTAGGGAAGGAAAAGGTCTGAGTTTTTCAATGGATTAGTAGATAACGACACTAAAAAAGGGCAAATAATCGGTTATCAATAGGAGGAAGGCTAACTCTGCTTTGATCAGTTTGACAATCTCTTCCATTGCATGTCTTGGTTGCAGCAAACTCCTCGTGAGGGATTTTGTCTAAATTGGAAAAAATATTTGCAGATTTTTGTGGGGAGTAGGTAAAGAAGGGCCTAAGCATCATTGAATTGTATGGAAATCACTCTATCGCCTAATGGAGGAAGATGGTATTGGTTTGCAGCATTTATATGACATACACTTGACTTTTTTGGTCAAGTTGCGGTGGAGATATCTAGTGGATGATTCTTTATGAGCATCCTTCCTAACAGCTAAGTATGGAACTAGAGGCGATCTAGAGGAGATTCAACCTAGAATAATAGATTCTCTTACTTGGAAAAGAATGCTCATTATTCGTAAGCAGATTCAAGATTGTATTGTTCACTCTGGTCATAAACTCATCTAGAAGGACACCACCACTAGGGAATTCTCGATGACTTCTGCATATAACCGTATTAGAGATGTGGGCACACGAACTATAATAGGTTGTAATATTTGGCATAAAGGGATTCCTATGAAAGTATGGCTTTTTATGCTGCCCTTATGGAAAAACAAGCTTCCTCTGGATATTTCCTTTCGAAGGCTAGGGATTCTTGAACCTTCGAGATGCAACTATTGTCAGAATGGTTGCAAAGAATCTCTGAACCATATGTTCCTTATTGATGATTGGGCCAGGAACTTGTGGAGATTTTTAAGTATAGAGAAATGTTAATACAGTGGTGATTAGTTGGGAGCAATCCGACTATGAGACTGGTCTTTCGTGTGTTGCCATCCTTTATTAGCCGGAGCATTTGGAAGATACGTTGCTCGACAAAATTTGATGGATCTCCTCATTCTATCTCTTATGTTTTACATGATTCTCTTTCTTTAGCTATTTCAAATGAACAATGGCAAAATGTGGTGGAGAATATTGAAAGGTATGTTTGGCCCTACAAGGTTTCCTTAGTGCGTTGGTGTAGGCCCTCTATGAGATTTCTGAAGCTAAATACTGATGGTTCGTCAAGAGGGAATCCAAGGCTAGGTGGAGGTGGAGGTAGTGGGATTGTTCAAGATGAGTTTGGAAGGTATGAATTGACATTCGCGTTTCCTACGCAGAAGTAGAAACATAATCTCTTTTGCATGGATTTAAGCTTTTTATTGAACTATTACCTAATTCTCGGGTAATAATTGAGTTGGACTCCAGAGTTTTGGTTGACATATGCCCTAGTAGAGTTTAAATTCCATGGAAGGTAGCGGGTTAGTTAGCTAAGGTATTGATGTTCTCTTTTGTAGATGGTTTTCTTCATTATTATAAAGCGGCAAATCAAATAGTAAATTTTCTAATAAATTTGGATATTCATTGGAGGGTTTGACTACCTACATTACTCAATTACTAATACCTCGTACCTTAAGAGGTATATTGAGTTTAGATAGGTCACGCTTACTTTCATTAAGAGTAAGAACTGTTTAACTGTAATCAATAATAGCAATATTGGTGTTTGTAATTTGTTTATATTTTCACGTCTTTTTTGGTTAACATCTGGTGTTAGATTATTTGTTAATGTCAACTTCATTTACTTCAGGTAGGTCAAGTTCATGCCCTCTGCTTTGTAATTTTCCTTTTTCTTATTAATAAAATTGGGTATGCATCCTTGGAAGATACCAACCCTAGTTTTTTTAAAAAAATAATTAAACCATAATTTTTGTAATTTTGTTTTATTTTTTTTCTTATGTTATTTTCATATGTGCCATATCTTCGATAACGCCATCTCTCCAGCAGATCGCCCAGGGCCGAAACTTTATAAAGAGGCAGCCGTTTCAAATTTTGATGAGAAGTGTATCAGCCGTCTTGAGATTTTTGAGGTATGTATAGTTTTAGTCTTTCACTGTTTTGGTAATTAACTTTCTGATTTCAGTTCGTTGAGTTCTTAACACCTGGAAAAGGAGAGACTTTTACCTTTCATTTCTTGGTACCAAGTGGTATGCTTTACGTAATGACCGTTTGCAAATTCCAAGTCTTTATCCGTTTTCCACATTATTAGTCTACTATTTACCATGCTTGTGATGCTATCCAATGTTCCTGCAAGAAATTTATATGTTTAAATCGAAGCGCATTTGAGTAATGATTGCCTTTCTTTTGTCCCCTTTTGAATTTGAAAAGTATAATGTTCCTGCACCATATCTGTTTGATAAAAGTTATAAACAAACTCCACCTGGTTCTTAATTCTTGTTTCAAGATACTGAAATGCCTTTTTTCTTACTGTCATTTCCGAAATGGATAGTTTGTTTTGACTTACTGATCTCAGATTGACTCTTTTACCATTTTATTCTTTACCAGCCTGATTACATATTTTAAAAGCGATAAAAATGATTGAATCGTCTATTGTGATTCTAATAGCATCTTCTGTTCGGTAAGGAAGGAGTCTAACTCTAAACACGTGAAGAGCCCATTTCCAAAAACAAGTGCTGCTATTTGTGGTCTCTCTTTGAGCTGCATTTCCACTCACCCTCTTTGAAAGTGAAGGTCGTGACCATGTCAAGCTCTCAATCCATGCATAGACTTTCATCGCTTATTCGCTTCCAACTAACTCGTAACTTCTCTTCCTCATCTTCCTTTCCTGCCTTTGAGCCCCCTCCCCTTGGCGCTCTTCGCAGGGTCGTGGTCACTGGTAACCATTCTTTCTCACTAGCTCAATACATATGTATATTCATACAGGTACAAACACGTTTAAATGTATATACCTATAACTGGATAAGTTGTTGCAGGTTTGGGCATGGTAACACCTCTTGGATGTGGGGTTGAGGTGACGTGGGAACGTCTAATAGAGGGAAAATGTGGAATAAGGTCTATAACAACCGATGATCTCAAAATGGATTCATTTGATAGAGAGACCCAGTTGCTTACTTTCAATCAGTTGAATTCTAAAGTCGCTGCAGTAGTCCCCTGTGGGACTGGCTCCGGCGAATTTAATGAGGAGTTATGGCTTAATCCTAAGGTACAATAAGAAGAGAGATAAGAGAAAAGAATTTTTTCCTTTCATGTCTTTGTTTTTTTGAAAAATTTAAATTGATTTATAGTAACTTATCTGTCTTTGTTGCATAGCATTTATTTGCATCTTTTCATGTCTAGTATGCATTACAGATATATATCCATTTCTTGTCCGTCACTCAGAAATAGATGTATATATCTATGTCTTTTAAGAAGATATATATAACTCCAAACGGTTGCTTTTGTCTGAAAGGTGAATTTGCAGCACTATTACATGTCTTCTATCTTCTCCTTTTTTTTTCTCGTCGTGGACAGTAATCTGTTTTCTTTAAAGATCAATAGTTAGAGTTAATGAGAAGAATGAGAAGAAAAACTAAAAGTCAAAGTTGTACTTCCTACCTATTATGCTGGAGCATTATCTTGGAGTGGTGGAGGAATGTATACTATCTTAGAATTGTTAACGGATATGTATGCTTGTTAGCCAAACACCTTGGTCATATTGTAAGGGGTATCTCATTATAAAGTCTGGTTTTTATTCCTCTTTGGATTTCCAGGTAGAATCATGATAAATAAAAAAATATCACTCAAAGAAAGAAGCTTTTCAAACATCTCATTGTGCTTTTGGTTGCAAAGACAAGAGTTTGTGGGTCCTGCAAAATATCCCAAGTAATCCATGCAGATTTAGAATCTGTTCCCACGTTTCATTTTGGAGGTCTTGAAAACCCATGAATTGTGATATAGGTACGATTATTTGCCAAATAGGCTTTTTATGGTGAAATATATTGATTTTACTTTTCTGTATTGCCTTTTCCAACCAATTCTACTTCTCTCTTACTTGATCCCCAGCATTTATTTGTTTTGCTGCAATGATTGCTGATTCACATATAATTTTGCTACCTTGTGCGGTTTACATATACTGTTATAATCCATGTTTCTTAGCAGCATCGTTCGATTGCAAGGTTTATAGGGTATGCATTATGTGCAGCTGATGAAGCTCTAAATGATGCCAAATGGATGCCTACTAGTGTGGAACAGAAAGAAAGAACGGTAATAATTTTTTGTCATGCATTTTCTGTCATATACTGCAGATCATAGTAACTGAATACCTATTCTGTAATTCTTTAATTAAGTTGGTTTTCTATGGCATGAAGAATTTCAGGGTGTCTCTATTGGTGGAGGAATTGGAAGCATAACTGATATCCTAGAAGCTTCACAAATGATATGTGATAAGGTAAGTTTTAACATTCTTCCAGCTTTCTCTTGAAATTAAAAAGGAACATCTAGTTAAATTTGATTATGTCCCCACATTCGTGGAATCTTTTGGTTTCTGAGCTAAACCCTGATGATGTTCTTATGTTTTTGGAAATGACATGTTCCCTTGAAAACAGTTACTTGCATTCTTTTTATTTCAGCGAATTCGTCGGCTTAGTCCATTTTTCATTCCTCGCATATTGATCAACATGGCATCTGGTCATGTAAGCATGAAGTATGGATTCCAGGTAAGTAGATAATTTGTTTGTATTTGCCGAATGCACCTTTTCATAAGCTAAATATAACATGACTGTATGATCAATTATCCTACTTGACACCATAAATGCACTGATTAAAGGATTTTGGTATCTGATCAAATTGAGCAAGTCTTTTGATGTCACATCATGTGTATAAGATAAAGTCATCCTTTTTAATTTTAAATGGTTCAATTTTGGCTAGAACATGGAAAAATTTTATGATATGATGGGTAAGTTGACTGATGAGCCAATTAGAGTTGAGTAGCACTAATCTAATGGTGTTCATTTTCTGCGAACAGAAGCCTGCAGTTTGTACTGCTAAGTTCAATTACATTAATCAGTATTTTTCCTTTTTTTTTGCAAATTAAAGGATATTTTTCCAATATGCATTTGGCATATCTGTATACTCCAGTTTATTTTTCGTGCATAGGGGCCAAACCATGCTGCTGTAACAGCTTGTGCTACTGGTGCACATTCTATCGGTGATGCTGCAAGGATGATTCAGTTTGGAGACTCAGATGTTATGGTAGCTGGTGGCACAGAGTCTTCTATAGATGCGTTATCAATAGCAGGATTTTGCAAGTAAGTATTGCAGAGAAATTTACACTTGTCTGAACAGTAGCTCTTTATGGAGGAATTCTATCATGACGCAGTTTCTTTATGAAAGAGCACAATGAACCCAAAAAGATGCAATATGTGGGAGGGTTTGTTGTTAATGGCTCCTTGATAGTTTTAAACTATACCATCTGCTGTCTAGTTCATGAAACTTGGAAGCAATAATGAGGTTTTAAGAACGTAAGATTTGCTTGATGTGTTGTTAATAGTAGTTGATGGTCATATTTCCTTTACTGTATTCCTATGTCTATAAAGTCCTCATAGATGAAAATTTTCTTTATCTAGTAAAACTGAGAAAGAAGTTATCAAAAACTTTAAGATTCCTATTATATCTAACCCCTTTTTAATTTGCTTGAGTGTAAATTATCAAATTTGTAAAAACTGTCAAGCTCTGACATATGAATTTTTTAGGCCACTAGTGATCACGAGCTTGAACTTAACTATTTAGCAATTCAAATATTTTGGCTTGCAATCACATGATTGCAAGTTTGGATCTTTAAGGTGGCATGTCTTGCAAGTTTGAACATACTTCTTGCTTGAAATAACATGCTATCTCCATATACCCCTTCATAAGACCTCATCTAGGTAGGATCATAACTTGGTGAGTCGTAATTTCAATGTTCCGTGCTTAAAATTTGAGAGATTTTCGAGCACTTAATATATTCCAAGTCATACTCCATTTAAATTCACTTAGGTCTATAGTGTGGCTTGTGATTATTATATGTTGCTTATGCTATTTGCATACTCTTGCAAGTATGCTTGGCAGAGATATAGTGAGATTCTATACTATATTCATTTGATTGACTGGCCTTTCTGGCAGGCTTGCTAACTTTTTGACTGAAAGACTGCCCTTTCATGTGGCGGCTTTTTATAGTTAGGCTTCTGTGACATTGGATTTTCTTGCATGAAGTAATTCACCTTATACTTTCCGGTTTAATGTTACATTTCAGGTCGAGGGCCTTAACTACTAAGTACAATTCCATGCCCCTAGAGGCATCACGGCCATTTGATTGTGGTAGAGATGGATTTGTGTAAGTATGCTTGTTTAGCAATTTTAGTGTTCTTATATGCCAATTTCCTCTAGTTCTTGCTGACATTTAGCTTTCCTTGGAGATCAGAATTGGTGAAGGTTCCGGCGTCGTGGTATTGGAAGTAAGTTTGGATATTTATTCATTGAAAATGTTCATATGTTTCATGCACATAGATGATTTTTCCCCCTTGTCCTTATCAAGGAACTGGAGCATGCAAAAGAAAGAGGAGCAAAAATTTATGCAGAAGTTCGAGGTTATGGGATGTCAGGTTGGTCATTGGAACATGACTAAGTTAAAAATTCCTGCATATCATGCTTTTAGTTCTTCCTTTTACTTAGTGTTATTGCTAGGTGATGCATATCACATAACTCAGCCACATATGGATGGAAAAGGAGCTATTTTGGCCATGACTCGTGCACTAAAACAGGCAAGCAAACTATCTTATCAGTCTGATTTTCACTATTATTAATTATCAAGAGAATGTAGCCTGCTTGAATGGGTTTTTCCTTGAGTTGCACAGATACGTTTGAGGATGAACTGGTAAAATGTCAGAAATAGTCAGTCCAGCCCTGCTAATGTTGACAGCACATTCACTTAATAAAAATTTGCACTTACATTTCCTGAACCTTCAAGTGGAAATAGTCATTTGTAACATGATTTCCTTGTCATTGCAGTCTGGTCTTCATCCCAGTCAAGTGGATTACATAAATGCCCATGCTACATCAACACCTTTGGGTAATTCTTTCGGATAATTACTTGTTTTTTCTGTCAATACAATTATGCAATATCTTTAAAATGTACTTGTTGAACCTATGCATATGCGATTCCTATTGTGGGATTCCCCTATTCAGGTGATAAAGTGGAAGCCAGTGCCATCAAAAATGTATTCTCTGATCATACAACTTCAGGTGCTTTGGCATTGTCATCCACAAAGGTAAAATCTAGTCATCCTTGTTTACTTTTGAGGATGAAAAGGATAGAAATTCTGTTGGTTACTGTTTCATACACTACAACTAAATTTACTATCACAGAAGGATAAAAACTACCTGTCTAACGATTCTGATGCTAGAGGTGGTCAATGTCCGATCCTGCCTATGGCATTGATAATGTGATGTTAATTATGAACTGACTATATATATCTAAGGATCATTATGGAATGATATAATGCTTTTTGAGAATTGCCAGTGCCAGGAAGGAGGTAATGCAGATGATGCTTATATAATTCTTTTAATTGAAGACTAGCTAAATAGTGGATAGATGAGTACCCAGACAGGGAAAGGCCAACTTATCATTCAAAGCGGCATCCATTTATACATGGAACGTTTTTCTGTTAGTTATTATTTGCTATAACCACCATTCATGCTGACCTTAAAACCAAATGTTCTGTTTATTATGTTTTGGTATTGCAATGTTTTCAGGGTGCCATAGGTCATCTCCTTGGAGCAGCTGGTGCTGTTGAAACAATTTTCACAATTCTAGCAATATACCACGTAAGCTATTCTCATGGGTGGTTTACCTTACAAATAGTAATTAAATCATTTCTAGCTTGAATTATGCTTGATGCCTAGTTTTGCTCCTGATGATGATTTCTGGTGGCGATAATGCTCTTCTTCTCAGGATTTTGAATGAAGTAATCCAGTGAATATCTGAATTAAAATTTCTCAGAAGTTGGATTGAACCCAGAATTTTTCGTGTTTGATTGTCATTTCTTGTAGTTTGCTTTGCATAACTGGGTACAATAAGACCTATCGCTTCTTTTCTCTGTTAGGCCATACTTGTGTACGAGGTTAGTAAATATACATTGGAAATCTTGGTGTGATATTGCAGGGAATTGCACCATTGACTCTTAACCTCACAAGACCGGATCCCATATTTTCAGACAAGTTTATGCCATTGACTGCCTCAAAGAAGCTGCCAATAAAAGCAGCTTTGTCAAACTCTTTCGGCTTTGGAGGAACAAATGCATCATTGCTGCTGGCCTCTGCCTTTTAGAACAGATTGACTAGATGTGCTGTAATCTTGGCTGCTATAAATTTTATTTAACTTATTAAGTAAATCTGCACAATCGCCTGGCTTGTAAAATTTCAGGACAATAAAGAAGAATGATTGTGATCTTCTAGATCTTTTAACATCCAACTCCTCAGATATATTCTTTATTTGCACTTGTAAACTTGCAAAATTTACCTATATCTTGCCCGAATGTATAAATCTGACACAGTGAAGCTTCCGTAGCTGAATTGTTGAACATGTCTAAGGTCCCCATCTTTTAGTGAAAAATTTTGTGGATTTCTATCTTACCAATGAGTTTTGAGCTTTTAGAGTTATAACCAGAACGGATAGAAATTCCTTCTTGTGTTGTTTCAAATGATCATTATGAGGATTCACATTGAGAATTTGCTAAGCTAAATTTAGAGCTTTCCTAGCCTCATTGATATTAGTCTCCAAGTTATTCAAGGAATGACTATCGAGTCTTTTGAGTTCTTTAATAACTTTGAAGTTTCTTCATACATTTGAAAGCCTCGAACCCTTGTCCTTGAAAACCTAATCATATCAATACTGCCTCATCAAACTCAGAAGCATCCGACATATAATTAATTATTAAACATGAAAGGTGCATGCTCTTGTTATGGCTGCCTAATTTAGGATAACTTCTAGTAGTGAATGATTTGAGCACAAAGGACTATTAAAACTTGATCAGGCATTAGGAACGTCCAAGAACCATGAGAGGTTAACCTTGGGTCTATTAAGTTTTTTTATTTTTTCCTAGTAAATCAATTGTCCTTTTACTTATTGTTCCAAGTAAAGGCCACAATTTGATAGACCAGATTTATTGATACATCTATAGAGGTTTTCATATGAGGAAGCCTTGTGATTCATATGGACATTTATTTTGTGACTAAACCAAGTGCAATTGAAATACTTCAAGATGAACTAAGGTATGGATCTATTCAAGCTAATATTAGTAATATCTAACCAAATAAACTTCCTAAGAGACACAATGTTAGAAGCATATATGAAATTGGCTACCATTCTATCCTTAAAATGAGAAGAGGTAAATTTAATGTGAAGTATATGATCAGTATTCCAAGATGATTTAATCTTCACTTATTGAGTATTAAAAGCAACAAGAATTCTACCATTAAAATGAGGTTGGTGATTAGTAAGTAAATTCTGTATCTTGTAAAAAACCCATGAAGTTGCACACAAGCGATCGGTTTTCATTTTGGTCTCGAGCAAAATTTCTTAAGTTGAATAAAGTCTCTAATAACATGTTGCTTGGAGGACAGTTCATTCTTCTCATATTCTATGCTATGACAGGCATAAGTTGGAGGTTGAAAAGGCACTAATTTAGGCATTTTCTCAAGCTTTTTCATGACTTTCTTGTTTGACATAGAAGTCAAATAAGTAGATGCTAGTAAAGGGTTAAATGGTAGATTCTCATCAAAGAAAACCTGAGAGTCATGAGTTGTACTAGAGGCTTATACTATCATAGGAAAGTTCATCATTGTCAAGCCAGGGGTTGCCTAAGTAGGAGGAGACTCTAGTATCTAATTAGTCTCCCCTGCTTGCTCAACCATATGATCACCTTTTTTTGCTAGTATTTCACTTGACGTGATAACTGTAATAACTGGGAAACTTTGAGTTTTTATTTCTATACTTGAGTCCAACTATGAAGTAACTGAGGCATTATTCACTATTCATCATGTCCCCAAAAATTAAAAACTTTCTCAATAGCTTTTCAAACCTTAGTAGGATTTGATTTAGTTAGTTTCCATTAGTAGTTCATTAATATTTCAGCTTGAATAAGCTTTCCTTCATGATTTAACTTGAGAATTCTTATATTATCAAGCAACTCCTTCTTAAGCTTGGTTTTTAGGCAAATTCTTATGTAACATATCTTCTTTAGAGTTTTTGTATTTTTATAAATGCATATAAGTCTTCCTAATGCGTTAGAAAGGTAACTTAGCCTTTTTGTTGACCAATACTCCAATAGAAAACTATGAAAATTCACCTATAAAGGAGTATACTTTTGTTTCATCTTCTCCAACTCCAATCCTATAAACCATTTTATAAAAGAAAAGGTTTACTTCTCACTTGCTAAGGTCCCATTTCCAAATTCTTGATCCAATTCACCTTACTAATTTAAAAAAGAATAATGCATTTTCATTTATAAAAGTGTTCTCTAATTCATGTTTGTTCTAATATGTAACCGTCCATTTTTACACCAATGGAAATATAGTCTATTTTTTGTTGAAATACTTTACCTGAATGGAGACCACTTAGAAAGACCTCTATTTGAGTACCTTAACAGGTGGTGCAATTGTTAGCAAACCATCATAAACAATGGGAGGGAAATATATAAGGATCGTGATTCATCCGTGATAACCTTAGACCAAGAGTGCTTGTAGATAGAAAGGGGTGTTAGGGGACTAAGGGAGTGGGAAAAGAAGAAGAGGCATTTGGAAGGGGAGTCCAAGAGCAAAATAGTTAGGGAGAAGACAACCAAACTAAAGGGATGGATATAAGATGAGGAGAGGAAGAGAGAAAGGTGGCGAGGAAGAAAGGATGCGACTTAAGCGTGAAATTAGATGACAAAGGAAGAGAAAAGGGAAACTGTGATGAAAAAGTAGACAATGCAAAGATGAATGAGGCAAAGGGGGGAGAGTCTATGCTGAAAACAAAAATAAACGAAGTAAATATTTATAAAGGAATAGTCATTACACAAATGAGTTACTTAAAAAGGAGGAAGGCTAGGAAACTAAAAAATATGAAAAAGGAATTGATGTATTTTTGAACCCATATCAAATATTGATGAACACTAAGACAAGAAACAAAAACTAGTAAAGTAGAAATCAAATATAGAAAATCAAATGACAAGCAACTTCTATATGTTGGATGACACGTAATGGATACAATGTACTGAAACTACAACAAATCAAGCATTTCCTGACTTTTTTTTGCGACGAAAAAATATTTGTCACAAAAAGAGAACCTTTGGCAACAAAAGATATCGTTCATCACTAAATGTTAAGTTTTAATGACGAAATCAAAAAGCGTCGCCCAAGGGAAAACCTTTAGTGACATTCAAGTAAAATCGTCGACCAATCAAGACCAATGAGTGACATTTTATAGTATTCGTCGACAAATAGTGCAATCGCGACGCAATCTATAAACGTCACCATAACTTTACAAACAATTTGCGACGATGTTTGTTAATGGTCACTAAATGTTATGTATTTTGCGATGATATTACCAAACGTCACCAAAAGGTCAATGTTTGGTGACGAAATTGATAATTCGTCGCGAAACATTATATATTCAGCGACGACTGTTATTAATTGTTGTTAAACATCAAACAGAAGAAAGGAGGAAGAAAAATGCAGAAGGGCATGATCGTGCATTTACACGTTCGCGACCCTTGCTGAAGATGGAAGTCGTGATTGTGTTGCCGAAGGAGGAAAGTCGCAATCGTGCACTTACACGATCGTGACCCGAGAGGAAATGCAAAGGGTTATTTTTTGAGTAATTTTTGGACTAATAAAGGCTAGGATATTTCCATATGAAGTATTAAGATTTAAATGAGTTCTTAAATGACTTTTAATGATGTTGAATGAAATGATTAAAGTGAAAAAAAAGGGCATTAAGGATTAAAAGAATGTTTTGAAGGGGTTGTAAATTGTTTATAAAGAGTACTAAAGAAACATACCCGAGAAATTATCATTAAACATACATGATACATGATACATTCATAAATGTATTTATGACTGATTATTCTTATGAAACACATGAGTGACATATAAATGTATATGATTGCATATAGAGGAGCACATCGAATGACTGCTTCTAGATATTACCGAGACTTCAAGGCAATAAGTTAAAAGGAGCACTTGTGAGTCAACCTAGATGATCTTCCTAGGATTGATTGATTGATTCTGTTTAACTTCCAATTATTGAACTGTTTGTGACCTGTATGTGAATTCCGGACTTTAAAGGTCCAAGGAGTTTGATATTTGGGAATATCTTAGAAGTGTTCTATTTGTATCTGAAATTTGAATGATATGTGTTTGCAGTTGATTTATGAATACTCAACGAAAATTGAATGCCGGACTGAGGTCCGATGAATATAAGATTCTGTCTGTGCATCATAAGTGGATGCTATTCATATATCATACTCTGTTATTTGATGCATTTTATAAAATGCATATTCAGATAAAGGTGTTGTGATTAGAGTAACCAGTCTGAAAGAGCTATAAGCTCAGAATTCTGCACGTAGAGGTTAGGTTTGATTCATTTAAGATATTAGGTTTGATCTAGCATACTTTTGTCATAGGATATGTACTTGAATATCCTCTAGACGTTAGGGTATGTACTCTATGGTAGTAGGATGCGACATAAGTAGTAGATATGTTGTTTGGCAAATTATTACAGATACAACAATAAATAAACGTTAAAGCTGAGTTCAGTTGATTGACTCGCTAACTGACAATGATATAATTATTTTTTTAGATTCTAAGTAACATAACAGTCGCTAAAGATAATGAGTCCTTTATGTCTAGATTCCCCAAAAGGGTCCTTGCACATTCGAACGTACCAATTGAAACAGTAACAGTTATTCCCTCAACAGTAGGATTTTTTACACCCTCTTGCAACAGCTCTTCTGCTATAGCTAAGTGACACGAGGATGGGGCACGTATCACTCATAAATACAAGTAGCTTTTGAAAAACAAAACATAAGAAAGAAAATAAAAAGAGAGATGAGTAAAACAAAATCAACTAATTAAAAAGTGAAAAGAGTGAAGATATTCCAAAAGCATAAGAAAACATCAAATCTGATATCAGTATTACCATTTTGTTATCATCATAAGGGTTGTGACAATAAGGAACCCATCGTCTGATGTGAGAATTATACACAATAAGCACCCTGCGGCCCACGACAGAAGATACCTGAAACTAGCAATGTTAACGAGACAAAAAGAACATGATCATGACAAACATTAAACAAAAATCATATTAAAAGATATTAACTTCTCATCGATATTAAGTGATAAACATAAGCTAAATAAGACGATATCATATCTTTTAAATCATGATCACATGTCATCTAAGAGGATTGCTGTATATATTTTTGATAACTCATAATGCGATCATATTGATAAAAAAAGTCAAAATTTTACTGTTAAATTGAATTTAAGCATTCATAAATGTTTGACTACTTGCAAGATTTTGAAATATATTTACACTTTAAATTTTGTATATACATGAAAAATCTTAAAGAAAGATTAAAGTTGTTTTTATTTTTATTTTTGAACATTTAATTAAAAATTATTATATGAAGTCAATTTTAAAAATTAAAAAGAAAATCACACCAAAATAAAAATAATTTTATTTTTGATCGTGCAATGTCGTTTGACATTTTACAAGACTGTTTCAAATCCTTATATATAAATTAGTTTGCATCATTTAAAAAGAGAAAGAAAAAAGTTAGAAGTATCCCGTAACTCTAAACTCACCTTTCAATTTAAGACCATCCAAAATTTCATTAAATCTACAAAAATAAGATCGACACTTCAATAAACCTACACCAGTTATTTTCTAAAGTACCTGAAACTCTGTAGGCATCAACATTCAAGTCATCAAAGAGTCTCCAAAAAATAAAGCTCACAGTCACGTTAGATTAAGTTATCAAGTTATGACCCTCACCTCACGTGATGAAGAGTGGATTTGATCGCTTATAATGGCGTTATTTAATGTCCTATGAAGTTAACCATCTTCCATTTCCTAGTCCATATGCTCATCATGTCTTCTAAAGCGGTGATTATATTTTAAAGGTGTTAGAAATCCATCACAGTTTGGTTTCCTGTGGCAATTAAAGGGGCAAGTAGACAAAGTTGAAGGAATCGGTAAGATCCATAAATACCTCCAATTGTTTGGTTACTTAAAGGGTATGAGAAATCATCAAACGTCCATCAACATGAGGATCTTTTCCATAATGCTACAGAATCAGCCTTTAAAAAGTTTCAAGTACAAACGCAAGGTCACAAGAAAACTAGATCAGGAAACGGTCGAACTTATGTCAAAGCCAAGATGCGGAGTGACAGATAAAGTCCATAATGAAAGTTTCCATGCCCTTTACTCGTTCTTAGGCTGTAAACCCACATGGCCACCTTTCAAGCACAATCTTACTTACGAATGAAGGATGGTCAAGGGAAGATGCATAAAAGCCAGTGTATGATGCTATATAATTGTGGGCTAACGCTACTCTTTTTAGGTTCACTGGCTGATGTGAAAGCGAGCTTCGAATATAGAGACCATGGAGAGAATTGACAAAATGGGCATACTAACTGTAGCCTTACATGAAGTTGGCCATGCTCTAGAATTCAGAAATAGCACCAATAAAAACATTGTCATGTTCTCGTACTATTACGTATTACAAATGGTTTATATATACACGAACAAGCAATTTTGAAGTTTTAAGATAAAAGCATGAATTTTGAAAGTTTTTAGGTAGATACAACCTAGGATATAGGTGTGACTCAGGGTGTCCCTTTTCGAAAATCCTAGTCCTAGATGAAGGTACGAGCTAAAAACATGGAAACATTAATGTGAAGGGGGTATTTTTAAAGAAAGAAAAGTTCCAAAATATACGCAGTCGTGTCATAGATCGTGTCTTACACACGAAGAAGGAAATAAGATCAGTCGGACATGATAC